>CM076574.1:1307086239-1307510106 GCA_034641835.2 Pinus albicaulis
TTGAGTATATGGCCTACTATGATCTCGCCTCAAGGAATAGACTCCCCATTTCCTAGAGTCTCCGCTCTTGCTAAATCATAAGATCTGGTATATCTAGCTTATATCTGGCTTACAGGTTGCTGGATATACTCTTAGTGTTATAAGGCTCTTGCTAAATCATAATATCTGGTATATCTGGCTTATATCTGGCTTACAAGTTGTTGGATATACTCTTGGTGTTATAAGGCAGCCACAAAGGTTGATCCTAGACCTCCCCCAGATTAGTCCAAGGAAGAAAGTTTTTGCTGAGCAATATTGAGGCCCCACCTAGGTTTGAAACTCAGTTAACACACCCGGTGTGTCTGTGGGCAGTTGCATAATGCATTAGGTTTAGGAGTATAGGGTCAGTCCCTCAGACATGACCCTGGGCCTCCTCAGAGACAGGAAGTAAGTTTAGGAATTCTCCTAATACCCAAAAAATAAAAAATAAAGGAAAAAGAAAGAAATTCTCCTAATACTGAAAACAAACAAACAAAAAAATGACAGTAGTTAATTATCGATTCTCGTGATTAAAAAAAGAAACGAAAAGAAAACAGACAATAGTTAATTAGTAGTTTCCAACTTTTCACTAGCATGTCGTAACATTTTTTGATGTATATGCATAAATACTTTGACTTCAAGATGACTCAGGGGTTGCTTTGTCAAAGTTTACTTGCATGCTAAAAATTGTTCTGATGTCAACCGACATGGATAAAACATGATCATAAAGAGATAAAATTTGATAAAACTTCAACAAAAAGCATGGATGAAGTTCATACTCGACAACAAGACTGACGTGGGAAGAAACATCTAAAGAAAACTTTTTAAGGTTCCATCTTTCCACTCCTTAATGATAGGTTTAATAAAATAATCAGTTCTTAATGAAGGTGCTACCTCCCCGTTAAGTTATAATCTTTTGTTCCCACATTTTAAGAGTAAAAGATAGATATCTACAGTTGAATTAGATATTCTTTGATACATTTGGTAATATATGATTTACAATGATAAATATTTTCATAGGCAGAGGTTCACTAGTGAGGTTGGGGGAGTTTTAAGTAGCTCACTGGAATTGCATCCTTTTTGTTTCATTCCTCACCTACATGCCATGAACTTCACAAGATGAGGCTCGATGTACTTTTTTGATGATTTTGGTAGAGCATATACCACTAATAGATACCACTCTTTGCCCAAATTACCAAATAGACCATATTTTTTAAATTACCTTTGGCTCATAGAAGATTTGTATAGATCTAAAGAGTTAAAGCTATGCTTCTAGCTTATATACCTTTGGTATTTAAGCTACATAGAGATGTCCATGTAGGGTAAGATTATTATTATAGGAATATTTCAAACTCTTGACGCATTCAATTTATGTTACTTATAACTTTGGCATAACTCTGCTAGGGGTTGAATCACTCATTTATAGGTTGGTGTTTGGCATGCATATTAAATCATTAAAAGATTTAGACTGAAAGATGAGAATATTATTGTGTTTATGTATGATGGAATAACAAACCAACATTCTTTGCCTTGGTGCTACTATAAAATGCCAAACATTTGATATCATTATAAATATTACTACCAACTGAAACTATTATCACATAAGAGTAATATACCCACCCAATCAAACTTAAAACTAAGTGTTAAACAACATTTTGTCACTGTCCCTGCAATCCCCATCCCGAACATTGGAGGTCCATTTCTATGACTTCTATGTAGTGTCATGCCTTGCAAAAAGTGTCATTGCATGCCTTGCCATGAGAAGAACATTTTCTCTTTTGACTATTCCTAGAACAGGCTCTCAAAAACATATGATTTTGGGTCGGTGCTAGCAGGCAGTTATGGTCTCGCGCCCATAGATAAATTAACACTCGGCCTCGCGCCCATTGGCACTTTGTCCCAGTGGACTGCCTGCGCTGAGCTGGTTTTGGATTTTTTTATAAAATAGAAGCAAAGTTTCCATTCCCAACCACTTCGTGAGCGTAGTCATCATGGGTTGTTCGACTGAATAACATCAAAAATCTTCCTTTGGCTTCTTATTTCCTACATTTGAGCAACCTCCCAAAGGATAAGGCCTCCCTTCCACCATATGAGGGATCCCAACCTCCTTCATAAGTCTTATTATTCTCCCTCAACCCTTCAATCCCCCTCCTCTCTCCCTAGAAGATAATTCCCTTGCTTAAAAGGAAATCAAGTCCCACTCTTTATTTTATCTTAGGGAAAGGGTTTCAAGGGTCACTTCCCACCTATTCATTGACCTATACTCTACAAGTGACTTCCTAAACTACCGGGACTCCACCCATCGGTGAAAGTCCGTGAAGAGCAAGGAGCCTTAGCTGTGGTGACAATGGGCTAAGCCTCCATCATTTCCCTTGTCCTAGCAGTTTCCCTCTTAGGAACCCCTTTTAGATCCACTACTAGTTTGAGTGGTAACAAGTTGTTCACAATTCCATTTGTGAACAACTCTTTGGTATGCCCACTTTTGCCATACTATAGCTCCAAGATGAGAAGTCCAGGGCTATGGAGGCTGCCCTTCTTCTCACTGAATCAATCCTCTACAATATAGTGAACTAGGGCTAGTTGGTTGGCCCACTACTTGACTGTTACTTTAGTCCTTCAAAGTTTGCAAATCCTTAGGCCCTATACACCTACCCTTCTACCAATTTTGTTGTCCTTCACCAGAACAAGAGTCAGGGCTCTTCTTTGATAGTAACCTAACAACCCTCCAACTGTACTTGGCCTACCATCAATCTGCCCAACCACAGTCAATTCCTTTTATTGATCTAGGGCCCACAATATTGTCTTCATCTAGGGCTCTTCAAATCTGCCACCTAACAATGGTTTGAGTCCTCTCAAGATCATTGTTCTTGTGTATCGACAATTTTATCTTTGTTGTCCAATCTATGAACAAATATGAACTACTCCTCTTATCATACTTCTAACAATCTGTAGATGACTAAACTAGGGTCACAAATCAGCCACTAACAGTCCATTTACTAATTGTTTATAGGTTTCTTCAAATATTTGTCTAAAACTCTATGGAAAGTCCACCAAAATCAACTCCTCTGCATGCCAATCCATTCTTCATATGGCACATTTCTTCTGCATGCTCAATCTTCTGCTCAGGTTCCACCCTCCTTTGGATCTGTTGTCTCCACAGATATTGAATCTGCAAACCATCTTCCAGATCTGTGGTCTTTATTGCATAAATAAACCTCGCTCTAAGGGTCACAACCCATCTTCTTCTACGCAAATTTGTCACAATCTTAAGGTCATACCTTATGAACTAAACATGCTAGGAAACTGTCCTAACCAGGGCATTCTACTTATGTACTTATAATTGTTGTAGAACAAACCCTATCCACACATAGAAAAAACACGACTCTTGCCTCCATAAGAGACTCGACCTAGCTCATATGGATCCATAGATTCTGGGCATTTCTTTGACTGAATCTTGACATGAACTTCAGATCTCAATGTCGATCCTCAAACTAGGGTTACGGTCAATATTACGCCTATGTCGACTTCTGTTATGGCTCTAAATTACAATGCAAGCCCTCCTCCATTTATGTTGGTCTTTATCATAGACCTTGCGGCCTACTAACCACCACAAGGCAAGATGGTATCAACCCTCTCTTCTATTTCATGTAGAAAATATAACCAACGAGATTCAATCTGATCTTGTAATCATGTACTAAAACAAGATACCGAATCCTTCCTACAATTTGTGGAAACAAAACACAATCGCACAATCACATATAAGTAAGATAAACAAGTTATCAATCGCACAACACAAGATGTATCTGGGGAAGCAACTGCTCAAAACCCTCTATCTCTATTTTGTATTAAGTTAAGGAATCATGAAACAATACAATGCTTAATCTCTCTTGAGATTCTCCAACACTCTGCCAATTGTCTCCTATTGATCTAGGAAAAATCGGTCTAGTACTTAGCCAATTCTCAGCCTTCCTTCAGCCTACCTTGCTCACGCAATTCCTATGGAATTATCTCCATATTAATTAGGAAAATCAACCTTCCTTAATTACACAATCCATCGTGGCACATGGGAAATTTTCTATAAATACAACTGATAGTTATATTCCTCTGAACTGTGTTACAATAAGGATTAAGGGTCTTTTTATTATTTAAAATAAGATAAAACCCTAAACAACCAAAACCCTAACCTGAGGAGATGTAACACCAAGAGTTTATGGGCTCCGTTGGGGTTAGTTGGGCAACCAACTTCCCGGGGTCGTAACTTGGTCATATGATCTTCGTTTGACGCACATGATACCTTGTTAGAAAGATCTATCAGAGGAATACAACTGCTAATACAATTTCTATGAAATCACCAAACCTTTCATGCCCAAAAAACATTGTTTGGGGCCTCAAAACGGCTCCGAAAGTTTAGGACCCGAAAAATTGTCAAAAATAGTAAATTGTGCTATAATTAAGGAAACTAAAAAACTGAAAGAGGCAATGGAGAGGGCCCAAGTGGAATAGGCAGGTGGCCACCAATATCCAACTCAATCACCTTAAATCAAATTTCTTGAGCTAACTCAATCATCATGACTTAGTTAATTGACACAAGTTGTTATGAGATGAAATTACAATTTATCGTCCAATTTATTTAAGGGAAAATAAATTAGACGCCTCAAATTCCTCACTCCTGGTACATCAAAATTCCTCACCAGTGTGGGTGCATTTTTTTTGTCCTTTCTAGTCACCAATTTCACTGTTTCTTGTTGCAAATTTCAACACTCCCTGTCAACAAGAAAGGAATTCAGTCTATCCCCATCTGATACCTTTGGAATGTTTTGCATGCTACACTTCTCTAGTGTTGTTTGCACTTGCAAATCCTAAAACTGAATAGCCTCTGAAAAAATGAATCATTATAATGCATCTGTCATCAGAGTCTTCTGACTGCTGCTAGCTACTGCACCTGTCTAGTACTAGATTCTCTGCATTGCTGTTGACATCTGCATCTGTGCCCTTTGAACTGCTGCTAACTCTATTTGTGCTCCTGTATTTGACATCTGTCACTCTGATTTTTGTCTTGCTGATATCTGACTACATCAATCTAACTAATCCTTCCTACTATTGCTGTAATGTGGGCTCCTTGTAGCCAGGTTCGATCCATGAGACACGCCATCTCAATGGACCTTGCCCAAATTTCTTATCTTGGGATTATGTCTACACATAACTCCACCTTACACCTCGAGGTATGGCTGCTCCCTCTTCCCATATGGCTCGAAATCTCCCCCTCATGGAGGTCTCTACTTGAGTGGACGTTTCCACTCGGTCTCCTCTCTGTTTCTCCAATTGTGGCAGCTACTCCACAACCTTCTAAGACTGCTTCTCATGAGGATGCATGTTGAGAGGTAATTTATGCTCCCTCTAAACCACCATGTCTCTAACTTTTGCCTTTCTCCTCAAATATTTTCATGCATCTGGTACCTCAAGTGCATATAGGTTCTTAACTCGCGCACAATGTAATTGTCCCGAAGTTACAAAAATTTTCTAAAAAAGAGTTGATTTTAAATCGATGATATCTCCCTCATCCGAGCTCCGATTTGACCGATTTTTTTTTTTTCTTTTTCCATTTGGGTATATTTTTGCAAGGAATCCAAATATTCTATTTGTTTTCGAAAATTTTACACCAAATCTCCAGATATTCTCTACAAACTCGCCGCCCAAAAAATTTATGCTCTGATACCATGTAGAAAATCTAACCAACGAGATTCAATCTGATCTTGTAATATACTAAAACAAGATATTGAATCCTTCCTACAATTTACGGAAACAAAACATGATTGCACAATCACATATAAGTAAGAGAAATAAATTATCAATTGCACAACAACATGATGTATTTGGGGAAAGAAACTAATGAAAACCCCTTTATCTCTATCATTATTTTAGTCATAAAAAAGGTATCTTTTAAACACCTAATTAGCTTATATTAATTGGTAACCGAGCAACTTTTATTTCAAGAGTGTACTGTCTGAGACTGGCAAATTGTCAAGAGAAATGCTATGGAGATGTATTTTAATAAAGCAAATTACAAAAGTGAAGAGTGTCAAATGTTTAAAGAAATCTAGTTACATGACATGAATGGTAACAAAATCAAACTACTTCATCTCGCAAAACACTTATCGTGATACATTAGCAACAACTCCTTCCCTTAGAAATCGATGCAAGATAACCAATCTGGGGACTTGGAATCAATAACCAATGTCCTCTACAGTCGGTGATCTTTAAGACAATCAAAATAAATCAAACTCACTCTTCGTGCTAATGAAAATAACTAAAAGGAATGATATCTGAAAAGGAACAACAACATATAACTATAACTCATCTAATTGCAAATCGAAAGCTATGAATAAATGATGAACAGAAATGGAACAGAAGTATGAAATGAACAGCAATTACAATTCTAATGTGAACAAACAACTAAATCTTCACGCTTCACTCCTGTCGACAGTCAATCACTACGCAACAATCAGTCATAACAAATCATAAATTAATGGAACAACGATTCGAATCAGATATAGAACAGCAAAGTCGTATAATGATAACAAGATAACTGATCAACAAATGTGTTTCTGGTAAAGAATGAAATAGCAATGACTCTGTACTTGATCTAACAACAATAAATCAATTATGTAATTGAAATAAACATTACACACACTTCACACAACAGTAAGCAAGGAGTAAAAATACAAACAACGAAGTGATTCCACCAGAGCTGGGACCTTAGCGCCAGTGAAATACTGCTGGGCTAATTCAGCACTTGGAAAATGAAATGGAATGTGTGTTTGATATTAAATAAACATAAAGCATTACAAAAGTGGTTCTCTCAAGGCTGAGAGTCAATAAAACATTATGTTACAGAGGAAATGTTTAAATGTAAAGTCTTTCGACTAAATTCACTTTCTCCACAATACCGTCCCTTTGTCACTAAAGATCACTGCTTTATATATCAAATCTCGACGAACAAATCAAGGAATAAGATGAGTTTGAACAAAGATCCCTTAGGATCAAAGGATCCTGAGGGATTCACTCCTCTTTGTTTAGTCATCATCATGTTTACTCTGAACGAGGCTGAGCTGTCCCCTGCCTTTTCTTGGCAATTTGTTCAGATATCCTTGCCCTTGGCTAGATATGGTTCAACGCTGATGGAGCAGTAGTTACATTCATTTCAGCCCCGCCTTTGGTACAACTGTTCACCTCTTTGAATTCCTGTTTTGTCAACAAAAAGTAACCTTTAGCCATCTTTTTACAATAAACATAAACCTTTCCAATTCTATTAAAATTCTTACAATAAATTACCTTTCCAAGGCAGAAAGGAGTATGTCTATGATAAAATAATGAGAGAATACATAGTAATTTCATACCTTTTTCACTGCCCAACATACCCCCCTGCTTAATCTTTTTCATGTCCTCATGAAAACTATAGTTCACATGGAGAGCAGTCAAAGAATAAGTTGGATAAGGTTTGTCATCGACAGGCCTAAAACCATGTAGTGCAGCTAATTCCTCAAAAACATGTTCTGTCTGTCCTTCAGGGAGTTCATAAATAGCTTTGTAGTCTGAAGCAGGGTACCATGCAATAGGGCTGCGGAATCTACATCCTAACCAGAATGGTCCATCTTTTAAAACGTGATGACTATAAAAAATCAGGTGGTCTGCATCTAGCCCAAAGTTTCTATAATTAAATGGTTCCCTATTTTGCACATTTTGATTGGAGGTTCTCCATCGGACCTTGGCTGCTATATAAGTTTGGTTTCTAATGGATAAGAAATAATATGTTCCATTCAAAATAATTGATTTGTGGACAGGCCCCAAGGCTTTGGTAACGCCCTCCTTAGTCATCAACCTTTTATGCCTAGCCCAAAATTGAAGTGGGTTTTGAGGTTCACTCCTGACCCACAGATCTAATTCATTTTCCTGCCTTTGAAAGGAGTTATAGGCTTTAAGCCATTTTAATTGATTTACAGCAAAGGAAATGAATGCCTGAAATTGAAAATATCCAACAAAAGGGCTAGGGTTTGATTCACAGTCATTTTCAAGTATTAGATTATGCAAGTAAAATTCACACAAAAGGCGTTGTACTTTGATCCCATAAATTTTGCAACATGATACAAAGTCGTCTATGGTTTTTAGCTCTATGGATTTCCCTACCCTAACTGCATTGATCTTTAGTTGCAAATATCTTTCTAGTAAAAACAAAGCATAGTTTTTGGTGGGGTATCTACAGGCTAAGACATCAGTATATAATGAGCAGAGAGTGTCCATTCAATTGGAGGCCAGTTTTAGTTGGTTCATTACCTTATCAGCCTTTTCCTCTGCTTTCCGACATTTTTCATGAGCTTCAGCTTCTGCTTCATGAATAATTCTCATTTTTTGCTGCAATTCCTGATATCTCTTTCTTAGGACAGTGTCTTCCTCCAATCTATGCCTTTCTATTCGGGCCTGTGCCAACTCTTCTTGGAGTCTGGCCAATGTCGGATCACTAAAAGTATGCTGACTGCTAGATTGCATATTTTCACTTGAAACAGGTCCCTCTGGAACAACTTGTGTTGGAATAGCCGTTTGTTGCTCTGTATCCTCATAATTATGTTCAGGCATGGTTTCTTCTACAACTTGGGGGTTCCTATTAGCGGTCCTCTTTCTCTTTTTCGAACTTCTTTTGATAGCAATGCTTCTTCTCTTAGGGGGTCGCTTAGGCATTTGTTTCATTCTCAGAAGCCTAATGGTTTGCCTGAGTTGTTCTACTATTTTATGAAGCTTTATTCGTTCCCTGCGAAGCTTCTCAATCTCAGTTGTTTTCTTCCTCTTTCTTAATGGAACAGCCGCTCCTTTATCTGAACCCGTTTGCTCGACAGGGTTTTGGTCTATATCAGCCGTGCCTTTAGTGAAATTCTCTTCTTGATCTTCTTCTTTGGGTTCTTCCACATTCATATGCCCTTGGCTAGATTCCTCGAGAATCATATTCTCAGTTAAATTTGCAATCTCCTGGGGGCTTCCAGGTTGAGATATTGGTTCGGTGTTCTCTTTCTCCTGTTCACACCTTCATTCAACATTTATTCAGCTATTTCTTTATCGATAGCAGAGTACTCTGGTAGTTGATTAATATCAATATTAAGGTCCAAAGGGCTATGAGGTTGTGCATAATCACTCATATTGGCCAAAATCTGGGCCAATTGGTCTTCCTATAAAGGGCTTACGATAGCATTTTCGGGAGGCTCTGTTCCTTCCTTATCGCTGTTATGATGGTCTTCGTCCTCCTCATAGGTATGATAACTTCCTTCCTCCTCATCCGAATACCAAATTTCTCCTTCAATTTCTTCTTCCTCAGTATTTCCTTCGATTTCTTTTTCCTCATTATTTCCTTCCTCTGCACTGGATTGTTTTTCACTACCAGTGTGGCAACTTATTTCTTCTTCGTCCGAGTAGTGAATTTCTCCTTCCAATTCCTGTTCTTCATCAGTACGGGGGCTTGCTCCCTCCAATTGTGGAGGATGTTCATCCTCTAAGCTGTGCAATTACAGGGGCTGGCTGCTACTGCTCGGAAGTCCTTCCAACATCCTCCTACTTCGTTTTGATCGGAGGGGCTGTTTGTGAGTAGATGGCTCAGCTATTGAGCCGACTATCCTCTTCCGTTTTGGGGCAGGTAAAGCTAACCCTCCGTCAATGGAGAATATCAACTCTTCCCAGCTGGTCTGTTGCTGGGCGAGACTATGACTCACTATTAATCGAATTAGACAATGGTGGCTGACCACTATATCTGCATGTTGAGATTTTCTTATACCACGAGCAGTATCATGCAACAAAATTTAAAAATGCAGGAAAATTAATGGTGCATTTCCATTTTAATACAGCCAGTAGCTTAAGGTGGCGAGGTCTTACCACATCTTTTCTTCTATCGCACGTTATATAAGCTTGCACAATCTTGGCCAACTCTGTCCATGGTTCTCCTAATGAGGCTGGTTGAACTCCTTTGCCTTTGATAACTAATGTCTGTCCTTCATCTTGAAAAATATTCATGGCTTCTCGAATCCTAATATTTTTCTGAGTCCAAATAGTCCCTTGCGCTGGGATGCCAGACACCTCTATAATTATTTCATCGGATACAGCTATATGTCTTCCTCTGACCATGGAGGATCCTTCCTGCAAGTTCTGTAAAAATTCGGTGGCCACTGCTTCATGGGGTTGCTGCATCCTCATGAAATATGTAATCCACCCTAGTCTTTTTAAAATTCCTTGTGCCGCATCATAAACGATCAGCACCTGTGGTTCACTACGAATTGGCCATCCTCCCATCATCTCTGCACTTTGTTATTTTTTCTCAACACACAATAATCGCAATGGAACAGCACAACACGGTGAATTGGAATAATGTCGTTGAAAATTTGTTATTTCCTAAAATGCAGGGATTTGGTTCACATACAGGTAAAGAAATCTCGGGATTTTATCTGCATGCAGACATCTGCGCCCCCCAAATGGATGATAGGTCGTCCTCGAATGTCAATTGAGAGAGGAAAGTGTGGCACAGTAGTAGTACAACAGTAAAATGCAAGCGTAATTATGATACATTCAATAAAATTATAGCAATTACTGAAATCAATGTGTGTGATGAATCAATAATGGATAGAAAATCATTTTGTAATGATTCAAATATGAGGAGAAGGGACAGCATAAGATAAACATAAGTACAATTGCATTATTTACCATTTCAAACTAATATGATCGATTTGTAATGATTTTCATGTATCATAGGTTCGGAAGTAAAGGTAAAGGATTCATACTTTCATTTGATATTTAAATAGAGATATAGGAAAAGGGTTAAATATAACTATTGATGTGTATAAATGTGACTCCAATACCATTAGCAGAGTTCTGTTGCCCACAGGTGTCCATAACCTTGACAGAGTTGCTTTCTTTCCCACGGAACCATTGTATTTTATTTATGCTGAGGAAGTGATTTTTGTTGAATATTATGACGGAGGCCATTGTGCTAGCTTGGTGACCAGATAAACCACAATGCCATTCACCGGGAAGAAGTGAAAGGTGGGCAGGACGGCTCGTGATGAGACCTCTTGTTCCAAGACTTCTTGATTTTTTCAATTGTCTATTGGACCATATCCCTGGTTTGGTGGCCATGATGGGAATGCCACTTCACTACCTTCCTTATGATCATGGTAGGATGGCTCTTGATGAGACCCCCTATCCTCCATCTGCAAAATCATAAAATTATTAATAAAATATGTAAATATTTTTTTTTCATATAGCACTTTCCTTAATTATTCATAAAGGATGGCTCAACACTCCTTAAGAGTAGGGAGGGTGGAAGAAGTCTGAACATCTCAATAGAAAATAATATGCCCTTATTCCTATTCCATAAATAAAAATCAAAGAAAGTTATAGCATATGGGAAAGAACCAATCATGATAAATATAATCGATCAAATTAATTCAATGGTAATAAAGAGAGGGGGAAGGAGAATTCGGAGAGCTAGTGTAGGAGAGAGAACGGAGCTCCATTGTACAGTTTGACAGAGATTTTAATGACAATACAAATTTCTCCGAATTTCTGAGATTCCTGTGGCATGAAATTTGACAAATGTTTCTTCTCTGTTTCATATCTATCTTGTAATGTTTTTTTTCATTTCATTCCTAAATCATTTCTGTTGAATACCTTTAAGTGAGAAAGGCAGAATTCAATTTATTTGCTCTGTCTTGAGGAAGTATTCATAGTTAATGTTTTCTTCTGTTTGACAAGGATTCATCTTCTATGCCCTTGTCAACTCCTCAAAGGCCTTGCCATTCATGACCCCAATTTAATTGTAAAATTTCTCGCCTACCTTGCCTCAGAGATAATCAGGTTTTTATTATATTTTCCGTTCAAGCCGTTCTTTGCCCCATGCAAACCCCGTAAAACCCAATTATTTATTAAAAACCCTTCCCTATCAATTCTACTAGCCTAAAATCAATGTTGTTTCATTTAGGTCATCTCAGATCCTTTTGGACATCTTTCACTGAGTTTGACCCGGAGAGAGCCCTCTCCTGTCCTCGTAGGGCTAGCTACGAGGCTGAGCTTGGTTTGATGTTGCCTCGAGTTTTGCCTCTTTCAGCCTGTGGAAGATTCGAGCGCTAACAGTTCCTTTAGAAAGGAATAGCAAAAGCACTCTGCGGAACTATTGTTCCTTTCGAAAGGAATAGCAGAAGTGATGTTCCTTTGGAAAGGAACATCAAAACTCAAAACAACCAAAATAGACAGAGTTTTTTTCTTTTTTTTCTTTTTTAAAGAAATAGAATTTCATGAAACAAACGATGAAGAAATAAAGAAATGATATAAACAAAAATTTAAAAAAAAAACCAATTTCCTAAAACAACAATCAAGAAAATGAAAAATGCTTTATGTACAAAATTTTAAAAAAAAGGAATGATTTAACAAACTGGTGTCGAGGAGGAGTTCTCCCCTTCAGCGAGAATTTCCATGGTAGAATCTTCCCATAACTGTTGGTAAAAGGATTCCCAGGTAAGCGGTTTATGATACAATCGTACTTGATGACCGTTTACCTTAAAGGAATGTCCAGATCCGTCAATGGTAGCTAATGTAATAGTGCCATTATCATGCACTTTTTGTATTTCATAGGGTCCAAGCCATCATGTCTGGAGTTTCCCTAGGAAATCTTGAAACCTAGAATCATATAGGAGTGCCCACTCTCCTTCGTGGAAGATCTTTTCTTTGATATGGGCATCATGCCATTTGGCTCTCTGTTGCTGGATTAATGTTGTGTGCTAAAGAGCAAAGAGCCTAATTTCATCTAACTCATTAATTTGCTGCAGTCTTTTAGCCTGGGCTTCATTCAGATCTAGACCCACCTTTTGAGTTGTTCTTAATGTTGAATTTCAAATTCTATAGGAAAGATGGGTTCTTTTTTAAATACCAATTGATATGGTGAATATCCTGTAGTAGGTCTCCACATTGTTCGATATGCCCACAATGCTTCTAGCAGTCTGTAGGCCCAATATCATCTGTGTGAGGTAATGGTTTTTGTTAATATAGATTCAATTACTTTGTGTGTGCTCTCTACTTGGCCATTGGCCTGTGGGTGTTATGGAGTTGTAATCTTATGCTGAATGTGGTAGTTTTGCACTGTTTCAGCTAATTTATTACCTACGAATTGTGGTCCTCCATCTGTGATTATATCCCTTGGGAGACCATAGCGCACAAAGATTTGGAAAATAAACTATACTATAGAGTCCTCTGTAGCTTTTGAAAGTGCCTCTGCTTTAACCCACTTAGTGACATATTCGGTTGCAACTAGGATGTATGTTTTTTGGTTTGAGGGAGGACTAATAGGGCCAACCAAAACAAGTGCCCAACATTCAAATGGTTCAATCACTAGTTGAGGGTTCAAAGGGATTTCATCAGACTGCCTAGGGCGACCTGCCCTTTGGCAACTATCACAGGCCTGCACGAATTTTTTGGCATCCTTAAAGATGGTAGGCTAGTAATAGCATGTTTGTAAAACCTTATGGGCAGTTCTACGATCTACAAAATGTTCGCCACATTGGCCATCATGGCATGCTTTGAAAATATCAAATACTTTGTCCTCCTGGACACATATTCTTATTTCCATATCTCCCCCTGTGTGAAATAGATAGCCCTCAATCCAAGAGAATCGAGTACTACATTGTATTATCTGTTTTCGTTCATTAAGGGATAGATGTTTAGGTAATTTAACTATTACCAAATAGTTTTCTATATCAGCATACCATCGTGTTCTGATAGTAACAACGAAGAGATGTTCATCTGGAAAGTGGTCTTCAACTGCTTCTGTATCTATTGTCTTTGGCATTCTTGACAGAAAGTCAGCTACATGGTTCTCTTTCCCAGGTCAATCTTTGATTGTGATGTCGAATTCCTGCATTAAAATCAACCATCTTGTCACTCTTCCATTTGTAACAGGTTTATTTGCTAAAAATTTAATGGCAGAGTGATCAGTATATAGTACTATAGGATACCCAGTTATATAATGTCTAAACTTATTTATAGCATGAACTACAGCTAAAAATTCTTTCTCAGTCATAGTATAATTTAATTCAGCAGGGGATAGATTTTTGCTAATATAATAAATTTCATATGGCTTCTTTTCTTCCTCCTTCCCAAGTACTGCTCCAATTGTTGTGTCTGAGGCATCAGATGAAATTTGGAATGGCAAATTCCAATTTGGGCCCCTCAGCACTGGGGTTGTTGAAACAAGATTTTTCAGATCATTAAAGGCATTGTCACATTTATCTATCCAAATGAAATCAGCATTTCCAGTCAGTGCATATAAAGGTGTAGCTATTTGAGAATAATGTTTTATAAATCTTCTATAGTAACCAGAAAATCCAAGAAAGCTACGTACCTCTGTTTGTGTGGTGGGTGTGGGAATTAACAAGATTATTTGAATTTTAGCTGGGTCCACTTGAATTCCAGCTGCTGAAATATAATGCCCTAAGATAACTCCTTCGGTCATCATCATAAGACACTTTTCGTGGCCTAAAAAAATCCTAGTGTCAATACATATTTTCAATACCTTTTCTAGGTTTTCCAATGCAGGCTCAAAATCATCCCCATAAGGTGTGAAATCATCCATATATACTTCAAGGCCTTCATTTATTAAGTCTACAAAGATGCTGAGAATTTCCCTTTGAAATGTAGTAGGGGCATTGCATAGGCCAAAAGGTAAGATTCGGTAGGCAAATGTCCCCCATGGACAGGTAAAAGTATTTTTGTCCTAGTCTTCAGGGGCAATCTGGATTTGATTGTACCCACTGAAGCCATCAAGGAAAGAAAAGAATTTATTTCCAATGTGTCTAATACCTGGTGAATGAAAGGAAGGGGAAAGTGGTCTTTCTGTGTTGCCTTATTAATTTCACAATAATCTACACATATTCTCCACTTTCTGTTCTTTTTTGGTACCACTACTAATGGAGAGACCTACTTGCTATCAGATATTGGCTAGATGAAATTAACATCCAATATTTTTTGTAATTCAGCTTTCACAATATCTTTTAGGTGAGGGTTTAGTCTTCTTTGGGGTTGGCGAATGGGTCTTGCATCTTTTCGATATAGATGTGGTGTGTACACAATTGAGGGTCAATTCCTTTCATATAAGGGTAATCCCATGCAAAGGCTGCTTTGTATTTTTGTAATAATTGGACCAATTGCTCTTCTTATTCAGAAGTGAGATTTTTGTTAATGTTTAGAGTTTTTCCCGGCTCAATTTCTACAATCTTGCTATTGTACACAGAAGTAGTAGGTATTACTTGATCAGGAATATCTTTAAAAGGATCTTCTTCTTCTTTATTATCGAATGCTGCCTTGATCATGTGACATTGTAAATGAGATCTGGTTTGTGGTTTATTAATGAAACTATTAATGATATCATCCTCTGTTTGATCTTTAAAATCAAGAGCATTTTCTATAGTTAGAGGTGATCTCATATTTTCCATTAGATATGATGCAGGTTGTTTTTTTGTTTTTATTATTGATAGACTTGGCTGGGTTGGGGGATATAAGGCTAAATTCTTGACATAGTTTCCCCTTGTTATTGTCATATTGCCTTGTCGACATCCAATATAAGCATCAGCAGTTGCCAACCAAGGTCTACCTAAGATCAACGGATGTCCTTCTAGCCGGTTCTTTGGATTAATAACCAGGAAATCAGCAGGGTATTCCCAGGAATCTATAGATACGATTACATCTTGTAATGTACCTTCTGGTTTGACTACCGATCGTTCAACCAATTCCAGTAAGGTTGTTGTTGGTTCTAGTGCTGTAATTCCAAGTTTTTGACAGGTGGTAGTTGTTAGAATATTGATTGCTTCTCCCAAATCAACTAAGGCATTTGGAAACAATTGCCCATGCATTTGGACTGTCACTATAGGATTCCCTGGGTCTTCATATTTTACAGGTGTTTCCATTCCTGATAATAAGTCAGATAAGGTACCAACTATTTGGACAGTAGGATTAGTGGTTGTTCTCCTCTTTGGCTTCTTTATGCATAATTCCTTAATGGTTTTTGCATATATAGGAATGTCTTGGATAGCTTGGAGGAGAGGGATTTTTATACACAAATTTTTTAATTCTCCCAGAAGATCAAAATTAGGTTGTTCTAATGGACGTGGTATGATTAATCGTTCTACGAATGGTGGAGAGGAATTTGTTACTTGTTTTTTACTTTGTTGTTGGTTTTTTTGTTGAACTTCCTTCTCATTTTGTAATGTTTGTTCTACACGTAACGGAAATTCAATATGAGCTTCATTGTTTCTCTTTGTTTCTACTATGCGCCCAAACCTTAATTGAAGATCATTGCACTCCCTCAGTTCAATTTCTAATTCTGGGGGTTCCATTATTTTGACAGACTAAACTGGCCTATTGATTGGGTTTGGGTTGGGCTAGGCTGGGAGTTGTGGTCTTAAGTTGGTCTGGGGGTTTGTATAGGGAGCTGGCAGTGTAGGTTGAGAGAGAGGAATTGATCCAGCTGGCTGATTTGTAGGTTTTTGCCAGTTTGACTACCAAGCCTGACTCTGGGAAGTAGAGGGGGACCATTGTGTAGGATAGTTATTTTTCCAAAATGGTGGCCAGAAAGGAAAGCTAGGCCAATTATTTTGGTTTTTTTTATTTGGCCAAGATGTGGGAGGAAATGGCTGTTGTGACCAATTGGGGAAAGGTGGTTGATTTTTTCACATCCCACTATATTTTTTAGCATTATATTGAGGAGGCTGAAAGGAAAATGGATCATTTGGCATACCTGATTGTCGCGGACACCATTGTTGGCGCTGATTAAGCAGAGATACCACTTCTGATTCTTCTTCTGCCTCCTTATAAACTGCTTTTAGGCCAGGAAGCGAAGGACATCCCTCTGTAGGGTGATCTTTCGTGCAAATGGTGCAGAATTTAATCACATCCAATGGGCATTCTTTGTGGTTGTGTTTCTTCTTGCATCTGGGACAGAATATTGCCAAATTTTTCTCTTCTTCTGCTTGTTTCTGTTTGGCTTGCATAATATCAAACTGCGTTGTTAGAGTCCCAAGTATGTATGTTTTAAAGTTTTCTAGCAGATTTCCAATCTCTGCACGAGTCACACCTTCATTAGAGGTATTATTTTCTCTTGTAATCATATCACGTTTTGCTGATTTTAGCCTTGTATTGCCCCTCGAACTCCTGATACACAAATCAATGATGTTAGGATAACTTTCCTGATATATATCACCTTTTCCCATAATATTCAATGTTTCAATCCATTGATCTTTCATTCCCCTAATTAATGTGGTTTTCAAAACATTATCAGGTAAGGGTAAAGATGCATAAGGGGATCTCTGAAGATTGTATTGAAACCATTCCACATATTCTTCCAAGGTTTCATTTGGTTTTCCTGTCATTTGGAATATTTCATCTTTTAATTCCCAAGATCTGCAATAATCTTGATACTTCTTTAAAAGTGCAGCTTTCATCTAATCCCAATCAGTTATGACACCCCCACCTAATCC
Source organism: Pinus albicaulis (assembly GCA_034641835.2). NCBI lineage: Eukaryota > Viridiplantae > Streptophyta > Pinopsida > Pinales > Pinaceae > Pinus > Pinus albicaulis. The sequence continues at coordinate 1,307,103,810 of CM076574.1, forward strand.
CATGAACCATCGTAAGGCTACCCCTTTTAATGTTGAAGGAAATAGTTTTAATTTTTGGGGATTGGTGGTATAATCATATCCCCTGCACAACACATCAAATTCAAACAAAAACGCGTCTGGATCCTTTGATGTTAAGCCATGAAATGTGGGAATATGTTGAAGGGGAATAGATTTCATAGGTGCGTTGACTGCAGTATCTACTATAGGATATTGCAGCGTAGAGGTTTGTTTGGGTGTCTGCTGGTTCTGATTTTGGTTCTGGGCCATTTGATCGAAGATATGCCAATATCCCTCTGGGATTTCCAAGGAATTTCTAGGTTGACGAGCAGGGGCAGGAATGGCTTTGACATCACTCCCTTTTTCTGGAATAATAGGTATCCCCTGTTGACCTACTGTTTGAGGTGATTCAGGACCTTGGTTCTGAATAAGTTGAACAACACTTCCCTTATCTAGGCTGCTTATTGTTTGGGCGACTTTAATAGGAGATTTTGGGTCTCCGGTTTCTTCTGTTTCCCCTTCTACTTCTTGTAGATTGCAAGAGTTCCCTTCTTGAGGGGAACTTATGCAAGGATTCTCAATTTCTTGGGAATCTTGCTCAATTCCCTCTGTTTGACTGTGTATCTCATCAAAGGCTTCAGATGGTGATTCTGTAGCCTGAAGGGAACTAGTAGGTTGTCTAGAGATAGCTTTTCTAAATCCTACTGATGGCTGAGATTCAGTTCTCTTGAGGATTTCATCAATAAAATTTGTTCGCCCAAGGGTCACCGGTCCCTTAGGTTTTTCAGTTTTAGGAGGAATTTTTCTTTGCTTAGTTGGTCTATTCATTCAAGAAAAAAAACCTTCATTCCTACCTAAAGAAACAAGCTTACCTACTTCCTCTGTGAAGTGGCCTGCGAGCAAGTGTGTTTCTTGCCCAGTGTGCAGGTTCTTACCTTCCCTCTTTAATACCCAATTATTCACAAGTAGAAGAAAATCAGTTGTGCATCACTCCTTTGAAATGGCATACACTCTCCCCGGCAACGACGCCAAAATGTTGGGTCATAAAAAGGTATCTTTTGAACACCTAATTAGCCTACATTAATCATCAATCCAGGAGCATCTTTTTATTTCAAGAGTGTACTCTATCTGAGGCTGCAATTATCTAAGAGTAATGCTATGAAGATGTAGTACAGAATGTTAAATGCAAAAGTAACAAATGCTTGTAAAGAAATCTAATTACAGTGACATGAATGAAAAAACCTTAATTAAATCGATCTGCAAAACATCGATCAGGGATACAGTAGCAATAACTCCTTCCCTTAGAAATCGATGCAAGATAGCCAATCTGGGGACTTGGAAGCAATAACCAGTGTCCTCTACGGTTGGTGATCTTTAAAGAAATCGAACTGAAAGAAAACTCAATCTTCGTGCTAATGAAAATAACTAAAAGGAACAAAATCTAGAAAGGAACAACAACATGTAACTATAACTCATCTATTTGCTAATCGGAAGCTATGAATAAACAATGAACAGAAATGGAACGGCAATATGAAATGAACAAAAATTACAACTCTAACGCAATCAAGCAACTAGATTTCCACACTTCAATCCTGTCAACAGCCAATTACTACGCAACAATCAATTATAACAAATCATAAATTAATGGAACAACGACTCGAATCAGATACAAAACAACAAAGCTTTATAATGATAACAAGATAACCGAATAGCAAATGTGTTTCTTGTAAAGGATGAAATAGCGATGCAATTCGTTAATGAATCTGTATTTGATCTAACAATGATAAATCAATTCTGTAATAAACATTAAACACACTTCACACGATAGTAAGCAAGGATTAAAAATACAAACAATGAAGTGATTCCACTAGAGTCGGGCCCTTAGAGCCAGTGAAATACTGTTGGACTAATTCAGAACTTAGAAGATGAAACGAAGCACATGTCTTACATTAAACAAACATAAAGCATTACAAAGGAGGTTCTCTCAAAGTCGAGAGTCAATAAAACATTATATTACAGAGAAAATGTTTAAATGTAAAGCTTTTCAACCAACTCACTCACTCACTCACTCACTGTCACTAAAGGACATTGCTTTTTATATCAAATCTCAACGGAAAATTCAAGGAATAAGATGAGTTTGAGCAACGATCCCTCAGGATCGAAGGATCCTGAGGGATTCGCTCCTCTTTGTTTAGTTATCATCCTGTTTACTCTGACCGAGGCCGAGCTGTCCCCTACCTTTTCTTGGCAATTCATTCGGATCTCCTTGCCTTTGGTTGGATATGGTTCAACGCTGATGGAGCAGCAGTTACATGAATTTCAATCTCGCCTTTGGTACAGTTGTTCACTTCGTCGAATTCCTGTTTTTTCAACAAAAAGTAACCTTTAGCCATATTTTTACAATAAACATAAACCTTTCCAATTCTATCATAATTCTTACAATAAATTACCTTTCCAAGGCAAAAAGGAGTATGTCTATGGTAAAAGAATGAGAATATACATAGTAATTTCATACCTTTTTTACTACCCAACAACAAGTACTAGAGAAATTTTGGCATCTCCTTTTACAGTGACATGTTTCAAACATGTTGGGTGTTTTTATTTCTGTGAGAAAGTTCAGAGGGTCCAACACCATGCCATGTTGACCAGTATTTTCATATCCAACCTCCATGACAACCAAGTTACTCTAGTTGGTCTCACCTTTACTATTTCAACTGCCATCATTTCAGCTGCCACCAGGATCCCAAATGTTGGGGAGAAATGTTTCAAGCACAGTGAATTGGAGGAAAACTACTTTGGGGCTTTCATAAAACGAAGGCATAAGAATGAGAAAAATAGGTTCTTTCCTTTTTCCTACCTCCTAGACAGATATGCACCAATGATTAAGATAATCATGAAATAATTTTCATGTGAAGGTAGATTTTCAAGACTTTATACCTATCACATCTGACTCTTAATGCATTTCACTAGGGTAAAGCTACTCAACATACCCTACTACCTTTCTGAAGAATTGATAAGATGGAACTTATATGCCATAAAAGGGAGTATGAACATCAAATGAGAAGTATTTTCCATCATTCCATTATCAAAATCATAGTCCTCTATCATCTTAATCAACTAAATATTGCATGGAGTACCTTCATAGCCAATGATATATTCAAAGATCCATCTACTTAGCATGCACAAAATTTCCCTTCATCTACTCAGCCATCCACTTCCATCCCTCCATCTCAGCCCATAGCACATTCACCATCATCAGATTATTCCCCTTCACCCATTTCACCTCCTTCATCTCCATTTCATCATGACATTGGATCACCAAGCAGGATTGATGTCAGTGAGCCTAAGAGGAATAAAGTAGTTAAGGTTGAGCCATTGCCAAAAACCTACCAGAGAGGTCATGGGCATGTGTTTTCTCCACACATAGTGGAAGGGGCCATGCCTTCTACATCAACAAAATAGGTGGACAAAGGCAAAGAAAAAGTGATTGAAGCATAAATTCAGCTACAGGTTAGACATGAAGAAAACCTCCATGAGACTAAGCATGATTTTGAGCTTGTTGACCTAGATGAGAATGAATATGATAATATCACTAGTGCAGTCATCAAAGGAAAGGATGCCAAAATTAGATGACTCCAGCTTAATCTTGAAAGGACCAAGTTTTTCATTGACTTCCTTGAGCAGGAGAACCAGCAGTTGAAAACAAAGCATACCATTGATGAGGTGAAATTCATCACTACTCAAAGGGAGGTAGAAAAGGCCAAAGTTATGCTAGATGAGACACTTGAAAATTATGGGTTGTTTGATGAACAAGCACCAAGAGGCAGACCTAGAACTAGAGGGCTGAAAATAGCTCTAGCTCTAGAAAAACAAAAAGAGGCTGAGCTTTTTGATAAGCTAACCCTATATGAGAAACTTGCATAGGTGATCAACGAAAATAGGGAGCCATGGCTTGATAGATCCAATTATCAGTTGGAGAATCTTTTGGCAAAGGCTAACAGAGACAATGATGTGTTGAGGAGGAAGGTCAAACACATGCTCAAAAGGAGAAAATTGCAATGGCCAAGCTCAATAGAGACAATGCAAATATTGAGGTTTTGACCATAGAAGATAATAAGAAATAAAAAATACTTGTAGAGGCTTCACTCCAATCCTAGCCAATCATCAGCCATCATTTCACCAATTTTGAAGAGTTTTTGGTCATTTTTTGCAAAATATGAGTTTTCTGTGTTTTACTGAACAAATTAGCCCTTTTTTGGGGCATCCAATGGCTAAAACGAGACCACCATTGGATTCATAATGATGAATACATGAACCCTGTACATTTTCTAAGGTTTTTGAGGCAAAATGGTCAGTTAAAAGGACAAAAAACACCCTAAAGATCATGTTTCTGCCCCTATTTTGGCCTAGGTGCTGCGCACAGAGCAGTCTTGGGATATTGAAGTTTTGATGGGGTAAATGACCTTCATTTTGGAAACTGAAAGCAGATCTAGAAACTAGACTTGATGGGATTTCCAAAAAGATTTCTTGGAGTCAATATGGACAACTACAAGTCCGTCAAATTCAGCCTTGAACAGGGAGGGCACACTTGACCATTTGCTGAGTTTTTTGAAATTTCACTCTATATTTGACTTTACTTCAGAAATTCATGTTTCTACCTATGTAATTGATGATGGTAAATGTAATTATGCTATGGATAAGTTACCTAGCGGTAGATTCCTTAGGTAAAATTTGTCATTAAGTCAAATTAATCAGTTTGAAATTAATTAGGAAGGAGTCACTTAGAGCTCCCTACACTCCAGCTTTCAGTTCAGTATTTTGTGGATACTTCCTCTGCACTCATACCTAGTCTAAAAACCCTAATTCATCTAGCACTCTTGGATGTGACCTTGTGGAGAGATCCCTCTCCGGTTTGGTAGGGCTAGCTACCAAGCCAAAAGATTTGTCGGTGGTTACCTCTATTGGGATCTCTTCTGTTGGGTGTGGAGCCTGATTATCTTGTTTATTTTGTATCACAAAATTGGACCCCTGTATCTTAATGGGGCAGAAATGCCGCCCGTAATTAAATGTTGCCTAGGGGGTCCAGGTGGGGCGGCTGCGACTTTATGGAGCCCCCCCTGGCGGGGGGTTTCAGGGGCAGCACCCCCGAAGCTAAAAACAGATGTAAAATTGCCTTGTAAAAGTATAGTAATTTCTAGTCAATCTGGGCCATTCATTAGGCGGATGATATGATAGTAGAAATTATGTTTAGTTTAGGGTTTTTTTCCCTAGAAGGCAACCCCTCGCTTGTATGAGGGTATTTTATTGTGGCTGTGTAATGTATGTGTATTCTCGGAGCGAGAAACAGATAGGGAGACTGTGAGAGAGAATAGAGGATATTACAGTGGATCTGCTGTAGGTTGTGTCTCTTCATTTTGCTGGATAATAAAAAGGAAGGACTGGTTGTTCGGGGTGGACATAGCCCAAATTGGGTGAACCACGTATATCTGTGTCTCTCTGGTTTTATGTTTTTTGTGTGCTTTTGTTTTCCGCATATTTTAATGTGTTTAATTTCTCTATAATATTTAATTTTATAACAACTAGTATCAGAGCCGAAGGTCTATTTGGCTGATAAACTCACAGGAAATAAGTGTTCCTAGTTTGAGTGGGAGCAATGGCGGAAGATGGTAAATTTAGGTTTGAGAAATTAATGGCCAAAACTTCCTGCTGTGGAAGATGCAGATGGAAGATTGTCTATATCAGAAAGATATGTACCTACCATTGAGCGGAAAAACAAAGAATATGATGACTATGACAGACGTAGAATGGGATATTCTTGATAGAAAGGCACTCAGAATAGTACGGTTGTGCCTCGCGGCATCGGTAGCCTTCAATATTTCAAAGGAAACAACAACAGAGGGTTTGATTAAGGCATTGGCGAAACTATATGAAAAACCCTCAGCCTCAAACAAGGTATTTCTTATGGAACGTTTATTTAATATGAAGATGTCGAAAGGTGGACCTATTGCAGACCATTTAAATGATTTTAATACAGTTACCAGTCAGTTAAGTTCTGTAGGGGTAAACTTTGATGATGAAGTTAGAGCTCTGTTATTTTTGTGCTCATTGCCGGAAGCTGGAATGGTTTAGTTATGGCCATTAGTAACTCTGTCTCTGGATCTAATACTTTAAAGTTTGATGATGTTGTCGGTGCTATCCTTAGCGAGGAAATACGATGGAAAAGATCTGGTGAGACATCGGGTAATGCTTTGAGTGCAGAGCTTATGGGAAGAAGAATGGAAAGAGGAAAGAGCTTGGGATATCGCAGTAAATCAAGGAAAGGCGGATCCAAGTCTAGATCAGGGATAGTGTGCTAGAAATGCGGAAAGAAAGGACACCTAAATAAAGACTGTAGATCTAGGAAAGGAAAAGAAGGAGACACACAGCAAGAAAACAATCATGAAGAAAATATGATAGGTGATGTGTTACAAGATGATTTGATTCTTTCTTTCAAAAATGTTACTAATTCTTGGGTTGTAGACTCAGGCGCCTCATTCCATGCCACACCTGATAAGAAATATTTTCATGACTATGTTCAAGGAGATTTTGGACAAGTCTGTTTCGATGATGATAAACCTTGTAAAATTGTTGGAATGAGTAAGGTTATTGTAAAACAACAGAATGGAAACCAATGGCTATTAAAGGAGGTAAGGCATGTTCCAAATCTGAATAAAGATATGATTTCAACAAAGCAGTTAGGCGGTGAGGGTTGTGTGACAACTTTCACAGATAAAACTTGGAAGGTCACCAAATGAGCACTGGTGAGAGCAAAAGGTGAAAAGGTTGGTACATTGTATTTATGCAATGGTATGTATAACTCTGTTAATGCTTTAACTTCCAAAGGAGCAGATGCAGCATTATGGCATTATAGGCTCGGACACATGAGTGAGAAGGGGATGAATATTCTTCACTCAAGAAATTTGTTGCCAAGTTTGAAGAATGTTGATTTGGATTTATGTGAGAATTGAATTTATGGAAAATATAAGAGAGGCGGATTTCTCAGAGTTGGGAAAGAAAAGAAGAGCGAAAAATTAGAGCTTGTGCATACATATGTATGGGGACCTGCTCAGGTATCATCCCTTGGTGGCTCTCATTATTATGTTACTTTTATTGATGATGCAACTAGAAAAACTTGGATTTATTGTATTCAGAATAAATCTAATGTATTTCATACTTTCAAGAAATGGAAAGCTTTGGTTGAGATTGAGATAGGAAAGAAGATGAAGTGTCTCAGATCAGACAATGGAGGTGAATATTGCAGCAAAGAGTTTGATAGGTACTGTTTAGAGCATCGAATTCACAGAGAGAAGACATTTCCAAGAACACCACAATAAAATGGTGTGTCAAAAAAGATGAACAAAACAATCATGGAGCGTGCAAGGTGCATGAGATTGCATGTAGGACTGCCTTTACAATTTTGGGCAGATGCTGTAGATACTGTTTGATCTTTAATTAAACTAAGAGGGGGGGGGGGTGAATCAGTTTAATACATACATAAGCCTTTTAAAATTTCACCAAACTTATTTACAACTTTATATGTGAACAGTCTTAAAATGTTGCAGCCAATATTAATTTAATGTGACACCATACTTATGTTGAGAGCAACAAGCAATTAAGCAGATTGAAAGAATCACATCAACATATAAGAGACACACATAGAGACAGCATATGTAAGTGGAAACCCATAAAGGGAGAAAACCACATCTTATTATTATTGTGATGCAAAGGCAAGCTCCAACTCTCTCTCACCACTATTTTTCTGCAGGCACCAACCTACAGGAGGCTCCTACCTCAATTCTGCAAGCTACAACTTGCAAGGAAGCACCAACTCCCTTCAATTTTCTCCAGGCACCAACCTACAGGAGGCTCCAACCTCAGTCAACTACAACTGACAGCTATCAAGCTGCAACTTGATAGGGAAGCTCCAAATTCCTCAATTTATCAAACTGAATGTTTGCTGATTTACCTCAGATATCAGCTTTGTTCTGTAGCTTCTCTTTCTGCTCTTCTTTTCTTAATCTTCTCTGCCTCACTCTTCTATACTCTGCATTCTCTATATTTGCTCTCTCTAACCTCTTTTATGCATATCCAGTTGATATTATATATAGAGTTCCTCGCATGACTGTTTGTATTCCATTAGGAATTTGGAGTGAACAGTCATGACTCTTTGGCTTCAGTCTTCTCATTCCTTTTATCTGCTCATTTAGAAAATATAACTGTAGGTATCAATTTAACATTGCAATGGGATATTTTTTCTCTTCCGGAGACTTGCCAATGCATCACAAACAATAAAAAAAATCAATTAAAACATCTACAATCAAATTACAATGAGAAATTCAGCTCAACTCATTTAGTCTTTTGGCTCGCTGCACATTTGTCTTTTCTTTGACTGTGTCTGTCTTTTCTGTGACTGTGTTTTATCTCTTTTCAACTTTGTTTTCTCTTCTGTCCTCTACTGAGGTGTAACTGCTACATACGTGTAACTGTGCTTTTTATATCAATGCATTTTATATATAAGTGTAACTGCTGGCTTTAAATCTGGGCATATTCCAACCCTTTACATACGGCAAGTGTCTTGTTGATGTGGTGAGTTCCACAAGCGGAACATACATACACCACAGCAATCATTTTATATAAACAATCGCCCTCCACCTTAAGCTGAGGCTCGTGGGTCCATAGACCACGCAGCATATTTCAATACAATCGCAACCATTACATAAAACAACGCTCGGCGTTTTTATAACACCTTTTTAATAATACAGTACCCACAATATTTATCATGAACCATCAATAATAAAACCCTTTCTAACCTTCTTAATAAACCATGGAATTTATATTAATGAACAACTCTGGAAAAAAAATTTGATTACTCTGATGCGATGACTCTGATGCGATGCGATTAATCGCAATCGCAAACTTCTATTTGCGATAGTTGCTATGCGGTTTCAACCAACTACGATATTGCGATATTGCAATATTGTGATAGTTGCGATATTTCAATATTGTGATAGTTGCGATATTGCGATATTGCGATAGTTGTGATATTGTGATAGTTGCGATATTGCGATAGTTGCGATATTGCAATAGTTGCGATAGTTGCGATATTGCAATAGTTGCGATAGTTGCGATATTGCGATAGTTGCGATAGATGATAGTCCCGCCTTATGGTACTTTGATTCTTTGAATCTCGTGCTACATATGGATATACATACATACATATATATATATATATATATATATATATATATGCTTTAGCGCAATATATACTTTGCCGCTGGAGTATATGATTCCCGGAATGAGAACTATATTATATATGCATTACATTGCTAATACAAACAACCCGACATCCATAAAATACTGGCTGCCACCTATAAGCGTCATACCTTTGTTAAACCCACAGACCTTAACAACAAGAAATATAAATTAAACTGGGGCCCAGCGCTATTGTGGAGGCTCCTGGAGTACGGCGGCAAACCTTGGCTTGTCCCCCCCGCAACAAATCTACACCATTGATCGTTGTTTGTATGATCAGGGCTCTCTTATTAAACTTCGGGCAAGTCCAGCGTGCGATCACTGTTAGATAGCAATTCTCCAAATCGACGGTATATACGCATATCGCTCGGCGTCCGGATACAAACTTTAACACGCGATGACACGCAGCAACGGTGGTTTTCTGTGGGTCTCCCTCACCACGTGTCGACAGACCTATGGAATCGCTCCCCAACCGGAAAATACCGCTTACTCACCAAAAGTGGTGCGATATGGGCAATCCGCCTTTGTAAATCCACTCATGGTTTTTGAAAAATGACTAACCAAGGTTCATCCATGGTTGCGCGATCCTTTTGGTTCCTTAACTCAGGTCAGGGTTCTGATAGTAAAACGAACTTGTCTCGTTATGAAGCGGGAATTCTTCTATCATTTAAGCAGCACTCGCAATTCTTTGGTTGCATGTTCCGACACATATCCATTATGTATTAAAATGGCTCTACCTCTGCTTGTGATAACGGTCCTGCCTCTTCCTCTGCAATGGTAATGGCTCTGCCTCTGTCTTCGCTGCTTCTGTTGCTCGACCTCTGCCTCTGCCTTCGCTGTACATATTACCTGCTATTGTTCTTTGCCTATATTTGCATCTGCTGCCTTCTTTGCCATGAATGACAACATTTCCAATAGTCTCCCCCTTTGGCATTGATGGCAATACACTTCCTCTGTTTCCACTTCAAATGGCTCTCTAGCAAGTGGTTTTCTTGCTCTTCTTACTGTTGCTTGCTCTTCCTCCCCCTTTGACATCAATGGCAAGGGGTTCAAAATTTTAGTGAAGCTTCTATTCTCTGATGCTGTGTTTTTATCCTTTTTCAACATTTCATGCATTTCCGGGTTAAATTTCCTGACTTTGTACGTTGCTGCTCCAAACTTTGGATTTCATACACGTTCGGTTCACTATTCTTCTATGTTCAGTTCACGTCGGTTTCACCATTCTTCTTCTGCACCACTGACCCTTTTGCATTTTTATTGATTCTTTTATGCTGATTGTATTATTGCCATAATCCCTTTGATCCTGAGGACCTGTTTTCATGCTTCCCTTGCTGGTTGATCTTTCCCTGAGAATGATATTTTCGTTTTTGTTCTCCCCCTAAAATTGTGCTTTCTCTTCATATTAGAGAGTAGCATCTACAGATACTACCCCTAGTCTGTCTCTCAAATATTCAAATGGCTCTTTAGCAAGTGGTTTGGTAAATATATCTGTTGTTTGTTCTTTAGTTGGTGCATACTCCAGTTTTACTATCTTCTGAGCCACTTGTTCTCGAAGGAAATGATACTTGATTGGGATATGTTTATTTTTTGAGTGAAGCACAGGATTTTTAGATATACTTATAGCACTTGTGTTATCACATTTAATTGAGATAGGTTCATTAATGCTTACCTTCATGTCTTGAAGAGTCTGCTTCATCCACATGACTTGTGTACAACATGTTGCTACTGCTATATATTCTGATTCTACTGTAGACAGAGAGATAGATGTTTGTTTCTCGCTTAACCATGCCACCAGACTTTCTCCTAGATAAAAGGCACCTCCACTTGTGCTTTTCCTGTCATCCATACAGTTGGCCCAATCTGCATCTGTGTAGGCTGTCAAGGTGAAGCTTTTGCCTTTAGGATACCAAATTCCATACTGAGTTGTTCCTTGTAGATATCTGAATATTCTTTTCACTGCAAGAAGGTGATTTTGTTTAGGTGTTGCTTGATATCTAGCCACTAGTCCTACTGCTAGCATGATGTCTGGTCTTGATGCTGTCAAGTACAACAGACTTCCTATCATGGATCTGTAGAGTTTTTGATCTATATCTATAGACCCATCATCAGCACACAGCTTGCATCCCGTGATCATGGGAGTTGTCACAGGTTTGCAGTCCTCCATTTTGAATTTTTTCAGCATTTCTTTTAAGTATTTTTCTTGAGAGATGAATGTGCCTGTAATCTTTTGCTGAATTTGAAGTCCTAAATAGAAACTGAGTTCTCCAATCATGGACATCTCAAACTCTGATTTCATCTCCTCAGCAAACCCTTTTGCAAGTTCATCTCTGTTGCTTCCAAACATAATTTCATCGACATATACTACAACAATCAGAAGTTCATTTTCATGGGCTTTTATGTATAGATTGTTGTCTACTCCACTTCTCTTAAAGCCTTGTTTTTGCAAATATTTATCCAGTCTTGAGTACCAAGCACGGGGAGCCTGTTTCAGTCCATATAGAGCCTTCTTCAGTCTGCACACATAGTCTTCTTTGTATGTTGAAGAGAAACCTTCTGGTTGTTCCATGTAGACTTCTTCTTCTAGATCTCCATTCAGAAATGCAGATTTTACATCCATTTGATATACTTTGAAGTTTTGGTAGCATGCAAATGCCAGGAACATTCTGATAGCTTCCATTCTGGCTACAGGGGCAAATGTTTCATCGTAATCAAGTCCTTCGATTTGTGAATATCCTTTGCAGACAAGTTTGGCTTTATTCCTGATTACCTTTCCTTTCTCATTCATTTTATTCTTGAATACCCATTTTGAGCCTATGACATTTTTCTCAATGGGTCTAGGAACTAATTCCCAGGTATTGTTTTTCTCAATTTGGTCCTATTCTTCATTCATAGCATTTACCCAAGACTTGTCCTTGTTGGCATCTTCAAATTTCTTTGGCTCTATTTGTGATAACATGGCTATGTATACCTCTTCAATTTGTTCTGTTAGTTGCCTTCTTGTTTGGACTCCAACTCTTTTGTCTCCAATGATTTGATCTTTAGGATGGTTCTTCTGAGTATATCTTGAGGGAGCTTTCGAGCTTAGCTATATATATTCTGTTGTCTGGCTTGTTTCATCATCATCTTGGTTTTCTTCTTCATGGTTTTCTGATGGACTGCAGCAATTTGTATCTCGTGTATTGTTTGGAAGTTCTTCATCAAATCTCACATCAATACTTTCTACTATTTTCAGAAGAGTCTTGTTGTAGCATCTGTACCCTTTACTTTTGGAAGCATATCCTAGAAAGATCCCTTCATCTGCTCTTGCATCAAATTTTCCAATATTTTCATCATTATTCTTTATGTAACACTTGCTTGGAAAGATTCTGAAATGTTTGATTGAAGCTGGCTTTCCATGCCATAGTTCATAGGGAGTCTTGTCACTGCTTGGCCCTAAGTGAGCTTTATTAAGGATATGTACTGCTGTGTGCACTGCTTCTGCCCAGAAGGTTTGAGCAATATTATTCTCTTGCATCATGTCTCTGTAAATTTGTTGAACAGACCTATTTTGTCTCTCTGCTACTCCATTTTGCTGAGGTGTTCCTGCAATAGTAAATTGTTTCTTTATCCCATGTTCATTGCATAGGTCAACAAAGTCATAATCTGTAAATTCACCTCCTCTGTCTGGTCTAATACATTTTAGCTTGCATCCAGTTTGATTTTCTACTAATGCTTTGAATATCTTAAATTTTTCCAGTGCTTCTGATTTGTTCTTGAGAAAAGCAACCCATGTCATTCTGGAGAAATCATCTATTATCAGCATGAAGTAGGATTCTCCACTAGGTGTCTTAGTTCTAGCAGGTCCACACAAGTCCATGTGCACAAGCTGGAGTGGAATTTTTTTTGATAACTCATCTTTAGATTTAAAGGATGTTCGAGTCAGTTTGCCCAATTGACAAGATTTGCATATGGTATTTGAAGGCCTTTTTATTTCTGGAATATCTCTGACATCTTTCTTCTTGCTCAGTCTGATGATATGGTCAAAGCTGAGATGTCCAATCTCCTATGCCATAACCATGACTCCTCAAGTTTGCTAAGATGGCATGCTTCATCTTCCTCTTTCACAATGTAAACATTTCTCTATGTTCGAACACCTTTGAGCAGAGTCTTCCCTGTGGTGCTTGATCTGACTTCACAATCTTGTGCTCTAAACAGAACTTCACAACCTTTGTCACACATTTGACTGACACTTAGTAAATTTTCTTTCAGCCCATCTACAAATAGTACATCTAGGGCCTTTCCTCTGCCATTGTCTATGCTGACTAAGCCTTTTCCCTTGATCTTACCTGATTTATCATTGCCAAAAGTAACATTGCTAGATTTCTTTTCATCAAGAGTTATAAACTTGCTTCTGTCTCTAGTCATGTGTTTTGAGCAGCCACTATCCAAATACCACTGGCTTTTCAGGTCTTGAGCAGTTAGAGCCAAGTCACATTTATTCAATTTCTTTATCCACTGGAGGCATCCTTTTGTTTGGTAATTTTTGTGAGGTGATGAACTATATCTTCTTAGAGGAAATTTGGAAGGTATATGTCCAATTTGATTGCATACACAACATTTGATCATAATTTTTGCAGAGTTATGAGTATGAAAAAAAATTCTTTGATTCATAAACCTCCATGAGGTGTTTAACATCAATCTTTGTCCATACTTTCTACACTCAATGATTTTATGGCCAAATTCCTTACAATAAAAACAGTAACCATAGAAACTATTTGCATACCTGATGTAAGGTTGTGTTTTCCATTTGTTTGCTTGAGGCAGTCTCTTCACTGTTTACATCTTTTGCAGGTTTGAATTACTCCTCCTTGTATGACAATATGCAACAATGTGTCCCAGTTTGTGGCAGACATAACAGGTGGCATTCTTCATAGGAGGGAAGGCTCTCCTTTGATGGTTTCCAAACTTGACATACTCAGGAATCTTATTATTCATCACATGCTTAGCTACTAGTGGTTTTCTCTGATCTCTATCTTCCTTATTACAGGTTTCTTCTTTTGTAGGAATTGTTTGAGCTGCTTCATCATTCTTCTTTGCTTTTACAAAAATAACTTCTTTGTCAACCTTTTCTTTGCTTTTACTTAATTCTCCTTCATAGCCTATTCCAGTTTTTATCATAGGAGATCTTTTAGCAACCAAAATTTCATTCAACTTACTAGAGCTTGTTGTCTGAGAAGAGTTTATAACCGCTTCCCTTTGAGCATTTTCTAGTTTCTTCCTGAGACATACTACCTCTTCTTCTAGTTTCTCTTGTTCCCGGGTTTTATCCTTGATTTGCTGAAGTAACATGTCTTCTATCTTCTTGGCTTCTTCAAGCTCTACCTTCAGCTGCATGAGGACTTCTGAGTTTTTTTCTTCTCTTACATACTTGAGAAGAATGTCCTTTTGTTTTCTGCACTTCAGTTTGAGTCTGTCTATCTCCTCCAGAGCACTTCTTAGCTCCCCCTCAAGGTCGACTTCCCCTTCTTCTTCTTCATCTTCTAACAGGAGTCCTTCAAGTTCTTCTATGGCCATCAATAAGAATTCAAAGGTTCCTTCTTCACTCGAGGGTTCATCTGAATCTTCATATGTACTGCTGTCTTGTTGAGCATAGAAGGATTTTCTACTGAACTTCTTTCCTTTCTGCCAGTTCTTTGATTTATATTTCTCTGATTCTTGAGCCTGATTCCTTACTTTCTTGTGAGGACACTTAGCGGCATACTGTCCAACTCTTCCACAATTAAAGAATTTGAAAGGAAGTTTACCTTTGTATTTACCTGATCCTCTATCCAATTTCTTGACAAATTTTTCCTCTTCTTCATCCGAGCAAGAGCATATGTCTCCCTCTTCTTCTTTCTTCTTTTCTGTTTTAAAGGTTGCCTCCCTCGTACTTGGCTTCTTCTGTGGGAGCCTAATCTCATATGCTATTAGATTTCCAAGTAGCTGGTTCATGGTCAAGGTCTCCCAATTAGTTGTTTCTTCTATTGCAGACACCTTAGGATTAAACCTGGGTGGAAGATATCTTATAATTTTTTGTACAATTACATCTTCATTTATGTTTTCACCTAGAGCCTTCATGTTATTTACTATTTCTGCAACCTTTAGAAAGAAACTAGCAATGTCTTCATCATCATCCATTCTTAAGTTCTCAAACTGGGCTCTGTAGACTTGAAGTTTAGCAGTCTTTACTTTCTTGTCCCCCTCATGGATGTTCTCCAGAGTATCCCACATTTCTTTGGCAGTGTCTTTGTGCATTACTTTAATAAATTCTGCTTCACATAATCCAAGCAAGATGGCATTCATGGCTTTTGCGTTAGCCACAAAATCTTGTTTTGTTTCTTTCTCTGTGTCAGTTGCCTTTGGGGCATATCCTAATTCCACAACAGCCCAGACTTATATTCCTAGAGACATTATGTATATCCTCATTCTGATTTTCCAGAAGGCATGATTTTCATCAGTGAAAAAAGGGGCTTTATTGGTTGAGCATCCTTCTTTACTAGCCATCTTGGGAACCTAGGATCTCCTTTCAGTTGTTAGACTGGTACAAAGGAACTTTCTCTGATACCAATTGTTGAATCTTTAACTAAACTGAGAGGGGGGGGTGAATAAGTTTAATACATACATAAGCCTTTTAAAATTTCACCAAACTTATTTACAGCTTTATATGTGAACAGTCTTAAAATGTTGCAGCCAATATTAATTTAACGTGACACCATACTTATGTTGAGAGCAGCAAGTAATTAAGCAGATTGAAAGAATCACATCAACATATAAGAGACACACATAGAGACAGCAGATGTAAGTGGAAACCCATAAAGGGAGAAAACCACATCTTATTATTGTTGTGATGCAAAGGAAAGCTCCAACTCCCTCTCACCACTGTTTTTCCTCAAGTAGCACCAACCTACGTGTGAGGCTCCTACCCCACCCCGCAAGCTACAACTTGCAAGGAAGCACCAACTCCCTTCATTCTTCGGGCTGTGCACCATCCCACAGAGTTCAACCTCAGTCAGCTACAACTGACAGCTATCAAGCTGCAACTTGATAGGGAACCTCCAACTTCCTCAATTTGTCAAACTGAATGTTTGCTGATTTACCTCAGATATCAGCTCTGTTCTGTAGCTTCTCTTTCTGCTCTTATTTTCTTAATCTTCTCTGCCTTACACTTCTATACTCTGCCTTCTCTATATTTGCTCTCTCTAACCTCTCTTATGCATATCCATTTGATATTATTTATAAGGATTTTCTTGTGACTGTTAGCATTCCTCAATGAATTTAGAATGGGTAGCCATGCCTCTGCACTTTCTGCCTTTTCATTTCTTTCACTCGCTCATTTAGAAAATATAACTGTAGGTGTCAAGTTAACATTACAGTGGGATATTTGTTCTCTTCCGGAGACTTGCTAATGCATCACAAACAATAAAAAAAATCAATTAAAACATTTACAATCAAATTACAATGAGAACTTCAGCTCAACTCATTTAGTCTTTTGGCTCACTACACATTTGTCTTTTCTTTGACTGTGTTTGTCTTTTCTGTGACTGTGTTTTGTCTCTTTTCAACTCTGTTTGCTCTTCTATCCTTTGCTGAGGGTAACTGTGCTTTTTATATCAATGCATTTTATATATAAGTGTAACTGTTGGCTTTAAATCTAGGCATATTCCATCCCTTTACCCATGGCAAGTGTCTTGTTGATGTGGTGAGTTCCGCAAGAAGAACATACATACACCACAACAATCATTTTATATAAACAATCACCCTCCACCTTAAGCCGAGGCCCGTGGGTCCATAGACCACGCGGCATATTTCAATACAATCGCAACCGCTACATAAAACAATGCTCAATGTTTTTATAACACCTTTTTAATAAAACCCTTTCTAACCTTCTTAATAAACCATGGAATTTATATTAATGAACAACTCTGGAAGAAACTTGCGATTACTCTGATGCGATGCGATTAATTACAATCACAAAATTCTATTTGTGATAGTTGTTGTGCAGTTTCAACCAACTGCGATATTGCGATATTGCGATATTGTGATAGTTGCAATATTTTGATAGTTGTGATAGTTGTGATATTGCGATAGTGCGATAGTTGCGATATTGTGATACTGCGATATTTGTGATAGTTGCGATATTGCGATATTGTGATAGTTGCGATATTTGCGATATTGCGATAGTTGCGATAGTTGCGATGGTTGCGATAGATGAGGGTCCCGCCTTATGGTACTTTGATTCTTTGAATCTCATGCTACATATGGTATTATACATATATATATATATATATATATATATATATATATATATATATATATATATATATATATATATATATATATATATATATATATATATATATATATATATATATATATGCTTTAGTGCAATATATACTTTTCCGCTGGAGTATATGATTCCCGGAATGAGAACTATATTATATATGCATTACATTGCTAATACAAACAACCTAACATCCATAAAAGACTGGCTGCCACCTATAAATGTCATACCTTTGTTAAACCCACAGACCTTAACAATGAGCAATATAAATTAAACTGGGGCCCAGCGCTATTGCGGAGGCTCCTGGAGTACGGCGGAAAACCTTGGCTCGTCCCCCCTGTAACGAATCTACACCGTTGATCGTTGTTTGTATAATCCGGGCTCTCTTATTAAACTTTGGGCAAGTCCAGCATGCGATCACCGTTAGATAGCAATTCTCCAAATCAACGGTATATACGCATATCGCTCGACATCCGGATACAAACTTTAACGCGTAATGGCGCGTAGCAATGGTGGTTTTCTGTGGGTCTCCCTCACCACGTGTCGACAGACCTATGGAATCGCTCCCCAATTGGAAAATACCGCTTACTCACCAAAAGCGGTGCGATATGGGCAATCCGCCTTTGTAAATCCACTCATGGTTTTTGAACAGTGACTAACCAAGGTTCATCCGGGGTTGTGCGATCCTTTTGGTTCCTTAACTCAGGTCAGGGTTCCGATAGTAAAACGAACTTGTCTCGTTATGAAGCGGGAATTCTTCTATCATTTAAGTAGCACTCGCAATTCTTTGGTTGCATGTTCCGACACATATCCATTATGTCTTAAAATGGCTCTTCCTCTACTTGTGATAATGGTCCTGTCTCTTCCTCTGCAATGGTAACGGCTCTGCCTTTGTCTTTGCTGCTTCTGCTGCTCGACCTCTGCCTCTGCCTTCGCTGTACATATTACCTGCTGTTTTTCTTTGCCTATATTTGCATCTGCTGCCTTCTTTTCCATCAATGACAACATTTCCAACAGATATTGCTATTTATCTAATAAAAAGAGGGCCTTCAAGTTCCTTGGATGGTGGTATTCCATAGGAAGCATGGACAGGTAAAAAGGTAAAATACTCTTTTTTAAGGCCTTTTGGATGTGAGGCCTTTGTCCATATTAATAAAAAAAATAGAACAAAGATTGAGGGAAAATCAAAGAAATGTACCTTTATTGGATATGGTGTTAATGATTTTGGTTATTGCTTATATGATTATGAAAATCACAAAATCATTAGGAGCAGAGATGCAATATTCAATGAAAAGGTATTGTATAAGAATCAGTTGCAAGAAAAGAAACATGAAAAAAAAACAAAGAATACACAACTCTTGATGAGATCACAGAAAAGGTAAAGGTGTGTGAAAATAATAATAATCAAGAGCCACAACAACAGCAACCACCACAACAGCAATAGGCACCTCAAACACCTGAAAGTGGTGTTAGAAGATATACCAAGATAATTAGACCCCCTAAACGATACTCTCCTTCATTATATCATTTATTGTTGACTCCTTTTGGTGAACATGAATGTTATGAAGAAGCAATACAAGTTGAAAGCAGGAAGAAGTGGGAGCTAGCCATGGAAGAATAAATGGACTCCTTAATGTATAACTAGACTTGGGAATTAGTCAGCTTGCCTACAGGTAAAACTACATTGCAGAATAAATGGGTTTATAGGCTGAAGGAAGAAGATGGAGGAAAACAGAGGTACAAAGCTAGACTTGTGGTGAAGGGGTTTGCACAAGAGAAAGGTATTGATTTTGATGAAATATTTTCTCCTATTGTTAATATGACTTCAATTAGAACTATTTTAAGTCTTGTAGTAGTAAAAGATTTACATCTTGAACAGTTAGATCTAAAGACAGCATTTCTCCATGGAGATTTGGAGGAAGAGATCTATATGCAGCAACCAGAAGGATATGAGGTCAAAGGGAAAAAAATTAGTGTGCAGGTTAAAGAAGAGCTCGTATGGCTTAAAACAGGCTCCAAGGCAGTGGTATCTAAAATTTGACAAGTTTATGTCTAAACAAGGTTATACTAGATGTCACTCTGATCATTCTGTTTATCTGAAAAGGAAAAATTATGGTAGCTATATTATATTGTTATTGTATGTATATGACATGCTTGTTGTAGGGTCTAACATGCACGAAATAAATGTGCTCAAAAGAAAATTGGCAAATTCATTTGCAATGAAGGATTTGGGAGCTGCAAAACAAATCCTTGGTATGAGAATAACTAGAGACAGGAAAAATCGCAAATTAACACTGTCTCAGAATGAGTACATACAAAAGGTGTTGAAAAGATTTAATATGCAGAATGCAAAACCAATTAGTACACCTTTTGCTAGCCATTTCAAACTTAGTAAGGAGATGTGCCCCAAGACCCAAGAAGAAATGGATTATATGTCTAAAGTTCCATATGCATCAGCAGTTGGAAGCTTAATGTATGCAATGATCTGCACAAGGCCTGATATTGCACATGCAGTGGGAGTTGTAAGCAGGTACATGAACAATCCAGGAAAAGAACATTGGATGGCAGTAAAATGGATTCTCAGATATTTGAGAGGTACCACAAATCAAGCATTATGCTTTGGTGGTTCAAACATTGCTCTACAGGGATATGCTGATGCAGATATGGCAGGTGACAGAGATAACAAGAGGAGCACTACAGGATATGTATTTACTGCAAGTGGAATAGATGTTAGTTGGGTTTCAAAAATCCAAAGTGTTGTTGCACTTTCAACAATAGAAGCAGAGTATGTTGTTGCTACAGAGGCTAGTAAAGAAATGATTTGGTTACAAAGGCTTATGGATGAATTGGGTAAGAAGCATGATATGGGCACGTTATACAGTGATAGAAAAAGTGCCATTCATCTTGCAAAGAACTCATCATTTCATTCCAAGACTAAACACATACAGCTCAAGTACCATTTCATACGGTCAGTATTGGAAGATGGACAGCTGAAGCTGGAAAAGATACACACTAGCTAGAATCCTGCAGAT
This sequence comes from Pinus albicaulis, assembly GCA_034641835.2. Taxonomy (NCBI): domain Eukaryota; kingdom Viridiplantae; phylum Streptophyta; class Pinopsida; order Pinales; family Pinaceae; genus Pinus; species Pinus albicaulis. Next base: position 1,307,124,429 of record CM076574.1, read on the forward strand.
ATGCTAACAAAAGTTGTAACCAGGGAGAAACTGAGAATATGATCAGTTTCAATCGGTCTTCAAGAATGACGATGAATATGAGACACAGCCAAGTCCAAAGTGGATTCATTGCCCAGCAAATGAAGCAATGGTGGAGTTGCTACAATCAGTCTCCAAGTGGGAGATTGTTGGGTGTGGAGCCTGATTGTCTTGTTTATTTTGTATCACAGTATTGGACCCTTGTACCTTAATGGGGGCGGAAATTCCACCCGTAATTAAACGTTGCCTGGGGGGTCTAGGGGGGGTGGCTACAACTTTATGCCCCCCCCCCCCGGCTAGGGGTTTCGGGGGCAGCACCCCCGAAGCTAAAAACAAATGTAAAATTGCCTTGTAAAATTATAGTAATTTCTAGTTAATCTGGCTTGTTCATTAGGCGAATGATCTGACAGTAGAATTTATGTTTAGTTGAGGGTTTTTTTCCCTAGAAGGAAACCCCTTACTTGTATGAGAGTATTGTATTGCGGCTATGTAATTTAAGTGTATTCTCGGAGTGAGAAACAGATAGGGAGATTGCAAGAGAGAACAGAGGATATTACAGTGGATCTGTTGTAGGTTGTGTCTCTTCATTTTGTTGGATAATAGAAAGGAAGGACTAGCTGTTTGGGGTGGACGTAGCCCAAACTGGGTGAACCATGTATATATGTGTCTCTCTGGTTTTATGTGTTTTGTGTGCTTGTGTTTTTTGCATATTTTAATGTGTTTCATTGCTCTGTAATATTTAATTTTCTAACATCTTCTTCAAACTTAGAGATCTCGTGGAGTGATAACATTTTGGTGTCTTTTTCGAGGAGTGAAAAGACAAATTTTCGCTGGGTGTACGACAAATATTTATCAAAAACTGGTCCTTTGCACAATAGGATCAAGTTTCATAAGGCTAATTTCATAATTGCAATGCCTCATAGAATATTCGGCTTCTCGAAGAGAGTATATCAGGTCCAGCGTTGATCCAGATCCGGTTTCTCTCATCCAAGATCCTGAAAGAATCCTAAGGAGGAAAATATCTTAGTCAGCTTTAAGTTCTTTGGATTCTCCTCCTCGAGATTTGGTAATATCCTTCTCATTAACTTCTTATTTGGTAGCCATTCAAGATTTAGTTTTTGATACCAAATTTAAGTTGTCATTGTTTAGAACGAAATCCGAGACCGACTTGAATTCAATAGTCCCTGAACCTTGGAGATTAGAGTTAAACCCATCATTTTTTGAGGCTAAAAATGGGATTTATGTCAAAATTTGGAGACAATATCAGAAGCTCGAAAAATTAGCCAACACCTTACGTTACACTGTTGAAAAAGCCTTCATTCAATACCAAAAAGAAACCCTTCACATTCCCGAAAATTCCAAAACAACTACTATTTCATCATCTATCCCATCATCATCTCAACTTCCCCCTCAAGGACCTCCTCAAACCAATCCACCCTTCGTTCCTCCCCGTCCACCACATACAATGAGAATTATGGCTCGATTTGGACCTTTAGTTCTCCCTCGTCATATTGTTGATCTGCCATAAGGATATGGCCAAATACTTCCCCTCTTTGATGAAAAATCTCAAATCACTACCCGTCAGGACATGGCCAAAATCACAACCTTCATAGATCTTGAGGAGTTAGATGAAAATGATGCCAAGATGCGAATTATTGCTCAAAGTTTTTCTAGTGAAGGTAAAACTTGGTTCTGTGCCCTAGCATCTAATTCTATTAGGACTCCCACTGAACTAACTGATGCTTTCTTAGCGAGGTGGGATGAGAAGAAAAACCCCTTACAAATCCTTGCTGAGTATGACTCCCTGAGGCACAATCCTAATGAATATGTTCTTGAGTATAATTCTCGATACCTTAGAATCTATAACTCCATCCTAAATAAAATGAAACCACCTCCTAGTTTGGCCCTCCTACGTTATCCTGATGATTTTGACCCCGGCATGGCTTATTCATTGAGAGAGATAAATCTGACTACTCTAGAAGAAATGATCTGAAATTCAGTGATTGTTGAGGCCAACCTATTGATTAATAAGTGAAAACTCAAAACTAAATGTAAATTAACTATTAAAGAGGAACCTTCCACCTCATCCAACACTAAATTTTATGCTTTTCTTAGGACCATGGAAAGAATGGTCAATAAAATATCTATTACAGATAGAAAAATGAAGCCACGAGTCAGAAATCTGAACTTTCAAGGCTAGCAGCAGTAACCTCAGTTCCGGATAAAGAAAAGAGAGCAAAGAGCTCCCGAAACATAGCAACAGTAGAAAATTAGGACACCACTACAACATAATTATGCTCAAAGTGATGAAGAGGAAGAACGAATAGTAGAGGAAAAACTTCTTTTTACAGTTGATGGCCAGCCCATCTTTCTGACCGAAGGTGAAGAGTATGTGGAAAAAACATGCTTAGCGAGTGATAAATATTTCATATTGGCAAATGATCACGATTTAGAAGTAGAATCTGATGATTATCAGAGAGGATACCTAAATACATTGAGTTCCCAGCAAAGGAAGTACTCCTTGAGGAGTCATGATGTTCCAACCAATACACCTCCGAAAAAGGCAATCTAGAATAAATAAGTACCACATAAGAAAGATTAGGCTAGCCAATCAGAATAAGGGTAAAGAGATTGCAGCTCCAAATCAGAAAAAAATCAATCAGCCTTCTACAAGCGCACTTGTCAAAGAAAGAGATATTCAAAGGAAACAAGCTACACCGAAAGATCATGTTGAGAAAATGGATATCATCATAAAAGAGGTAGGAAGAACTATACCTTTCAGTTTAGAGTCAGAAATTTCAAAGTTAAAGGTGTCTATTCCTCTTACTGAACTGGTCAAAGTTGACAAGTATAAATCCCATGTAGTTAAAACCTTGAAATTTGACCCTTTATCCAACATCATCAACATAGAGGATGATCAGCCCGAGCTTATATTTGGTCTACAATTGATGGTCAGTATAAAGATAGTGAGGTCCCTCCATTTTACTTGAGTCTTAAAATCCACCAATTCATCCTTCATAACAATGTGTTAGACTTCGGGCCTCCCACAACCTCATGCCCAAAGCCATCATGGAGAAGCTTGGCCTTGATATAACCCGCCCATATTATGATTTATATTCTTTCGATTATGGTCGTGTCCATTGTTTGGGTCTAATCAAAGATTTAGTTGTCTCCCTAGAGCAGATCCTGGCCAAAAATGTCCTAATGGACATGGTTGTTGCTAACATTCCGCCAAATTTTGGTATGTTGCTATCAAGATCTGAGGGGGCTAAATTGAGAGGTACACTGCAGTTGGACTTTTCCTACACAATCATTCATGTCTTCGGTCAAATGAGAAAATTATACCATGAGACTAAAATGAAATATATGATCACAAACAAGGAGGGGGGATGTTTCACTTTTGTAAATATTTCAATCCTATCCCAATTTTCTCTTAAGGGGGGATGTTAGGATATTTAGACACATAGGAAATAATGATGCCAGGATTCTGGGTTAAACAGATCCTAGCATATAAAAGGACTCATGTGCTACCTTCAAAATTAAAATTCTTCATTAAAAGCACAAATATGTTCAGCTCAAAAATACATATGAAGGAAAGAGAGCCACATAAATAAAATACTGATATAAAAACATAAAATCTCCTTGGCCAAATATTACAATGGGCAGCCTTTTGGCTCTCGGCCCTTCAAACCATTTCTCTTACTCTCTCTCTGTATTCCTCACTTCCTCACTTCCTCACTTGTTTTTTCTCACCCTCACAAGCTACATATTTATACATAAATATAATTTATTCCATTCCATAATTTCCTCCACACAAATCTCAACTTAGAATCTAATTTAGATTTATCTTTTTTTGGACTCAACTAAGTCCCATTTATGGAATTCCTCATCCCTAGATTATCTACCTAATTCAACTCCACTCATATCCTTAATTATTTAAGGAATATTTACAATAATCCTCACATTTATATTTTCTCTCTTAATTTATTAAATTGAGAAAATTAATTAATAAAATAATTAAAAATCATCACCCCCCTAATTGCATAATTGAATAATGAAAATTTAGCTTTGATGCTCCTGCATCAAACTCCCCATGTAGAGAAGTTTCCTTAGACTCATGTTTGTATTCTGTCGCTTTTCTCTAACAATGCAACAGCCACAAGTCCCGATGACTTGCTCCCTCCAGGATTCCAAACTTTGTTCTGTCGCTGATCCTTCAAGGTATCAACTCGATCTGGTAACTCATCACTCACTCTATCGATCAAATTCCATCGGCTTCTCCAACAATTTCTTCTGCCAAATCCTCAGAGTAATTCCTCTTTGTCGAAGTCTTTCATTTCTAACTGAGCTGAACACTTAATTTTTTGCAATGAAGAATAATCAAGAACTCTTTCTTGATTACAACTATAGTCTTTGATTGCTTTTAAAGCAACAATTTTCTCATCCATTGTTGTACCTGCATTCACCAGCAAACTATTAGTTTTAAAAGGATAAGACCTTTCGATCTCTTTTGATGCTTCAAGCACCAATCTCCAATCATCGACTTTCTGGATTTCAGTAGATTTTGTTTTGAACCATTGGCTACTTCCATCTTTATCCTGTTGGATCAATATTTCTGTCTCCTTTATGTCTCTATGGACATAACTTTCTTGCTATTAGGAATCTTTCATCTCAACACCAAATAATTTCTGTTCAATTTCTCTCATTTCGACATCATATCTGTTAATTTCGTTTTCTATACCTACAATTACATCATTATTTGAAAAATTATAACATTCATTCAACTCCATAAATGTTAAAAAAAATTCATCCCTATCACGCATAGTAACTGCAATTCCTTCTGGATCAGGTTCTGCAATCTTCACTTCTCCCTTAGGTTCCTTAAGCCATCGTTCCAAGAACTCGATTTCCATGTGAAATCTTTCCATCACTTCATCACAACTCTCCTTCCCAGCTTCATTCTTCTTCTGGAAATCTTCCTGAGTTTTCCTAGTTCCTGTATCATCACATGGTAGAATTCTGTCAGCACATTCACTAAACAAATACATTTATTTACCTCCTTGGAATATCTCTTCGGTATTTCCATTTTTCTTTTGCTCCATAACAGCTTCAATTTGTTGTCTTACCCCAAACAAGAATTCATTTATGATTTCTTCCTATTGCAACAAATCAATCCCTTCCTCCTCTGAAAGGCATTCTCCATCAGACTTCACCTCAAGAGTTTCATTCTTCTTTATGACAATTTCACCAAATTGTCCAATATCTTTCGCACATCCTGCAAACATACATAAACTGTGAGATTTAAAAATGCAAGGCTTCATAGCCTCATCTGCTTCTCTCACCGACACATCTTCATATTCTTCTGAACTATCCCAATAGTTCATGAGATCTTCCTCATTGATCTCTTCACCCAGAATTTCACCCTGTTCCAGGCCACAAATAGAAGCTTCCATTTTCAACTCGGCCTCTCTGAGTTCTTCACACCTCATCATCTGCTCGAGCTTCCTCAACTCTTCTACCAACTATATGTTTACCTGTTGTTCCCTCTTTGCATGTAGTCTCTACCACTTTACCTTCTTTCTCATGGTCCAACAATGTGTCTGGTCTTTCACATTTTCCTGCAACAATTCCATTAACAGTTCAAGGTGAACTGTTATCTCAGCCTTCTCCCGCTCATAATATTCATTCGTCAACTGCTCACATATGCCACTTACCTTGGCATTTTCCTTCTTCTTCCTTCTGTTGTGGTCTTCAACAGATCTTCGGAAATGACTATCAACAGTCATCTTCTCCTCCTTTGCGAACTTCATCTATTCATGTGTGGATTTCATTCAATCCTCCTTTCAGCAAGTCCTCACACTTGCCATTCAACAATGCAAGATTTCTTCCGGTGCTTGACCTATTTCAGTTCTCTTTCTTGGAATCATCTTTGGCAAATCTCTTGCTTCACTTTGCTGCAAACAACACTTTAGTAATTCTTGTGTTACAATGACCAAAATCTTTGGGTTTCGGGCTCCGTCGATCATGCACCCAATTACTTTCAGACCCTTGTCTTAGCTTACGACTCTTTTACTTCAGACTTACACCAATTCTTTATCTTGGATGAAAATACTCAATCTTAACTCAAACTATCCAAACTTTAATTTGACTCTAACCTCTGTTTTGACTTCAAGCTTTGCCCCAATAATTATGATAGTGGATATTTTAACTTAATTCAAGTTATACCATCCTCTAACAAAAATACACCCCTAATACATTTTAGGATGTAAAATCTTCACTCTCTTTCATACTTATGAAAAAATCATCAGTTTTCCATTATCATTTCACATGATACTGAAGTCTTTAGTCGAAATGCAATCCATGTTTTCCAAGATTTATTTATGGTGAAAGTAAATAAACCATTGACTTTCAACAGTCAAAAATACCTTTCTGAATTATCATACCTTATGCTCCCTTCAAGGTTATTAATAAACCTTCTCTTTACAATCTCAATTCTCTGGTTTCCATTATTCTATATACAGAGAATAAGCTATTCATATTTCAACCTCTTCGATGAATGATGTACATCTCGTACATTGTGTCCATCCTGAATATCACCTCCTTAAATACCACCACAAATATTTTACAACATCAAGAAATTGTGTTTACAATCTTAAAACACAAATCAAAATAATTCTCCCTTTTCCAACTATAAGCTTTGGTCCAAAATGATTTAACCAAAACTGCAAAAAATCCACATTATGCATGATAAACCTTCTCACATAAAAATGCATCTTTATCTTTATATCACCCAAAATTAACACATTTTTTGTTTCATTTATAACTCCATATTTGCAACATTTCCACTCTTTCACAACATTTACAAAAGATCATCTTCTTGAGTATGGCAAGGAAATTTAATCATTCATATTTTAAAATACTTCTACTCAATGAATATGGATTCATTCAATGAGAACTTACCTTGAATCTTCTCGTGGTTGGAATGATCCAACCCTTCTCTTGTGTATTCTTTTAGGAATACATTCAAGCCTCCACAGATTTACTTTGAATGTGCAAGGTCCATTCTCTAACAATCTCTTCCCAGCAAATAAATTTCTTCCCAGCAATTTTCTAACATAAATCTTTTCCCAGCAAATAATGTTAGAAACTTTCAAAGTACGCACAATCTCCCCTCTTAGTTTAGGCCAAGTTCCCTCATCTCAATCTCTTCAATTTCAATTTCTTGCTTTGAAAACATGAAATCTTAATGTAATCGATTATCCTTTCAAGATTACATTCCCCAAAAAAAAACGTACATGAACTATTTGCAAACACTTTACCTCGATCAATCCCAGTGACTTTTTCTTACGCTGGAAGATGGTACTATGGAAATATTGGATCCATACCTTGAATGTTATGTTGGAGCTGCACCTCTTTCACAAGCCCCACACATGCCATTTTTAAGTGCCTTGATACGACTGGCTTCCAAAACTTGATGTAGAAACACAATTTCTACTTCATAATTTAGTATAGTAAAATGTTCAATTTTACTAAAACCCAGATTTACTCTTCAACATGATGGAATTGATTCACTCTTCGCCACTTACTGTGTAATTCCATATTCCACTCCATTAACACATAACATTGAAATGTTGCAGCATTATGCAAACTCCACTTTTCAATAATAAATGGGTTCTTTTAAGGACCATTTTATTTAATAATCAATAATCAAAAGTTGGCATTTGGAATCCACTTAAGCAAAACAAACCAACGTACTTCATGAATAAACCAAGGAAGTCAATAGCATTGACGATGACATTAAGTAAACTACATACCATTAAATTGGTTGAATCCACAGCGTCACACCCTCCATGCCAATCACGCAAATAAATATGGTTTCAGTTTTCTAATTTGTTATTTCAATTGGAGCCTACACCAATCTCTATGAAATTCTCAACGCAGACTTAGTCTTGTAGCACGATTCATACAATTCAACACAGGATTACACGGCATCAATCGACCACGTCGTAAATGTTTACGCAGTCTAAAACATAGTATTTGCTAACCAAAATGAATTGACTGCATATGAATTTAATTCAACGTGACCGAACCCTTGCGTTGCAGATCTGGAAGTAGTTCATCGCAGAGCTTCTCTGCATCATGGTCATCCACTGGAAACTAACAACCTCTCCATAGATACCAATGCATCTGACTAACACATCCTTGAAGGTGTTAACACTGCGTTAAAGTTTTGATCCTCCTTCCCTTGTGCTGTGTTAATTTCTTGCCACTTCATTAATGGATATGCTACATCTTTAATCTGTCCTTCCTACTTCTAATTTCGTCCTTTGTTTATAATTAAAGAAATTCGAGATTGCTTCTGCTGCAAGCACCATTTCCAATGTATACTACTTACATCATACCCCAGGTCATAACCATATGCCACGACCTCCATCGCTCACTCTCATCGCACCAATAATTCTTCACGCAATGACTATGCCAATATACCAGAACTGTCAACACAGTTTAAAACACAAACACCACCATCATATTTTCTTGACGGTACTGGCCTCAATGCAAGCTGACATGCCACTCTACAATACAAGAATTTTGAACTGAATATGTTAAAACCTGAAACATAAATGTGTGGACTACGTACCCCTCTTATTAGCTTTTCATCGTTATATATTTTTGTTAATACAGCTGAACACAAGTCTGGCACCACAATCCCATGAGGTCTAGGGTTAATGTCTTCTCACAGAAAATGAAAACCACTCAACCAAACCACTGCACCATCCAATGCTTTCAATTTTTCAACGTTCTGCCTCAGTGTATTTTTCTGCATCCGCACGAAGGCCGCACTCTGCTACAGTGCTTTAAAACTGTGTATCACCCTCCACAATGAAAAATCATTTGTCTGCAATCACACACTTATAGACAACATATACGTACAATTTTTAGCTTCAAAAAAAATGTAAAACAGGCATCTTTCTAGCTATGGTACCAAATGATGCCAGGATACTGGGTTAAACAGATCCTAGCATATAAAAAGACTCATGTGCTACCTTCAAAATTAAAATTATTCGTTAAAACCACAAATATGTTCAGCTCAAAAATACATATGAAGGAAAGAGAGCCACATAAATAAAATATTGATATAAAAACATAAAAACTCTTTGGCCAAATATTACAATGGGCGGCCTTTTGGCTCTCGGCCCTTCAAACCATTTCTCTTACTCTCTCTCTGTATTCCTCACTTCCTCACATGTTTTTTCTCACCCTCACAAGCTACATATTTATAAATAAATATAATTTATTCCATTCCATAATTTCCTCCACACAAATCTCAACTTAAAATTTTGATTTATCTTCTTTTGGACTCAACTAAGTCTCATTTATGGAATTCCTCATCCCCAGATTATCTGCCTAATTCAACTCCACTCATATCCTTAATTATTTAAGGAATATTTACAATAATCCTCACATTTATATTTTCTATCTTAATTTTGTAAAATTGAGAAAATTAATTAATTAAATAATTAAAAATCATCACCCCCTAATTACATAATTGAATAATGAAAATTTAGCTTTGATGCTCCTGCATCAGACTCTCCATGTAGAGAAGTTTCCATAGACTCCTGTCTATGTGGTTTGTCACTTTTCTCTAACAATGCGACAGCCACAAGTCCTGATGACTTGCTCCCTCCAAGATTCCAAACTTTGTTCTATCGTTGATCCTTCAAAGTATCAACTCGATGTGGTAACTCATCACTCACTCTATCGATCAGATTCCATTGGCTTCTCCAACAATTGCTTCTGCTAATTCGTCAGAGTAATTCCTCTTTGTCAAATTCTTTCTTTTCCAACTGAGCTAGACACTTAATTTTTTGCAATGAAGAATAATCAAGAGCTCTTTCTTGATTACAACTATAGTATTTGATTTCTTTTAAAGCAACAATTTTCTCGCCCAGTGTTTTACTTGCATTCACCAACAAACTGTTAGTTTTAAAAGAATAAGACCTTTTGGTCTCTTTTGATGCTTCAAGCACCAATCTCCCATCATCGACTTTCTAGATTTCAGTAGATTTTGTTTTGAACTGCTGGCTGCTTCCATCTTTATCCTACTAGATCAATATTTTTGTCTCCTTTATGTCTCTACGGACATAACTTTCTTCCTGTTCCTAATCTTCCATCTCAACGACAAATAATTTATGTTCAATTTCTTTGATTTTGAAATCATATCTGTTAATGTCATTTTCTATACCTACAATTACATCATTATTTGAAAAATTATAACATTCATTCAACTCCATAAATGTTAAAAACATTTCATCCCTATCACGCATAGTAACTGCAATTCCTTCTGGATCAGGTTCTGCAATCTTCACTTCTCCCTTAGGTTCCTTAAGCCATCATTCCAGGAACTCGATTTCCATGTGAAATCTTTCTAGCACTTCATCACAACTTTCCTTCCCAGCTTCATTCTTCTTCTGGAAATCTTCCTGAGTTTTCCTGGTTCATGTATCATCACATGGTAGAATTATGTCAGCACATTCACTAAACAAATACATTTGTTTACCTCCTTGGAATATCTCTTTGTTATTTCCATTTTTCTTTTTCTCCATAATAGCTTCAATTTGTTGTCTTACCCCAAACAAGAATTCATTTATGATTTCTTCCTGTTGCAACAAATCAATCCCTTCCTCCTCTGAAAGTCATTCTCCATCAAACTTCACCTCAAGAGTTTCATTCTTCTCTGTGACAGTTTCACCAAACTTTCCAACATCTTTCGCACATCCTGCAAACATACATAAACTGTGAGATTTAAAAATGCAAGGCTTCATAGCCTCATCTTCTTCTCTCGCTGACACATCTTCAGATTCTTCCGAACTATCCCAATAGTTCATGAGATCTTCCTCTTTGATCTCTTCACCCAGAATTTCACCTTGTTCTGGGCCACAAATGGAAACTTCCATTTTCAACTCAGCCTCGATGAGTTCTTCACACCTCATTATCTGCTCGAGCTTCCTCAGCTATTCTGCCAATGGTATGTTTACCTGTTGTTCCCTCTTTGCGTGTAGTCTCTGCCACTTTACCATGTTTGTCATGGTCCAACCATGTGTCTGGTCATTCACATTTTCTTGCAACAATTCCATTAACAATTCAAGGTGAACTATTATCTCGGCCTTCTCCCACTCATAATCTTCATTCGTCAACTGCTCACATATGCCACTTACCTTGGCATTTTCCCTCTTCTTCCTTCTGCTATGGTCTTCATCAGATCTTTGGAAATGACTATCAACAGCCATCTTCTCCTCCTTTACTAACTTCATCTATTCACGTGTGGATTTCAACCAATCCTCCTTTCAGTAAGTCCTCACACTTGCCATTCAACAATGCAAGCTTTCTTCCGATGCTTGACCTCTTTCAGTTCTCTGTCTTGGAATCATCTCTGGAAACTCTCTTGCTTCACTTTGCTGCAAACAACACTTTAGTAATGCTTGTGTTACAATGACCAAACTATTTTGGTGTCAGGCTCCGCTAAACATGCACCCAATTACATTCAGACCCTTGTCTTAGCCCATGACTTTTTGACTTCAAACTTACACCAATTCTTCATCTTGGATGAAAATACTCAATCTTAACTCAAACTATCCAAACTTTCATTTGACTCTAACATATTTTTTGACTTCAAGCTTTTCCTTAATAATTATGATAGTGGATATTTTAACTTAATTCAAGTTATACCATCCTCCAACAAACATACACCCCTAATACATTTTAATATGTAAAATCTTCACTCTCTTTCATACTTATGAAAAATCATCAGTTTGCCATTATCATTTCACATGATACAAAAGTCTTTAGTTGAAATGCAATCCATGTTTTCCAAGATTTATTTATGGTGAAAATAAATAAACCATTCACTTTTCAACAGTCAAAAATACCTTTCTGAATTATCATACCTTATGCTCCCTTCAAGGTTATTAACAAACCTTCTCTTCACAATCTCAATTCTCTGGTTTCCATTCTTCTGTGTACAGAGAATAAGCTATTCATATTTCAACCTCTTCGATGAATTATGTACATCTCGTACATTGTGTCCATCTTGAATATCACCTCCTTAGATATCGCCACAAATATTTTACAACATCAAGCAATTGTGTTTACAATCTTAAAACACAAATCAAAATAATTCTCCCTTTTCCAACTACAAGCTTTGGTCCAAAATGATTTAACCAAAACTATGAAGATGCATGATAAACCTTCTCACATAAAAATGCATGTTTCTCTTTATATCACCCAGAATTAACACATTCTTTATTTCATTTATACCTCCGTATTTGCAACATTTCCACTCTTTCACAATATTTACAAAAGATCATCTTCTTGAGTATGGCAAGGAAATTTAATCATTCAGATTTTAAAATACTTCTACTCAATGAATATGGATTCATTCAATGAGCACTTACCTTGAATCTTCTCATGGTTGGAATGATCCAACCCTTCTCTTGTGTATTCTTTTAGGAATACATTCAAGCCTCCACATATTTACATTGAATGTGCAAGGTCCATTCTCTAACAATATCTTCCCAGCAAATAAATTTTTTCCCAGCAATTTTCTAGCATAAATCTTTTCCCAGAAAATAATGTTAGAAACTTTCAAAGTACACACAATATCCCCTCTTAGTTTAGGCCAAGTTCCCTCATCTCAATCTCTTCAATTTCAATTTCTTTCTTTGAAAACATGAAATCTTAATGTAACCGAACATCCTTTCAAGATTACATTCCCCAAAAAAAAATGTACATGAGCTATTTGCAAACACTTTACCTCGATCAATCCCAGTGACCTTTTCTTACACTGGAAGATGGTACCGTGGAAATACTAGATCCATACCTTGAATGTTCCGCTGGAGCCGCACCTCTTTCACAAGCCCCACACATGCCATTTTTAAGTGCCTTGATACGACTGGCTTCCATAACTTGATGTAGAAACACAATTTCTACTTCACAATTTAGTGTAGTAAAATGTTCAATTTTACTAAAACTCGGATTTACTCTTCAATATGATGGAATTGATTCACTCTTCGCCACTTAGTGTGTAATTCCATATTCCACTCCATTAACACATAACATTGAAATGTTGTTGCACTATGCAAACTCCACTTTTCAATAATAAATGGGTTCTTTTAAGGACCATTTTATTTAATAATCAATAATCAAAAGTTGGCATTTGGAATCCACTTAAGAAAAACAAGCCAACGTACTTCACGAATAAACCAAGGAAGTCAATAACATTTACAATGACATTAATTAAACAACATACCATTAAATTGGTTGAATCCACAGCGACACACCCTCCATGCCAATCACGCAAGTAAAGATGGTTTCATTTTTCTGATTTGGTATTTCGATTGGAGCCTACGCTAATCTCTACGCAATTCTCAATGCAGACTTAGTCTTGCAGCACGATTCACACAATTCAACACAGGATTACACGGCATCAATTGACCCCATCGTAAATGTTTACGTAGTCTAAAACATAGTCTTTGCTAACCAAAACGAATTGACTACATATGAATTTAATTCGACATGACCGAACCCTTGCGTTGTAGATCTGGAAGTAGTTCATCGCAGAGCTTCTCTGCATCACGATCATCCACTGGATGCTGGCAACCTCTCCAAGATACCAACGCATCTGACTAACACGTCCTTGTAGGTGTTAACACTGTGTTAAAGTTTCGATCCTCCTTCCCTTGTGTTGTTTTAATTGCTTGCCACTTCATTAACAGATATGCTACGTCTTTAATCCATCCTTCCTACTTCTAATTTTGTCCTTTGTTTATAATTAAAGAAATTCGAGATTACTTCTGCTACAAGCACCATTCCCAATTTATACTACTTACATCATACCCCAGGTCATTACCATATGCCACAGCCTCCATCGCTCACTCTCATCGCACCAACCATTATTCACGCAATGACTATGTCAATATACCAACACTGTCAACGCAGTTTAAAACACAAACACCACCATCATATTTGCTTGACAGTACTAACCTAAACGCAAGCTGACACACCACTCTGCAATACAAGAATTTTGAACTGAATATGTTAAAACCTGAAACATATATGCATGGACTGCATACCCCTCTTATTAGCTTTGCATCGTTATATATTTTTGTTAATACACCTAAACACAAGTCTGGCACCACAATCCCACGAGGTCTGGGGTTAATGTCTTCTCATAGAAAATGAAAACCACTCAACCAAACCACTGCCCCGTCCAATGCTTTCAATGTTTCAATGTTTTGCCTAGGTGTATTTTCGTGCGTCCACACCAAGGCTGCACTCCACTACAGTGCTTTAAAACTATGTATCACCCTCCACAAATAAAAATCATTTGCCTGCAATCACACACTTATAGACAACATATACGTACAGTTTGCAGATTCAACAAAAATGTAAAACAGGCATCTTTCTAGCTCTGATACCAAATGATACCAGGATATTAGGTTAAACAGATCCTAACATATAAAAAGACTCATGTGCTACCTTCAAAATTAAAATTATTCGTTAAAACCAAAAATATGTTCAGCTCAAAAACACATATGAAGGAGAGAGAGCCACGTAAATAAAATACTGATATAAAAACATAAAAACTCTTTGGCCAAATATTACAATGGGCAGCCTTTTGGCTCTCGGCCCTTCAAACTATTTCTCTTACTCTCTCTCTGTATTCCTCACTTCCTCACTTCCTCACTTGTTTTTTCTCACCCTCATAAGCTACATATTTATACATAAATATAATTTATTCCATTCCATAATTTCCTCCTCACAAATCTCAACTTAAAATATAATTTAGATTATCTTTTTTTGGACTCAACTAAGTCCCGTTTATGGAATTCCTCATCCCTAGATTATCTACCTAATTCAACTCCACTCATATCCTTAATTATTTAAGGAATATTTACAATAATCCTCACATTTATATTTTCTCTCTTAATTTATTAAAATTGAGCAAATTTATTAATAAAATTATTAAAAATAATCGCCCCCCTAATTACATAATTGAATAATGAAAATTTAGCTTTGATGCTCCTGCATCAAATAGGCTCCTTTTGTGTCACCTTTGTAAATCCTTCAATCCTATCCCAAGTTGTTCTTAAGGGGGGATGTTAGGATATTCTAACACATAGGAAATAGTTAAGAATAACTTAGTCTAGTGTAGAGTAGGTAAAGTGTGTTTCTTTACTATGTACATTTGTAAATTATAATCCGACGGTCACGATTTATAGTGATCTGACGATTATCTCTCTCCTCGGTATTAGCGACACTTGATCCATGGCTTAGCACCTGATTGGTCCATGATCTCTGTTTAAATAGCATGGAGGGTCATTTTTTCGATAACCTTTTATGAGAGAAACATATGTAAATTTTCTTTTTATATTAATAAATTTCCTAAAGTGGCTGCGTTGGCTCATTTTGTGAGCGGTGACCTTTGGTTCTTGATCTATGGAACTTACCCTGTAAATTCCTACATGGTATCAGAGCTATTTTGAGGGCTGCATCCGTTGTTGATCAAAATCCATAGCCAGTTTGACTACATGCGACTACCATTTTCTAAATCTATTATTTATGAACATTTTTGGACTTGGAGAACCACTCGGTTATGTCTAGAGTGTCTGTTACAATGAGGAACGCCTTTTGTTTCATGCGAAAAGGGTTCTGGTTGCCCAAGTTATGTCAGTTTAGATCTGGAGGTATAAAGTATTTGTTTTGCAATTTTATTTGTTAAAAGTTCTACTTATTTCTTATTTCGTTTCCCTCTGTTTATTTCAGTTTTAGGTTTTATTTATTCGACATGTCTATACCCTCTTCTCTATGTATGCTCTTTTCTCTGCGCTGTGTGCGATATCGACAAATCAGAAACAGGACGAAGGGTTTTTTTACTATGTATGCTCTTTCCCTGCGTCTTTGTGCGATCTCAGGAAATCAGAAATAGTGAAAAAATAGATAGTTGTCGGTAAGGCTAACTGCAAATCGAACAATCTACCGTAAGGCTTTCATTTCCTTCCTTTTTTTTTCTTGGATTTTTTGTGTTTTTTGTGCAGGAAAAGGCACGGACACCAAAGAGTGTAAAAAAAAAAAAAAAACCTTCCTCCTTTCAAACAATTACAGAATCCTTTTGCTATCTCACTTGGTGAGAAATTAGTTTATGAGAATAGAGATCTTGGGTTCAAGTCTCTTTTGTAAAAAAAAATGTTACAAGGGGCTGGATTTATTTTTAAAAGTCGCACTTCATCATCAAATTTCAAACCGTTCCCGTAACTATTCGACATCTCCAACTCGTTTTTTCAAAAAGGCATAACTTCTTCATTTGGAAGCTGTTTTTCGAGCCATTGTTTTTTAATCAGCCTAAGTTTTTGAGATATTTTCATTGGAGCAATTAGTTTCAGCCTTTTTCAGCTTCATTTTTTAAAAAATGGAAGTTCATGCCCGATTATTCTTAACAGCACCAATTATTTCCAATGGCTACCTCACATGGTAGATATACATAGAAGTAAAGGGATTTATAGAATAGCCACAGAACAAGAAACTAAACCTTTTGATGATGATAAAGTCGCTAAATGGGAGAATAAACAAGATCAAGCACGAGGGTTGAGGGTTGATAGGAATTTCCATTGCTTAAGATCTCCGATTTCATATCCTTGACATTGACACCTCTCATGAAGCCCTGGATAAGCTAAATACTGTCTTTTGCATTCAAAACCAAATCAGGGCCCAACAGCTTGAAAATGAGTTGCTTACTTTGGACCCCAACAATTTCTCCTCTATTGAAGATTTTTTTCCCAAATTCAAGACCCTTAGACTTCTTTTAGAAGGTTGTAAGGTCAAAAAGGAATATGGTAGCCTCATCTATTGCATTCTTGTTAAGCTTGGCCCTGCATACTCTGTATTTGTTTTCGCCTTCCACTCCACTAGAGAAGCCATCATTTCTTCCGCAACCACCTACAAGAACCCCTCTTTTGATGCCTTTTGTGATTCTTTAATAATATAACAAGGAAAACTCTTACACCTTGGTCTTATCACTTCTGGAAACGCTTCTAAGAAAGCCTTAGCAACCCAATCGCAATCATATCAAAATAATCCCAAGAAGTAGTATCCTAAAAAGTATGCTCTGAACCTAAATAAGGATCCTAAGCAAATTCAGCCGCAAACTAAAAAAGCAACTCACAAAAACGATAAGGAAACTAAAAACAAAGGGAAGAAGACAAATAGACATTGCAACTTTTGCA
Source organism: Pinus albicaulis (assembly GCA_034641835.2). Taxonomy (NCBI): domain Eukaryota; kingdom Viridiplantae; phylum Streptophyta; class Pinopsida; order Pinales; family Pinaceae; genus Pinus; species Pinus albicaulis. The sequence continues at coordinate 1,307,141,726 of CM076574.1, forward strand.
ATCGTGATGGCCATATAGAGTCCAATTTTTTTAAGAAGATGGAAGCCTTAGAAGCAGAAATGAAGAAGCACAACATCAATTTGGAGCACTCTTCACCTTCATCTTCAGGAATGGCACTTTCTTCTTGTGGTTGTCAAGCATCAACATTTGGTTATGCATTAATTGTATCTTCTTCTTCTCATTCTCATGAGTGGCTCATTGATTCTAGAGCTTCTTACCACATGGCCAAAAATCAAACCATGTTTTCTTCTTTAAATGATTGTAACACCAAACATATTTATGTTGGTGATGATAGATCTCTTGGTGTTGTAGGATCTGGAACCATTCATCTAGATAATGGTCATTTTAATGATGTACTATGTGTTCCTACCTTGTCATGCAACCTTCTCTCTATTTATCAGATAACTCATTCAGGTGAAGGGACAATAGTAGAATTCTCACCTCATGATGTTGTAATCAAGGACCTCAAATATCCTAGACATATTTTAGCTACTGGAATTACTGATGATTCCACAAGGTTGTATAAGTTTGACAAATATGGGTCATCCTGACTTCCCTCTATTTTTGTTGCTCTTAATGATGATGTGAGCAAACTTTGGCATGAGCAATTTGGTCACTTAAACTATCACTCTCTTCAAACTCTGTGTAAATAAAATATGGTGACAGGTATTCCTATGGTATCTTTCTGAGATGGTGTTTGCTCCGGCTGTGTACTCGGAAAACATCATTGGGATAGTTTTGACAAACATGCTTCTTGGCACACTTCAGCCCCTTTGCAGCTTGTGCACAATGATCTATGTGGTCCACTTCTTGTTGTTTCTTTCTCTGGTTGCAAGTACTTCTTAACTTTCATTGATGATTTTTCCAAATGCACTTGGGTATACTTCTTAAAACTCAAGAGTGAATTTTTTAACATGTTCTTGGCCTTTAAGGCCTTTGTTGAGAAACAATTTGAACATCCAATTCTTAATTTAAGATCAGACAATGGAGGATAATATGTTAACAACAAATTTATCAACTTCTGCACTGAGCATGGCATTCAATTGCAACATATTGTTGCATATACTCCACAACAAAATGGTGTAGCTGAAAGGAAGAATCACACCTTAAAATAAATGGCTAATTGTATGCTTCAATCTAAAGGATTTAGTCTCAATTTTTGGGCAGAAGCATTAACTGTGCAATTACATAGTAAATCACACTCCTACTAAGGTTTTAAAGAATATAACTCCAAAAGAAGCCTGGAGCTAATGGATTTTCTAAGTGTCATTCTGACAACATTGTCTACACCGAGAAAGTGGGTAAGTCCTTCACCATCCTTGTTCTTTATGTTGATGATCTTATCCTTACTGGTAGTGATCCAAACCATATAAACCATATAGACTCTTGAAGCACTATCTTTTTTTATCTGAAATTGTAAAAATTTTCTCATCTTCATTGTATATATCAGTTTGATATTCCTGCAAGTGTAAAGTAGAAAATCAATGGTGTTCAGAGCCCAAAGAGACGGCCATGGAGCTTCATTGAATTTATACCATTTTCAAGATCAGATTTCAAAAAATTAAGTTAATTTTTGAGTCACTTTTCAATCAATTTCAGTCAGTTTGTGTCATTGAATTGTTAGTATTTAGTCATGCATTTTAGTTTGATTTTTTTTTACCGTATTGGCCCAATGGAAGAGGCACTGATCTGCAAAATCTAGAGTTATGTGGTTCTTGACACCTCTTTTAGAGTTGTCAACCCCAATAAGGCCAATGGTAGTCTAAGAATTTGCATTCTGCCATCAGTTATCAAAATCACTCTTTTCATATTCATTTGAGGGTTCCCACTCAGAAATTTTTATTCATTCCAGTAGTTCATTTAAAAAATTAGTCACTGATGGTAGCCCTAGTCATAAAACTTCACTCTCCTTAAAAAATCCACATTTTCTGGCCCAACTTCATGTCTTTTTTAGCGTAAATTAGTCTTGAATGCTCATTTCACTATGTAATTATGTCAGTCAGAGTCAAACATGGAGTCTGGTCATTCAAGGTCCATTTAGGTCACTAGGTTTCATTTTTCAAGGTTCAATAATACTCCATCTCATCTCAATAAGGTCATAAAAGGTGTGAGAGTGATTGAATAATACATCTGTATCATTTGAAGAATATTTGTTTACATGTAAATATGATTTTTAAAGGTTGTAATTATGGTTCCAAAATATGATTTTCATACTAAAATATAATTTTATTCAAAACAAAGATGTAATCTATTTTTATATTTTTTGTAATTTTATGCTCATTATATGTAATAAGTATTGTCTCAAGCTGCCAGCTCAAACTCATATGCCAAACTGAATATCAGCAAATTCAAAATGTAAAAAGTGCCAAACACTAGCACATCAACCTGCAAAGAAGAAAATCAAAGTGAAAATAGGTATTCAGCAAAATTTTCAAAGGTGAAATGAAACATTAGAAAAGTGGGTTTTAAATTGAAAGATAAATTTCATTCAAGTGTTAAAGCCTTCATGACATCAAATTCAAACTCATTTTTCTACTACCACCATTGAGCACACTCCATGAAGGCACAATTTTGAAATTTTGGGCAAACATTTGCAAAAAATAGAGCAGAGGGCGCACTCTCTTCTGCGATGGCGCACTCTCTTCTGTGAGGGAGCACTCTCTTCTACGAGTCTTCTATGAGGGCATGCTCTCTTCTTTGAGGGCACACTCTCTTCTGCAAGGGCGCACTCTCTTCTGCTAGGGTGCACTCTCTTCTGTCACGGCACACTTGACCAGAAAAGCCCAGAAACTCATTCAAACTGCAAAAAATCATTTCCAAAACTTCATCAACCTTCTTATCGACCTCCAACAAATGAGTAAGAGCTAATTCCATCATTAATCATCTTCATCAAGTTCATGTGTTGGGTGTTGTGAATTTTGTTTTAGAATTTGGTGTTTAAAATTGTTTTAAAACCCTAGTATTTCCCATTGCACTCATAATTCCACAAATCACATCTCCCTACACCTTCATACCCTTCCTACAACTAAAAAATACCCATTCCTAAACCCCTGTTTTACAAAATTCCCTTTCCCTAACCCTTTTTCCCAAAACCCTAAGCCCTAGGTGCTAAAATTACCTAGGCTCCTAAACCCAAAACTGTAAATGATTTCCCCATCCTAAAATTTCACCATATCACTACTCCCTATTCCCTTTCCCATTTTATAAATCCCTAGCACTATCTCCCTCAATTTCCATTTCTCATTCATCATTCCTAAGACCACTTTCCACCATCATCACTTCCCTAAGGGTTTAACTTCGAAACATCATGACAGAAGGTGAGAAAAGATAATATAGTGAGGGACAATAAATAGAGGCTAAAAGGACACATAGAGGGGGAAGAATACTCAAACTTGAGCCAACAAGTAATAGAGAACTTTTGGAATCTCCTTTGATGGTGACATGTTTCAAACATGTTGGGCGTTTTGATTTCTGTGAGCAAGTTCAGAGGGTCCAACACCATGCCATGTTGACCAGGATTTTCATATCCAACCTCCATGACAACCAAGTTACTCTAGTTGGTTTCACCTTTACTGTTTCAATTTCCATCGTTTCAGCTACCACCGGGATCCCAAATGTTGGGGAGAAATGGTTCAAGCACAGTGAATTTGAGGAAAACTACTTTGAGCCTTTCATAAAACCAAGGTATAAGAATGAGAAGAAGAGGTTCTCTCCTTTTTCCCACCTTCTGGATAGATATGCACCAATGATGAAGATAATCATGAAATAATTTTCATGTGAAGGTATATTTTCAATACTTTATACCTATCACATCCGACTCTTAATGCATTTCACTAGGGTAAAGCTGCTCAACATACCCTACAACCTTTTCCGAAGCATTAATAAGATGGCACATATTTCCCAAAAAACGGAGTATGAACATCAAATTAGAAGTATTTTCCATCATTCCCTTATCAAAATCATATTCCTCTATCAGCTCAATCAACTAAATATTGCATCGAGTACCTTCATATCCAATGATATATTCAAAGAGCCATCTACTCAGCATGCACAAAATGTCCCTTCATCTACTCAACTATCCACTTCCATCCCTCCATCTCAGCCCATAGCACATTCATCATCATCATATTAGTCCCCTTCACTAATTTCACCTCCTTCATCTCCATTTCATCATGACATTGGATCACCAAGCAGGACTGAGGTCAGTGAGCCTAAGAGGAATAAAGTGGTTGAGGTTGATCCATTTCCAAAAACCTACCAGAGAGGTCACAGGAATGTGTTTTCTCTATACATAAAGGAAGGGGCCATGCCTTCTACATCAACAAAACAGGTGGACAAAGACAAAGAAAAGGTAATTGAAGAAGAAATTCAGCCAGAGGTTAGACATGAAGAAAACCTCCATGAGACTGAGCATGATTTTGAGCTTGTTGACCTAGATGAGGATGAAGATAATAATATCACTAGTGCAGCCATCAAAGGAAAGGATTCAAAAATTAGAGAGCTTCGGCTTAATCTTGAAAGGTCCAAGTTTGTCATTGACTTCCATGAGCAGGAGAACTAGCAGTTGAAAACAAATCATACCATGGATGAGGCGAAATTCATCACTGCTCAAAGGGAGGAAGAAAAGGCCAAAGTTATCCTAGATGATACACTTGAAAATTATGGGTTTCTTGATGAATAATATGAACAAGCACCAAGAGTTAGACCTATAACTAGAGGGCTGAAAAGAGCTCTAGCTCTAGAAAAACAAAAAGAGGTTGAGCTTGCTGATCAGCTAACCCTAAATGAGAAAATTCCAAAGGTGATCAATGAAAATAGGGAGCCATGGCTTGATAGAGCCAATCAGCATTTGGAGAATCTTTTTGAAAAGGATAATAGATACAATGATGTGTTTAGGAGGAATTTCAAACACCATGCTCAAAAGAATAAAACTGCAATGGCCAAGCTCAAAAGAGCGAATGCAAAGATTGAGGTTTTGACCATAGAAGAGAAGAATAAATTAGACACACTTGCAGAGGATTCACTCAAATCCTAGCCACATCATAAGCCATCATTTCACCAATTTTGAATAGTTTTGGTCATTTTTTCAAAATCTGAGTTTTTCTCTATTTTACTGAACAAATTAATATCAGAAAATTGGTCACATGCGCAGCGCCCTAGGCGTTGCGCACTTTTTTGGTGCATCGAATGGCCAAAAAAAGGCTACCATTGGATTCAAAATGATGAATACATGCACCTTGTACATTTTCTAAGGTTTTTGAGGCAAACGGGTTAGTGAAAAGGGAAAAAAACACCCTAAAACTCATGTTTCTTCCCCTATTTTGGCCTACGCGTTGCGCACAGAGTAGTGTTTGGAGATTGAAGTTTTGAGGGGGGGAATGACCTTCATTTTTGAAACTGAAAGAAAATTTGGAAACTAGGCTTGAAGGGCTTTCCAACAAGCTATATTGGCACCAATTTGGACACCTACAAGACAATCAAATTCAGCCTTAAATAGGGAGGACGCACTTGATAGGAAAATGGCGCACTTGACCATTTGCTGAGTTTTTTGAAATTTCACTGTAAATTTGAATTTACTTCAGAAATTCATGTTTCTACCTATTTAATTCATGATGTTAAATGTAATTATGTTATGGATAAGTTACCTAGGGGTATATTCATTAGGTAAAAGTTGTCATTAAGTCAAATGAATCAGTTTGAATGTAATTAGGGAGGACTCACTTAGAGCTCACTACACTCCAACTTTCAGTTCAATATTTTGTGGATCTCTTCCTCACCTCGTGGATTCAACCCCTAAGGATGAGTGAATGTTGATTTTATGTATATTTAGTCCCTTTCTTCACTCTTAGTAGGGGTTGGAATCAGTTTGGGTGCTAATATATTGATCAAGGACTATTGTACTCAGTTTGGCCAGTTAATAAAGAAGAGTTGTATCTATTTTTTGGATACATGTGGTATGATGTTTATCGCTGTTTTTCCTTCAGTTTCATATTTTATAATGTGTTTTATTCATGTTCATTACATCTCTATTATATGATCTCTTTCAAGTTGATAGGCAGAACACATGCTTGCTCATGCTCTGTTTAGGGAAAGTTATCATAATTTGTCCATTTTCCTCTGTTTAGGAAGAATATATCTCCCATGATCTTCCTATCTCCTCATCAGTATTAAAACCATCTCATCACAATAATATTTAAAGTGTTAAGCTGTATGCATACCTTTCCCCATTGAATCTATGCAACCCTATCTCATTTGCTCTGGCCTAGCTCCCTTGACCTAATATCTTCATCTAGTAAAACCCAACCCAATCAAATCAAAATGACCTCTGCACTCATACCTAGCCTAAAAACCCTAATTCATCCAACCCTCTTGGCTATGACCTTGTCGAGAGAGCCCTCTCCAATTTGGTAGGGCTAGCTACCAAGCCAAAAGATTGCTCTGTGGTTACCTCTGTTGGGATCTCTTCTTCAACCTTAGAGATCTGGCAAAGTGATAACAGGATCCAGGACATAGAAAATAATCAGTGCAATACAAACTTAATTACTTGCATAGTTGTAGCTTCTTTTAAATTGGGCTCCTTTATGAACCAAATTCCCAATTGAAACATTTATTTCATTTCTACCTCATACCACCAGATGACAGAATGCAAGAATTCCAAATAAGTCGGTTGGATGCGGATATATATATATATATAGTAGACCACAATACCAACAATAGGGATGTTTAAGAGTGAATATCATTTTCAAAACTTGTAGGCTCAAATGTGTTTAAGAGTGCAATATGCTCTTGTTCTAGTGAGCATAATTATTGATTTCTTTGGGTTCCCATGCCTTCATTAATGTTCCCAAAAATATCATTTGAAGGATGCTTCTTTTGATGTCATATCTTGGGAGTTTTATATGGTGTCTATTGTTCATTTCTCATCTCTTCCTAGTTTACAGTTATCTCCTCATTTGCCTGCACTTGCTTTGGGGCTTCCTCTTTAACCTTCTCTAGTTGTCCTTCATGTGTCTCTTGTTCACCTAAATATAACCTTCCTTGTTCAATCCTTGGTCCACGAGCTTCATCAAATGTTACATTGATTCTTTCAACTATCTAGAAGAGTTTCTAATTATAGCATCTGTATGCTTTGCTTTTGCATTAGTATCCAACAAAAATTCCTTCATCTACTCGAGAGTCAATATTTTCTATGTTATGATATTACCTTTTAATGTAGCATTTGCTTCCAAAGACTCAAAAATATTTTACATTCCCTGGTCTTTCCCTCCACAGTTCATATGGAGTCTTATGGCAGTTGCTTATAAGTAATACTCTATTCAAAATGTACATTGTCTTGTCAACTACTTAAAGCCAAAATTTGTTGTCCAATTTGTTGTCCAATTTTGGGATGGCCCATTGTCAGGTTGGATATCTCCATACGGCTTACTGATCTTCCATGTACTGTTTAAACCTCCAAAAATCCATAAAAATCCTCTCGCTACAAAACAAACCAATTTAGGCAGTTTCATAGTGTAGTTTAGTAGCGAACTGATTTTTGTCTTTTCACCTATCCTTCTACCACCTATGCTAGTCAAAAAATGTTTATCAAGTCAAAATGAGTAAATACCATAAACCTCCCTCCCTGGACCTTCAAAAAATTGTTTTTATAGGAAAAAAAAATATTTAGAAATTTTGTAGCGTAGTTTTGTAGCGAGCTGATTTCCGTCATTTCACCCTTCCTTCTGCCACCTCTATTGGTCAAAAACATTTGTTAGGTAAAAACATCTAAATACAGTCAAGCACCCTCCTTAATTCTTTATAAAATTTATTTTAAATGAAAAACAGCATATTCAGAAATTTCGTAGCATTTTACGGCCTTCAAGCCTGGAGCATGTTATGAAACTGCTTGATATGGACGAAAATTACAAAATCTTCCTTTTTCTTCAAAATTTAGCCTATAGGTCTGAAATATGATATTATGAAATATGATAAGGCACACTTTGTTCAAAATTCCTCTTACCCTCTTCAAAAAGCATTATTTTCACCTTTAGCAAGTTAATTTACCAATAGAATGACTCTATTTTTTCTGAAAAATAGGGTTCAGAGATGAGCTCCTATCTCCCTATCCTTGATAGATGTTGAAAACCTGGAGGAGGTTTTTGTAAATTAGAATGTGTTAGCAACCTATAAATATAGGATTCATAATTTTGACTTGACTGATGGTAGTCTTGTAAATATGTACAAACTTTTCTTTCTGCAAGTTATTTTCCCATATTTTGTAAAAAAAAATCCAAAAATCAAAAAGAGGGTAAAAAGTCCTAAAAGAAACATCAAAGGACTTACAAAAAATAATATACCCCAAAAGAAAAAAGATGAATAAAACATGAAAGTGTGCAATTCTAAATGCCACTACTTTTACTTTTTGTAGTTGATTATGGTAGAGTGTCAATAAATGCCATAATCCATGATGAGTTGAACAATTTAATCTTGACTTATTATGTTTCAATTTACTTGTTTTAGATAGAGAATAAAGAATTGTAAAATAGTTTAATCATGACAATTCAGTAGTTAGGTAGAGAATAAAAGAATCCAACAATTTAATCTGGATTCTTGGATGAAATAAGTGTAGAATTAGATAGTTTGCTATTTTCATAAAAGAATAAAAGGTTGTAAGGTTGCTAGTTCAAATGCACCTGATTAAAATAGAAGGAAAAAAAATGTTAGAAGATATGACTGGGTAGGTAGAAGAAGGTGGGAAACATCATTGTAATTATCTTTCACGAGGCTATAAATAACTAATTTCCCCTCCTCAAGGCAATTTGATATTCTAGACTATCAGTCAAAGAGGATCAAGGCATTTCCTTGACTTCTGTTGGGACCGAACCCAAGGCTCAATCACTGATTAGTTGAAAATGTTAAGTTTCTATATTAATCCCAGAAATTTTCATCATTTACCCCTTCATGCTCTCATCACCATTTAACTTCATAAGTGAGAACTCTTCTCTTCCTAACTTATTTTATTAACTCCCTATAGAAAGTCCTAGTCCTATTAATATAACTCCTTTTTATTAATTATCCCAAAAAACCCCTTATTATAAGCTTTTTATGTCAAAGTTATTATTCACATGTTTAAATTAAATCCCGAAACTATCCCTTCGACATAAAAACTATCCATAATGAAATATCTCGATCCCCTATAGTTTTGGACCTTCAAATAATCTAAAACTATATAATAAAATAAAAATATGAAAAAATAGTTCTCATACATATCTTGCATGTTTGAAGAACATTATCCCGCTTATTTCGTTATATCCTAAGTATTTTATAAAGGATTTAAGTCTTAGAACCTTTGTAATTACTCTTACCATTTTCCCGATCCTACATTTACCTTTACCCAAGGTTAACGCTTTAACCTCACCCCTTTCCCCCGGTATATATCCCCTTACCATAGATTAAACCTTGGTTAATCATTTAAACCTGCCCCATTCTATGTATAAACTCCTTTTATACATAAGCTTCATCAAATAACCCAGCACCCTCGTGCTCATCCTCAACCCTCCGATCATTTTTATAATCCTAATCCAATGATCTGCATTGAGCGCGATCAACTGGCCTCCTGCCCCACCATTCCCCATCGCATTAAAACATGATAGTTGATCATCACTTACTAAATCAATGGCGCATATCAAAAAAGCCGGTCCCCCCTTGTTTCCCCGCAACTTCTCGATGCATCTCAGTCGTTCGCATCGCTCAATCAAATCTGACGGTACAGATCTCATATCGCACAACAAAAGTGATCAGGCGAAGTGTGTCAAAAATTTTGCGATAAAAGTTGTTTCCAAAAACCACCATATGCTACGTGTCGCAATTCTACTGGATCACATTGCAAAAGTGAAAAACCATTTACCGCCCAGAAGTAATGCGATAATGGTTTCGCCTTCAAATACAAAAACTTCTCCCGCCATTAATTTCGCCCTGTAATAAATGTTATGTGTGTTAATAAAACTTAAGGTTTCAACCTTATTTTTTATTATTTGCATATCATTTGTTCCTTCAACCTTCAGAAACTACTCATAGAAACCATTGCTGAGCCTCCCTGACCAATTTTTTTAGAAAGCCATGTTTTCGACTGTGAACCTTTTTAAAGCCAATTTCCTCAATTTTCACAGTTTAAAGATTAAATTCAAGGACCTGAACAACTAAAACCTCTTAATTACCTTGATATTCCCTATTTTTAATCAAACCCATTCATAAAACCTAATTGAGCAAAAAAGCCCAAAAGAAGCCATCCTTAGCCTAAATTGCTCAGTTTCATCTCTGTTAAAGTGAATAACTCCTGCAAAGAGTCTAATCTTGCAGTAGCTACCCAAAATTCCTAAAAAATAGAGTTAAACCTCCACAGACTGATCTCATTCCACAAGTCTTTCAAAAAGCCTTCAATCACCTCCCTGCAGACCTAGATTTCATTAACAAATTGTTTGATTTTTGTAGGTTATTATCAGAATATGGATTTGGGCCAACAGTTTCAATAATAGTTGACAAAATTGTTTGCTCCAAATTCTCAAATCTTAAATCAAAAGCTTCATTCAACAAACAGTTTGTATACAAAGAAAAAATAAAATAAAGTCAAAGAGAGATCAGAATGATGGAATTTGCAAAGTGAATGGTAAAAGTGAAATCAAAATTCACAATGACATTGAAAACATAATAGTTAAAGAGTATCAGTGGTTAAAGTGTATCACGTAAAATTCAGAGTGAAAGTTAAAACAAAGTTACAAGAGCAGAGAAAGTTAAATAGTAAAAGTAAATACAGAGGTAGTAAAATGGTAAAAAGAGATGAAAATTCTTTCACCAAAAATGAATTTTATCTAAAGTGAAAGTGTTGGAATATTGTCATTGATGGAAAAGGATGTGGCAAAGGAATTTGAAAATGCATGGGCAACGAATAAGAACAGCAGAATTGCAGAGATCAATGATCAGCAGGATCAGCAGCAAAGAACAGAGGAAGAATGCATTTACAGTGACAAGCAGTGAATTGAAGGAGAATTGTCTAAAGACAGGATTGATTTGAATTAACGGATATCAGAAACCCTGCGAAATTTAATTCATGTATAAATATTAAATATAATTCTGATGGAGGAGAAAGAACATCTATGTATGGTTGAGTTTCGGTGATACTCTGTTAAGGTGGAAAATACCCAGAGCAATTGGGGTATTGATTGGTTCAATTCTCGTAAGAAATTCCCTGCAACCCTGTGTGATGATCTATGGTTAGTTTCGTGTTGTTTTATATGATATAGGGTTGCTAAGGTCACGGCACAGTGAAGTGAATCTGCATAATGGAGGGATTAATGGTGCTCTGGTTCTGGAAGTTGTTTGAGGAACCAATACGAGCGACAGTGGAGTTATACGCCTCTGCCTTTGTGTAAGTATGGAAGGTCTTTGAGTCTCGGCGTTGACTGTGTAATAGAACCTGGAGTATGAATAAATCGATTATATAAAGAAAGCACTGAAGCGGATTTTTAATCGTTTAAACAATAAGTCTGACGGAACCATGTGCTAAGACAGAACCATGACCGAGAGGAACAGTGACGGCAGTGTGGAGCGAAACTGTGGGTTTCATCGCACCACCTTCGACGATACGCGGTATTTCCTGGATGGGGACCAACTCCATATAGGTGTTGACACGCGTCCCTACAAAACCGCCAAGCACATGATAACTATCGTCCATCGCACGTTAACAATCGACCCAGGATGATCAGCGATATTGCTTTTGCACCGTCGATCTGAAAAGAATCTATCGGACGGTGATCACTTGATGAAGAAGCGCGGACGATAATGAAGATACACGACGAATAACACAAGTATGACGCGCCATCGTGCGTTATTGCTCGTACAAGTTGCCCAAGTGATATTCGTCGATCTGGAGGGAAGCCATCGGACGGTGATCTCTTGATGAAGATGCACGAAGGTTTACTCAAGTACTAGCGCACCGGATATTGAGATGAATGGCAGAGATTAAGTGCGGGGGCACAACTAGCACACCAAATATCGAGACAAGTGCCTCCGTAGTTGATCAGAAGATCAAGCGCTGACCTTAGATCAACGATGGAGATTAAGTGCGGGGGCACCAGCCAAAAATTTTCATCTGTACCGCAAGAACCCCCGCAGTGACGTAATGATGACTATGCAATATTTTTTTATCAATTGATAAATATTTTAATAAAAAAAATAAAAACCCCGAGGGTCAAACTATTGGAAATATTTTAAAAGGAATACCATTAGCGGTTGAAATGGTTTTTGTCTCATGGTTTTAATAAAGGTGAGAACTATATAAATAAAAAAATATTATTATTCGAAATGGTAAGGTGTGAGGGTTGACGAAGAAGGAATTCCTCTAAGGAATATCTGTATGGACAGACGACGTGCTTAATTGATGATTCTGAGTCCATGATGCACCCATCGAGATATTGATCTAAAGGTGATGAGTCTTGAGATTATTCAACAGAAGAAACAATGAAGAGCTAGCACATGTATGCTGAAGAACACATATGGATCCGGTTGGAGTTTCTGAAGATTAATATACACAGAAGGATACACGGGATGATGAATGCATATATTCTCTGAAGTCTGGATCACTTCTGATGTTTAGGGTACAGTGGTCTGCAGGGATTCTGAGGGTTGAAGACTTTAGTTTGGAAGTAGAAATTTTCTGCCAGTAGAAACTGGTGTTATATTCAGGGGGTTGAAGCTCCCTTCCAAGAGAGGCTGGTAAACGAGAGAAGGTTATAGCCTTCCGCAGGTGGGTGCCTGCGTGCTGGTATAAGTCTGCACTAGCATATATTGTAAGAAATTTTATCTATAATAAAATATTGAAGACTGAGATTGCAGCAGGGTGGTTTTCTCCCGAATTGGGTTTCCACCTTAAATCCTGGTGTCCATATGTGTAGTTCATGTTTGATGCTTTGTTCTGTTATTTCTGTTCATGATTAATGCTTATCTGATGCAATTCTCTAAGTAAAGACATAATAAGATATCTGGACATACATGTTGGATGCAGTACTGTAACATATGGTTTTAAGAGAAAAGAAAGAAAAAAATTTCATCTTTAAATACTGATTCACCCCCCCCCCCCCCTCTCAGTATTTTTCCCAACAATTGGTTTTAGAGCAGGTCCTTCTGAAAAGCTTAGCCACTAGAAGGAAGATCATTCAAGATGAGCAATCAAGATGGAACAGCATCTATCAGGCCTCCACTATTTAACGGAAACAACTTAATCTTTTGGAAAAAAAGGATGAGATCCTTTCTTCAGTCTCTGGGAGCAGATGTATGGGCTATTTTTGAAGGAGGATATCAATATCCAGCCTCAGTACCAACAGATCCAATGGAAAGAAAGAATTATGAAACAAATGCAAAGGCATTCAATGCTCTATTGGGAAGTCTAACTGAATCAGAATTTGTCAAATTCATGTAGCTAAATACAGCAAAGGCAATATGGGACAAAATCATTCTAAGCTATGAAGGTGATGCAAAGGCAAAAAGTGCTAAACTTCAAACTCTCATAATCCAATATGAGAATCTAAAAATGCTTAATGAAGAAATCATTGCAAATTTCTTTCTACGTCTTGATGATATTGTAAATCGCATGAGAAATCTGGGAGAAACAATTACCGAATCCACTTTGGTTGAGAAAATTTTAAGATCTCTAACAGCAAAATTTGAGTCAAAAGTTTCAGCTCTTGAAGAAAAGCAGGATATTCAAAATCTTACTGTGGTACAAGTTCATGGCATACTAACTGCATATGAAATGAGAAGAGGAGGACCATTTGAAGTTAAAGAAGCAGTCTTTAGAACTTCTGCAAAAGGGAAGGAAGTACAAATAAAAGAAGGATCAGGATATATCTCAAAAGAAGATGAGATAAACTTCGTAAAGAAACTTCAACTTGGCACAGGACGGTTCAGAGGTAAGCTTCCTTTCAAATGTTTTGATTGTGGAAGAGTTGGTCATTATGCTGCTAAGTGTCCTTATAAAGAAACACATAAAAAGGGGAAGGAAGTAGCAATAAGGAATAAGAATCATTTTAGCTCTAAAAACAGTTTCTATACTCATGAAGATAGTGATGGGTTATCTGATAGTGAGGAAGAATGTGAACAAGATCTTAGAATTCTCATGGCATTTGAAAAAGAATCTAGAAAAGAAAAGGATACTTTTGTGGATGCTCTAGAAGACAGTGATTTTTTTGATGAAAACAATAAACTAAAAATCTGCCTAGAAGAGAGTAAAATAATCATAGAAACTCTGAAAAATCAGCTTTAAGAAAAGGAGAAGCACAATGAGAAATTAGAGTGTGAAGTAGTAAGTCTAAGAAAAGAACTTGAGAAAGTAAAGACTCTGAATCTTAGATTTGCTAAAGGATCTGAAACCTTAGATGAAATTATCAAGGTACAATGTTCTCCCCTTATAAAGACAAGTCTTGGATATACCGGAGAATCTTCTCAGCTTTCAGCACCAAATTATCTAAAAGCAGTTACAGCTGGTTTACAATATGTTGCCACTCAGCAAGGAAATAAAGAATCTTTACAAGAAAATCATGATCATCTCAATTCAAAGAACACTAACAGGAATGTCTTTCATAAAAACACCAATCAACAAGTAAATTCATATAGAATATTTTATGATCGCAGAAATTTCTTCTTCAATGGACAATGCTTCTCATGTCACAATTTTGGTCATAAAGTTGTTCAATGTGTTGCATATAAAACCATCATGACAAGAGAAGCAAGGAAGAAAAGGACTGATATTGAAACAAAGAAGAATAATTATAAAAACTTTTCTCCTCTTCAAAATGAAGTAGAATGTGCTTACTGCAATAACTTTGGCCATGAAGAATCAAAATGCAGGAGCAAAGTTCAGCTAAAAGAACATGTTCCTTCAAGCTCCAAAGTATGGAAAAAGAATGAATTACAGGTTGAAAATTTTGGCATAGCGTTATTTGTAGAAGATGAAGAAAACCAATGGTACATTGATAGTGGATGCTCAAGACACATGACAGGTGATAAAGACAAACTTCTTGCATATAGTGCTCTAGAAAAAGAAAAGAATGTTACATTTGGAAATGATACTCCTGCGGTCATTAAAGGAAAAGGGTCTGTTTTTCTAAAAGAAAATGTGAAAGCTAATGAAGTCATGTATGTGGATGGATTAAAGCATAACTTGTTTAAGTGTAAGTCAAATGTGTGATCAAGGAACTGAAGTTGTCTTTAGTTCAAAAGAATGTGTGGTACGTGATCTTGATATAGGTAAAGCAATTATAAAAGGGAAAAGAACTCCAAAAAACCTATATATATTGAAGAACTGCAAAGAACAATGTTATTTGAGTAAATATTCAGAAAATTGGCTATGGCATAGAAGGTTGGGGCATCTGAGCTTTTCTCAAATCAGCAAATCAAGCAAACTTAAAGTTGTTCGTGATCTTCCCAATATTACTCTACCTGAAAATACCATATGCAAATCTTTCCAATTCGGCAAGCAAACCAGAGTACAATTTAATGCCAAGGAAGGATCATCAAGTAAGCCTTTTGAACTCATTCATACTGACATATGTGGACCTATGAGGAAAAATTCACCACATGGTGAAGAATACTATATCTTATTCATTGATGACTTTTCTAGAATGTGTTGGATTGGGCTGCTTAAACACAAAGATGAAGCATTTGAGAAATTTCAGATCTTCAAAGCACTAGTTGAGAATGAATTAGATCTAAAAATCAAGTGTCTCAGATCTGATCGAGGAGGAGAATATACATCCAATGAATTCCTTGATTTTTGTGAACAACATGGCATAAAAAGACAGTTTTCTGTAGCTAGCACTCCACAACAGAATGGTGTTGCAGAAAGAATGAACAGAACAGTTCAACAAATGGCTAGAGCTATGCTTGATGATTCCAGAACACCTGACACATTTTGGGGAGAAGCATCACATATAGCAGTAAACATTCTAAACAAAGCACATGTTCGTGTAAATAGTGATAAAACTCCATATGAACTCTGGTATGGTAATCCTCCCACTATAAAGCATTTTAGAATTTTTGGGAGCAAATGCTTTATCAAGAATAATGATGAAAAATAAAATAAATGCAAATGCTTATAAATGTTACAATAAAATACTTCGAAAGATTGTTGAATGTGTTGATGTTGTTATTGATGAGTTTTCTGCAGCTCCAAAAGAAGAAAAGAAAACAACAGATGAAGATGATGTTGACACATATCCTTCTACCTCAAATGGTAATGATACAAACAATGAACCCAGTGAAGAACCCGAAGATGATTTGTCTGAAAAGGCTCCATCTAGATATGTTCAAAAGAATCATCCAGAATCTCAAATCTTGGGAGAAAAGGAATCAGGTGTACAAACAAGAAGGACTCTTGTGGGATCTTCTAGCAATCTGGCATTTCTGTCCACTATTGAACCTCACAGTGTTAATCAAGCTAGCAAAGATGAATGTTGGATTCAAGCCATGAATGAAGAACTTGATCAAATTGAAAAGAATCACACTTGGGAATTAGTACCAAGACCTCATGACAAAAATGTCATTGGAACTAAATGGATATTCAAAAACAAGTTAAATGAGAATGGGGATGTTGTAAGAAATAAAGCTAGACTTGTGTGCAAAGGGTATGCTCAACAAGAAGGTATAGACTTTGAAGAAACCTTTGCTCCTGTAGCCAGACTTGAAGCCATAAGAATGTTTCTTGCTTTTTCAAGCTTCCAACAAATCAAAGTTTATCAAATGGATGTTAAATCTTCTTTTCTCAATGGTGATCTAGAAGAAGAAGTTTATATAGAACAACCAGAAGGTTTCATTTTGGCAAATGATGAAAAACTTGTTTGTAGACTTAAGAAAGCTCTATATGGTATTAAACAAGCTCCAAGGGCATGGTACTATCGTCTTGACAAATATCTCCATCAACAAGGATTCTCAAAAGGATCTGCTGATAGCAACTTATACACAAAAACTGAAGATGAAAAACTATTAATTGTGGTTGTATATGTTGATGATATCATTTTTGGAAGTAATGAAGAATCTATGAGTCAGAAATTTGCTTCTGATATGCAGCAAGAATTTGAAATGTCTTTACTTGGGGAACTAACATTCTTTCTTGGATTGCAAGTGCAACAAGCAACAGATGGCATTTTCTTATCACAAGAAAAATACCTTAAGCAAATCCTAAAGAAGTATGGCATGGAAGATTGCAAACCTGTAAGTACACCAATGATAACTGGATGTAATCTCAGTTCTAATGATGATTCTGCCACGGTGAATCAACTAGAATACAGATCTATGATAGGAAGTCTACTTTATCTCACTGGGACAAGACCAGACATTATGCATGCAATTGGGATTGTTGGACGATTTCAAGCCAATCCAAGAGAGTCTCACCTTTAGGATGTGAAAAGAATATTCAAATATCTATAAGGAACTCAAGATTTTGGACTATGGTATCCTAAGAATGCTGATCTTACTCTTCATGCATACACTGATGCAGATTGGGATGGAAGTGTTGATGATAGGAAAAGCACTAGTGGTGGTGCATTCTATATGGGGCCCCGGTTAGTATCTTGGTTCAGCAAGAAGCAAAGCTCCATTGCCTTATCTACAACAGAAGCATAATATGTGGCTGCAGCATCATGTTGCACTCAACTTCTTTGGATGATGCAAACCCTACAAGATTTTCAAATCAAATATTCACCCCCTATCTCCATTATGTGTGATAATAAAAGTGCCATCAGTATCTCAAAGAATCTTGTTATTCATTCCAAGACCAAGCACATTCCCATCAAATATCACTTCTTACGAGAACAAGTGCTTGAGCAAAAGGTGAAATTAGAATATGTTTCCTCCAAAGAACAAGTTGCTGATATATTTACCAAACCTCTACCCAGGGAAGCATTCGAATATCTCAGACAGAAATTGGGAGTAGTCTCTGCCATGCAGAGGATCAGGTCTACTTAATTACAAAAGACTAAATTGGTTGTGAGGTGCTGTCAGGCATCTCTGAATGCATAGGCTTAGGGGGAGCATTGGTCATGTGAAAAGGATGAATTTTTGGTCATATTATGTTTGAAGATGCAGCATGATCTCAGGGGGAGCATGGCACTGTCGGTTCAACGGTTCTTGATCAAACTCTTTTCCATTGATGTCAAAGGGGGAGGAAAAGAAACAAAGGGCGTCTATAAGGTCATCAGAGGAAGAGTATTGCCATCAATGCCAAAGGGGGAGATTGTTGGAATATTTTCATTGATGGCAAAGGATGTGGAAAAGGAATTGGCAAAGGCATGGGCAACGAAGAAGAACAACAGAATTGCATATATCAACGATCAGCAAGATCAGCAGCAAAGAACAGAGGAAGAATGCATTTACAGTGACAAGCAGTGAATTGAAGGAGAATTGTCTAAAGATAGGTTTGATTTGAATTAACGGATATCAGAACCCCTGCGAAAGTTAATTCATGTATAAATATTAAATATAATTCTGACGGAGGAGAAATAACATCTGTGTATGGTTGAGTTTCGGTGATACTCGTGCAGGTGAGAAAATATGAGAGCAATTGGAATCGATTAGTTACAATTCTCAAATGCAAGAAATTCCACAGCCTTTGTTTGATGATCTATGGTTAGTTTCGTGTTGTTGTATATGATATCGGGTTGCTAAGGTCACGGCACAGTGAAGTGAATCTGCATAATGGAGGGATTAATGGTGCTCTGGTTCTGGAAGTTGTTCGAGGAACCAATACGATCGACAGTGGAGTTATACGCCTCTGCCTCTGTGTAAGTATGGAAGGTCTACGAGTCTCGGCGTTGACTGTGTAATAGAACCTGGAGTATGAATAAATCGATTATATAAAGAAAACACTGAAGCGGATTTTTAATCGTTTAAACAATAAGTCTGACGGAACCATGTGCTAAGACAGAACCATGACCGAGAGGAACAGTGACGGCGGTGTGGAGCGAAACCGTGGGTTTCATCACACCACCTTTGAGGATACGCGGTATTTCCTGGATGGGGAGCGATTCCATACAGGTGTTGACACACGTCCCTGCAAAACCGCCAAGCACACAATAACTATCGTCCATCGCACGTTAACAATCAACCCAGGATGGCCAGTGATATTGCTTTTGCACCGTCGATCTGAAAAGAAGCCATCGGACGGTGATCGCTTGATGAAGAAGCGCAGATGATAATGAAGATACACGACGAATAACACAAGTACGATGCACCATCGTGCGTTATTGTTCGTACAAGTTTCCCAAGCGATATCCGTCGATCTGGAGGGAAGCCATCGGATGGTGATCGCTTGATGAAGATGCACGAAGGTTTACTCAAGTACTAGCGCACCGGATATTGAGATGAATGGCAGAGATTGAGTGCGGGGGCACAACTAGCACACCAGATATCGAGACAAGTGCCTCCGCATTTGACCAGGAGATCAAGCGCTGACCTTAGATCAACGGTGGAGATTAAGTGCGGGGGCACCAACCAAAAATTTTCATCCGTACCGCAAGAACCCCCGCAGTGACGTAATGATGACTATGCAATATTTGTTTATCAATTGATAAATATTTTAATAAAAAAAATAAAAACCCCGAGGGCCAAAATATTGGAAATATTGTAAAAGGAATACCATTAGCGGTTGAAATGGTTTTTGTCTCATGCTTTTAATAAAGGTGATAACTATATAAATAAAAAAAGATTATTATTCGAAATGGTAACGTGTGAGGGTTGACAAGAAGGAATTCCTCTAAGGAATATCTGTATGGACAGACGACGTGCTTAATTGATGATTCTAAGTCCATGATGCACCCATCGAGATATTGATCTAAAGGTGACGAGTCTTGAGATTATTCAACAGAAGAAATGATGAAGAGCTAGCGCATGTCTGCTGAAGAACACATATGGATCCAGTTGGAGTTTTTGAAGATTAATATACACAGAAGGATACACGAGATGATGCATGCATATATTCTCTGAAGTCTGGATCATACGATATTGATCTGATGAACACTGCAGTGAGTACGAGGTTGAAGACTTGATCTGGAAGTACAATTTTCTGATGGCTGAGTGGTATATTAGAGGAGTTGATGTTCTTCAAGAAAGTGGTAAACGAGAGAAGGTTATAGCCTTCCGCAGGTGGGTGCCTGCGTGCTGGTATAAGTCTGCACCAACATATATTGTAAGAAGTTTTCTCTATAATAAAATATTGAAGACTAAGATTGCAGCAACGGTGGTTTTCTCCCGAATTGGGTTTCCACCTTAAATCCTGGTGTCCATATGTGTAGTTCATGTTTGATGCTTTGTTTTGTTATTTCCGTTCATGCTTAATGCTTATCTGATCCAATGCTCTATGTAAAGACATAATAAGATATTTGGACATACATGTTGGATGCAGTACTATAACATATGGTTTTAAGAGAAAAGAAAGAAAAATTGTTCAGCTTTAAATATTGGATCTACCCCAAAACAGTGTTGCTGCTGGAGGAAATAAGCAGATTTAAAAGAAAAAAAAGGTGAAAAGATGAAAAAAAGAGAAAGAAGAGACATTTTTTGCACAAATTTCCTGTTTAAGTCATTGTTTTGCAGAACATATTGTGACCAATCCAAGATTAATTTTGCAAAACTGAAGGATTTTTATGTTCTTAAGAGGGCCATCTACAAAAACCTCTCTCGTGTTTCTAACAGCCATTATGGATTGGGAAATATTAAACAATATTGGAGAGCACTTTTTGCAGAAAATTCCTGTTAAGTCATCATTTTGCAGAGAAGATTGTTGCCAATCCGAAATACATCATACATTGAAGGAGGTTTTTGTTCCTAAGAGACCCATCTACAAAAACCTATCTCACATTTTTCACAGTTATTTCCGAATGAGAGATACATGCACATCTTTACAGGATATTTTTCAGACTCTGTAAAACTATGTTTTACGCATCTTTTTACCGAGCCTATTGTGAACAACTGGAGAGGAATTTTAGGAAACTGAAAGACGTTTATCTCACCAACATATTAATCAACAATAATCTCTTTCACGTTTTACATATCTATTTCGGATTGAGAAATAAAAAGATATCATTGGACCCCAAGTTTGCAAAATTTTTGGAGCAGAATGCACAAAGAAAGGAAGCAGGTAGTGACTTGGATGCCTCATCATCAACTAAGAGTTGGATCAATTTCGAATTCTCCTCTTAGTCATCACCTATCCATAAGAAGTAGTGCCAGATAGATGCATTAGTCTTGAGTGTCCTTTACTTAAGTTCTATTTATGTAAAACATTTAGAGATATTTGTGAACCAATCTTGATATTTTTTCAAGATATTCTAGTTTAGAATTTGTATAAATACTTCACTCTTTGAAGTATTTTAGTGTGGAATAAAATTTTTCAAGACTACTATAGACATTTTTTCTGAATACATTGGATTTTTGTGTGAGTCGATTTGTAAAGCAGCAGACTGGAACTAAGTCAAACAGACATCATAACTCAAGATTCTTGTGTTGATCAGATAAGTCAAGTATTTTCTTGTTTTCACTGTTTATCTTTCTAAGTTCCATACATACATTTACATGTTTTCTGCCTTAAATGATTGACTAGGAAATTTTATACAAGGCTAGTGTCAAAAGCTCCCTATTTTTTACTAGTTATTCATTAATATGTTTTCTGCTGATATCCAGACTTAAGAATCCTTAACTACTCTTAGTCCCTTTTGACCCCTTTCCTTCATCTTATATTCTGTAACTTAAGGATCCTTCATTACCCTTTTTTTCAGATCTTACCATTTCATCAAAAATCCTATTTCCAAACCCTTTGAAGGTCATCTACCCTGCCCTTAGTACATTTGCTCTTTTGACCTTATTTCCCAGCTCTGCTTGCCAAGAAATTGACTCCATAGCCCAATGGTCTGGTAGATCCCTCTGTGGTTTACCTTGAAGTGCCTTTTATTCCCACCAAAAATTCAAAACAAATCAATTTTCCAATTATAACTAGCCTAAAATCTTATAACAAAATCAAGCTAAATCTTGAGGAGAGATCCCTCTCCAGAATTTAGGAAGGCTAGATCCTGAATTTCAAAAGTAGGTTTGTGGTTACCTCGGACTATTTCTCTTGAACCTGGAGAAATTACTCAGTGATAACAGAATATTTTGAAGAAAAAAATCTATTGGCTTCTTTAAAACCATCTACAGCGGTCCAGAATCGGCATTAGAAAAGCATGTATAAAACAGGAAAATTCTGGTTTCTGAAAATAGGTCCTAGAGATATCTCTGAATATCCAAGCTGGTAGCATATGTAAGAAAAGTGAAAGAGGTTTTTTTTCCTTGTTCTGTTCTTGAAAATAACCTCTCTCATTATTTTTGAATTCATCTCTGTTCATCCATAATATTTTGTTAAAATTTACTTCTCACGTAGTCCAAAGACAAAGAAAATTCCCTTGTAGCTCCAATAGAAATTCAAGCAACCTGAATTTGCGAATTCTTCAGAAAAGCTAGGTTCCTCCATGAATATCTTAAGGTACATGAGATTATATCTAAGCACAGAGCCTCCTTTGTGTGCTTTCTCCTTCATGTTCATCTTCCTTTATAACCAAGTTTCCTTCTTAAACATGTGACACTTGTAAAGAAACAAATTGATAGAGAGTTGTTTTGCAATGGGCTGGACTCTTCTAAGGTGAAAAATCACTGATACATGCAAAGGCTAAAGGGTTAATGACAAAGAGGAGCTTGGGTGATTTGTTTAAAAATTAATTTAACAATTTGACGGAGGATAATGACACATCTGACCACAAAAGCAATGATGAGACAAAATATGATCCTGCATGCTTGGGAATTATGAAAATTGACTTAGCTGACCCCACCTTTGTCTTCATCCATCAAAATTTAACACCTCACACCGTCCTGTCACTCTTTGCAAGAAAAATCCAGTTTCATAGCAGAAACCGTTTCAAGCAATTTCGTAGTGAAAATTGTTGATTTACCATATAATTCGCTACGAAACTATGAAAAACTTACTAGTGGAATGTTTTGTGGTAAAAAGGCATGAGAACGAAAATTGGATGAGATTATGTTGATTTGACATGATATGACATGGTTTGGGATTGGTTTTAGACTTATAGTGTGTTATCCATCCATAATTTTGACATATTCAAAGATGGCTAAAACAAGTCTTTAGCCTTCAAGAAACAAATTTCATGCAAAATCTATGACTTCATGAAGCCTCTTTGTGTTCTTTATCCTTAAGAAATCCATTCCATTGATAAATCTTCATTCAAAATTCCTCAAAGAAAGCCTTGATGTTATCAAAAGGAGACTGTTTTCAAGCCCCTCTTTCATCATTTCACCTTCATAACTTTTCCCTTTTCACCCATTTTTACCTATTTTTACTCCTATTCTAAACAGTCATTTCCCCTCAAAAAAGGTCTTAAAAAAACCTTTATTTTCAACCCTTGCTTATCTTCTAAAAAGGCCCTTTTTCCCTTTATTTTTCCTCATTTTCTCATAAAAACCCTTTTTAACCATTATAAAACCCTTTACTTGGTTAAAATCCCTCTTTTCATTCCTATCGAAACACTCAAAAAAGGCCAAGAAACCTTTGTTTTAGGCCTAAATCCGACTATTGTGAAAATAAGCCTTAAGCCCCTTTTCTGGTTTAATCCCTGCCCCATTCTATTTCATATGACTTGAATCTGCGACCACCCACTATCTCTAAGCCCTTCTTCATTTTTTCCCTTGGTCATTTCCTTCCCCCCACAGAACCGCATTCTCTGCTTTCCCTTAGCCCCCTTCTTTTATCCTTTTACCTCGTGCCATTACTTTTTCCCAAAGTAATCCCCATCGTCGATCACGACGATCCAACAACAATCACGTCCTACCATCACCCTTCTTCCCGAGCATCTCCTCGCCCGTGCATCTTTTTGAACCCATCACAACTGTTGATTGTAAAGATCCAACGATCAACATGTTCTCCTGACGTTTCAACCCTTCCCATAACCTTTCCACTTCCTGAAAGTTTTGTTGACCTCATCCACTGGTCCCACCACCGAGCACCTTTTTCCATCATGCCCTCTCGCCACCATCGATCTGGCCACCCCAGATCTGATGCCCCAAAATCAATTTCGCGTTCATTTCACCCCCGAGTATTAACATGCATTTTCAATGCGAAACAGGCGATTTCACTACGGATAGGTGTCAACACCTGAGTGGTATCACGTTCGAAAGAACCAATACCACTAACCGCCCATCCCTTGCGTGAAAACCATTTCTAGTTTCGCAAAATCACTTTCCCAATTTTGCACCATAAATCGAGTTTAAACCCCGTTTCTTGATGGTTCCGTCTATAGAACCCCTTCTGTGCATCTTCCTCCTCTCAAATCGTTTCATCGCCTTCTCCCCGAGCCTCTGATTACAGTTTTCCCTAGCCTGCAGGATTTATTTAATATTTTATTTGTTTTGTAGGTTTTATGGAGGCTATATACACAAGGCCGAGGGTGACGATCCTCGAAGGCCCGATTGAATGCGAAAGGGACAAAAAGGGTCGAATTTCAAATTTTTAATCAAATGTTTCATGGGCATCGGTTACATAGCAAACCCTCCAGCACATAAAAGAAACACATGCACGCAGAAACAAAAAAAAAATCAGTGAATAAGACTAAAGGCAGAAGATTAAAGGCTTGATCAAAAGATAAAGGATAAAGGTTGAAACAGTGATCAAGGACGAAGACAGAGACTGTGAAAAAAGGATTAAAGAATAGAAATACATTTAGCAGAAAGGAAAAAAAAGCCCCGAAGATGATTAATGAAGGCCTAAAGCTATAGCAAAGGCCTAATTCAATATTAAAGCCACAAAGCATGACAAATAAGCAAAAGACAACCTTAATTGTTAGACCATCAAGGCTATTTACTCTTCCAAAGACTAAAAATGCCACCTACAAGCTTATTTACCTCAAAAAGCATACAAATTCAATGCACAATCAGAGATATTTTCAAAGACAACTCAGAAAGTAATTTCCACCTACCAAAAGCCTCAAAATTCAACAAAAGTGACTGAAGTAGATGAAAGTTAATGTAAAAATCAATTAACAGAGTTAAGACATTAGATATCTTCTCCATTATGCCTCCCAAACGTCGAGAAGCATTTGCGCTGTATTAATTGAATAATTAGACCTTCTTTCCACCCCACCTCCTCACTTTACCTATATATATCATATGAGGAGACTAGTATTGTTGTTGGTTGAATACTTATTGAATGTAAATAGTTACTGAGGTTGCTAAAGCTCTGTTAGTAATTGGAGAAAGATGGGTTGAGAAGAGAAGTTTGAAGCTGTAAAGACCTACTAAAATTGAAGATTGTAACTGGTTTGAACATCAAATATACAGGTTGATTTATGGGATCCTGGTCTATGTCAATGGTGACGTTTTTCTTACTGTAATTGTTGTTTTTCTTATGTTTTCATACGATCCACTTTCTCTGATAAAGAACGAGAAATTTAGAGTAGGATTTACTGCAAAGTACCCTATCTCTCATTGATAAGCTTTATCTCTATGTTTTCTTCTAATTGTTACTTTTGGAATGATTTCAATAGAGTATAACCAGTCAAGGAATGTTGGTGAGCCCATGTCCTGCTGAGTGAAACTTGAGACATTGTTCTTGAATGATCTTTTCACTACATGCTAAGTAGAGTCCTAATCAAGGAATTTTATGGTTATCCCTATCCCTTGTTTAGTCTTCAACCGCTATTTTGAAAGTTTCCCTGAGAGTATGTCAATAGCAGGATAGGTTCAAAGTCCTTACCTGATCTTAGGCTATTCTTTTGTTTATCTTATTTGTTTTCTTCTTTATGAAGGTAATCTGTTAGATTGCTGGATTGTTGTCTAAAAAGTGTGCTTTAGTAAAAAATTTCCCAAAGAAGTCTATGGTTTTCCCTATCCTTTGACTTGCTTCAAACAGTTACTTTGAAAGGATTTTCTTGTTTAGTGAAGTTAATAGATTCTTAAATGGTTATTAGCTTTTCTTATTTCAAAACACTTTAATGTTCCATATCACAAAACAATCTAAAGAGATCCTTTGATATAGATGACTTGCCCCATGGACCACTCTTGAAACTTATTGTGCAATTAAATCCTTTTGTGACCCCATAGCCCAATGGATTGATATTGTCTCTTGCCTATCCTATCATCTGAACCATTCTTTCAACTCACTCACACATTTACCCTTCAAAAGACTTCATTTATTTTGATGATATCCTACCCAACGAAAAACAAACAAATCCTTTGTACTTCATAACTAGCCTAATATCTTAATCAAAGCTTAAAGATATATCTTTTGAAAGAACTTATATAGAGAGATCCCTCTCAGAATCCAGAAGGGTTAGATCCTAGGATTCCAAAGTGGTTTTGATGTAGGCCCTACAGTGTTTGTTCTTGACAACCTTGCAAACTACGGGGATCCTAACATAGTGGATATCACCAAATGCAAATTTTTTCAATCAATTTTCATGAAAATGACTTATGACACAGCATGAAACCTATCAATGGAATTGTTTAAATTAATGAGTGATAACAGAATCAATAAAATAGGACATAGCCTACAAGTCTCCAGCAATCTTAAACAGACCACACCATCATATCCGATCATTTTTCACTCGGAAATGAGATGCTCTGGATAACTTTCAAGGCTAGGATAGTGGACACAAGAAACCTTTAGATGTGCCTCTAGTGTGGTAAATCCTTAAGGCTGTTGAATTTTGTTTTTGTACACGAAGGTGTAGGGTCTTTATGCCGCGAAGAATCAGGTAGGCAGCATTTGGACTTAACTTACACCTCCCAAGATATTATGCAAAGCGCGTACTACATCAATAACCTTGTTTGAGCCACTCAAACTTCCTGCGAGAACATCATTATGACCTGCAATATATTTAGTTACCGAATGCAATAAAATATATGTGCCAAGTGCTAATGATTTCTGGTTAACAGGTGTTGCCAAAGTATAATCTATACAAAACAACACACCCTTTTCATGACAAATATTGGAGACCAACTCAATATAAATACATTGAAGATAAGGGTTTGTGGGAGACTCGGAGAAGAGTAGAGAAACATTGTTTTGCTCCAAATGCATTTAAGGAGAATCTATGTCAGCGGGGTCATTTACCGTGGCTGTGATTCCCATTTTTGGTAGTACTGTTTGGATAAACCAATGGTAGTAATTATGTGCCTCAACCAATGCCATCATCATGGTTTTAGTAGCACATATACATGAGGCCAGTAATAAGGTTGTCTCAACCCGTTCAAGAGCGCTGATTTTTTTCTCCTCTTTGGATCTCCACGTGTTAGCACTCTATAATTTAGAATATTTGCAAGAATAAAATATAAAGCACAACATCAAACCACTTTGGATTCTAGGACCTAGCCTTCCTAAACTCAGAGTGGGCTCTCTCTGTTTTATGATTTATGATTTACCTTGAGGGTTATAGTTGCAGATGTTAGGCTAGCTATAGAAATGATGTTTGTTTGAATATGTTTGGTTATGTGGTTGGGAAAATAGGGCTGCAGAGGCTATTCCATCGAGCGATGGAGTCAAAGGCTGGAAAGGCTCATCAAAATCAAGAGCAAATCACAAGGCAAGCTAACGGTGCGAAATGGATCTTAAGAGTTATATGAATTAGGAGGTGGAAGAAACAGTAAGGTTCAGTAGTGACTAAAGAGAAATTAATAATTCTTTAATCATACTTTAGTAGAAAACATTCAAATTGTAAATGTAGACAGAATTAAGGCGCTCTGACAATGAATCTTAATCAAAAATTGCTGATTTACAATTAGATGAGCAGATACACAGTAGAGAAAACAATAGAGACATTTAAATAAAGAATAAACACATCCCCATTTTAACACAGCTCAAGAATCATGTAGCCGGTCTTTGATTATCGATGTCCAGCTTCAAAAATTATAGTGCTCCAATAGTAGTTCTTACAATACAGGTGCTAAAATATCCAACCCTTGATAATGAAAATTCAAGAAGTATTTAACTAAAGACTAAGTTGGTTGCTCTTCCATAGTCAACAACCTTTCATTAATTACAATTTAGCATAAAATGACAAGTGTGGTCATGTAATAGTAAAAAATGGACAAGTGTGGCCAAGCAAGGCCTAATCATAAATCTCTGACATCAACACCACCTCTGGAATTAATTTTGGGCAACTCTTTGTAGATCCAAATGCTTCAATGGCTCCTCGAAATATCAAACAGTAAGCCTGGAGGTGGTTGTGATGGTTATGAAGAGGAAACCAATGGAGGCTCTGACAGCTGGCTCTATTTTGTAGGAAACCGATGTTGGGTAATTAAGTCTAGTGCAGTGCTGGCTACTTTTCATCGATTAGTGACTGTGCTGGTATGATTTGCTGTCCCTTTAGTTTCTGTTGTTATATCTCTACACAAATTCCTGACTCGACCTTTTCTATCCTTTCGCTTGTAACATTCAGCCTCATCCTGCCCTTTGCCCCTTATCGGGTCCTACCCGAGTCTTTCTATCGTGTTTAGCCTATTTCTTCATAAATGGAGCACATACCTTATATGCCCGGTCGTGGAGGGATGGTGGTTGGCGGATGTGTACAGATGATGGAGGATGGCAGAAATAAATTTTCGAAGGGGGCCTCAAGTGGTAAGCAATAACAGAGAAGAGGGTGCGAAATAGTGGAAGGGTGACATGTAGCAGGGATGGTGGTAAGGAATACCACCCATTTCGGACCCCCCCATGGTTAAATTTTGAAAGTTGCAGGGAGTGCGAAATGAAACAATGACCGTCAGATGAGGATGGGTGAGTGGAGATTGAGGAAACGTGGAGGGCAATGAGGAGAAGGAAATGACGTGGTAGGCAAGGTGGGACTGGACTCAACCCTTTCTTTCTTTTTCTACCCGAGTCCTTTCTGCCGCGTTTAGCCTTGTTTCTTCATAAAATAATGTTCAAGCCTTTTATGCCCTATTTAAAAAAACATAAAAACTCATTCACCCGGACCTGAAAATACTTAAATCTTGGTTCTGGAATACATTGCATCCGCGATGATATCGCACTTCGCATTTCGTCGCTCTTACCATTTTCCTTAGCACTTTTCCTTTAACATTTGCAATTTGCACATTGCGATCGAGTCCCACCATCGTCGCACATCACACTTTGGTATTTTAGCCTTTTACCTTTGCGACTTATCTTTTATATTTTTCGATGTGCACATTTCGATCGGGTCCCACCGTATCGCACGTCTCACTTTAGCGTTCCACGAAATTTTACATTGTAACCCATTTTCCCCCTCCGATGCAATTTAACATTGAAAAGGCCTTGTATGCAGATTCAAAATCCTTTGGAATTTTCCTTTGAAACTACATCGCCTTCGAGCCTCCATCACACTTCGCAACTCTTAGCTTTTGACCATAAACTAAACTTGGGAGATCTGCAATCTGCAATTGGGCCCCACCCATAAGTTTCTCCATGTGGTCAAGTGAATTTTATTTAGAAAATGGAAAATAGCCGCCCGAACCATAATGTGAATGATTTCCAAGCACCACAGGTATACGAGGGCAATGTGGTTCCTGCCAGTCCCCATATCGCAAGTTAAAACTTTTAACTTGTGAGCGCCGTAATGGGTAAGTTGTGAAATGCGTGAAGTAAAAAATGCAATGCGCTAAGCGCTGAAGGGTTTGAACAAGTGGAAGGTAAGGAAAAAAATAAATATGAAGGTTTGCATGCGGTTTTGACAATGCCGTAAAGGTATGATAGGTCCCACTTCATCGCGTTGGCGGAAAAACATTATTCAACCTAAGTCTTAAGAGGTAAGGTTAAAAATCTGCGGACTGCGAAGTGCGGGCAACAGATAAGTTTTATGTTGTATAACAACGGATTTTTGGTGGGCGGGCAGAGCTATGGAAATAGAACTTCAGACTTAGACAATGAGTGGATTTTTAAACAAGGAAAAGCCCGAGAGGTTAGATGTGTGTGTTTTAGGGTCAAATGGGGATTTAGAGCATTGGAGTACATATTTTTGTAGGCAAATGAAGGTAAGAAGAAGGCAATTGAACTTAACAAGGGTAGTATGGATTTTTTCTCACTATTACACTTAATCAACAACCCGTTCCTTCTTCCCTAAACTGAAAAGGCAGATGAATTCTTCTAAATTTCTTGGCAGTCAGGCTCTCCCTTTTTTTCTCTGAAAATAAATGATAAACTTGGAATATTATTTTCAGTGAGAAAAATCTAAACAATAATTAGTCACCTGGTGATACTGTGAAATACATGGGTCTAACAGTGGCTCCAGCTGGAGATGGTTATACATACTGTTGCACCTTGAAAACTTGAATGGTGAAACCAGAACTGAGCTGAAACTAAAGACTAGAACATACTGATCTAAAAAATGAAAAGCAATCTAAAACTAAAATATGAAAGATGCTCAGAGTGTTGAGCTTATTTTCATACCTACCTACCCTAATCTAACTTGGAGATGATATATACACTAAGTGAACTCCTTTCTCCAATGCAACCAATCAAGTAAATGACTACATGATTGATTCTTGTTCACTTTTTTACTAGGCTGAAAAAACAAAACGGCCACTCTCACCTTACTTGCCTTTGAACAACAGTGCTCAAAATTTTCCTTAAACTCTGCAACAAACCATTCCTGGCATAGCATACTCCTTCTTTAGATGATTCTAAGAAACGAGGAAAAGGATCTTGGAACAATACCTAGCCCTGAGGATTTAAATAACAAAATTCATGTAGGGCTACTCCTTGTTCCACTTTGTCATGCTCAGGATCCTTTTGAAAGATAATATATAAGGGTAAACCCACGAAGTTGGGTTACACTTTTTTGAGAGTCGGAGGTGGAAAAAAAAATTTCTCAACAATTTAGTCGAAATTTTATAAAATTTTGGTCGAACTGTTATAGAGTTCAACCGAACTTTCGAAATTAGTTCGACCGAACTCATTATGTCGTTTACATTGATGGCATATTGACGATGTGGGCAAACATATTTTTGGCCGGAGATGGGAAAACTGGCAACATAATTTCGGCCAAACTATTAGTTCAGTTGAACTCTTAAAATAATCTAGTCGAACTTTAGTTTATAAATGCACCATCCCAAACCCATTAATGGGTTTCGGGCTTATTAGCATCTACATCTATGTCTACTATGTTTGTGTTTCGTCTGCGGTTGTTTTGTTTGTGTTTCGGGCCTGCATTTGCATCTGGTTTTCTGCAGGGTCTTGGCAGAATCTTGCTGGGTAATTTATGTTCAGCCTCGGCTACGAATTTCCAGGTTGGTACCACTTGCTTTCAAGATATAAATTGTTTTTTCTTCCCTGTCCTTCCTTCTCTATTTTAAAATTTTATGAAATCAACCCTCGTGCTAAATTTTACTTGTATTATAAACATATAGATGTAAATTATATAAACATATAGATGTAAATTCTATAAATATATAGATGTAAATTCTTTAAATAGATTAGCACCACCATTTCTGATTCCTGCATTTGTTTCACAAACTCACCATAAAACAAGAGCCAACTGTACTTTGCTGATTAATTTCTCAACTTTTTCATAGGTTTCAACCTCGAATAATTCTGGTTTAGGGTTCTTCTTTACTTCTGAAATATTCTCTGATAAATTATCCCACGAAGTATACATAATTCCCATTTGAAACAATGAGTGAATAAACAAAAAAATAAAATAATAAAGCATCACGATTTGATGAGGATAGTAGTATCTTCGTTCAAGTCGGTGGTTGTGCCAACCCAATGATTTAAAACACATCTCATGTTCAGAGTGCCATTTAGTTGCTTATAATTCACGTTAATAATTGATTCGACCACTAAAAGGCTAAGAGAGTTCATTAAATATTTAATCCTGAACATTTTGATAAAACTCTGTACAAAATAGGGAGAACATATTGTTAACATATGGAAATGATTAAACATAGAAAATTTACATCTACAACTCAAAGAAAATGAATATTCTGCCTCAGCTTCATCTTTTAGATAAAATTACGATTAGCATGTGCAAAATATAGTTAAGAGAAATTAGGTTTACAATAAATATACATTCACAGCTCCGAGTATGATTTTCAACTGGAGAGATCGCAAAAGTTTCCTTCTAATATGAATGCTACATTCCACGTTAGATTGGTCTAATATCTTTCCAAAAGTTTCATGAAAGTTGGTTCCATTAATTCCAAATTCTTCTTGCTGTGGTGACTTTCAATTAGTTATTTTTAGTGATTTATAATTATGTTTAGGTGTTTTAGTTAATTTCAGTTAATTTAGTTTTAATTCAATGAAGCTCAGTTATCTACTATTGCATGTCTGGTATGTAATTTATTTCATTTCTATTATCAATTTCTGAAGACTGTCAGTTTAAATGTCAGTTATCGATTTATGTTATCGATTTCTTTCTAATGTCAATTTAAATGTTTTTCTGAAGACTGTTTTGCTGAAGGATGTATTTCCCCATGAGTCGGTCTTTTTCAACTTATTTTAAATACACTCTGCAATGAATTTTCAAAACACAGTCATTTTGAAATTGCTACCAACAACCCAGCACCCTCCATGATCCTACATGTTGTGCTATCAGTTACCATAACAGAAATTAGAAAGATACACTAGGAGGGAACTAAATTAACATAGCCACATTCTAATCTTTAATACTAGAGCTTCTCAAATATGATGTGTGAGAATGCATGATTGACAGATACATGTAGATCATTGGAACTCTATTTTGTTAATATTGGACAGATTTTGGCAAGTTTAAGGCGTTTTATCTAGCATGTAGATGACACCCATTTAGAGACTACTTTCATGTTTCCAATATTTTGGACCCTTGGGTACCTATTTCTTGTGGTTTCCAATGATAGATTTCTAATAAAGGGATAGATTGTAATGATAAAAACATTCATATACAACCAATAAATACCTCATAATCTGCGATAAGAAGATGTTTAAATGCTTTGCTAGCTCAAAATAAAATAAAATTAGGATATTCTCAGCTTAGAATTTTGATCCACAATTTATATGAAATATTTCGTATAGGCTTAAATTGATAGACAACTAATTCAAAGTTTCCACAGGGGAATCCATGTAATTGAATAAACAAACCTTGACTGCACAACCTCCAACCAAATCCAGCTTGTGTGATCAACAAAAAAATGATAAACACTTATAGGTCAAATGAGTAGGACTCAATAGCTATAATTGAATCCATAACTCAATGGCCTAATGTTGGATGTGTCCCACAGCCATAATAAGTCTCACTAATGGACTGCCTTAAACTATTTTCATTTTTTTCCTTCCTCGCTTAAGTTTTATCTGTTTCAAAATGACATGATTGAATTCAAATAAAACAACCTTCAAAAATGATTCGAAATGTCTAGCCCTTCGAGAATACAAATTAAACCCAACAAACAACTCCACATCTTGAAAACCATGCCATTCAGAAAATCCATTCTTTCAATACCTTGAAATATACAGGGAAAGGAAAATAATAACATTTCAGGTAGGGAAGATAAATATGTCATATTAGAACTCTAATATATAATCACAGTCTTCAATTCCATTGTTTTGTAGGTAAAGTAATACCTTCACATTAAATCATTTTATAAGGTTACTCTAAAACTAAAGGCTTTCTCCCATTAATTAAAGGAAAACTTTAAGGCCTAAGAACTGAACCTAAAGTGGCTAAATTTCCATAGGATTTTAGTATGTCTGTTGAGTGTTAACTTCTACAAGGTTCTATAGGTAGAGTCTGTAAAGGGACAGATGGTGTTAACTTCTACAAGTTCTATAGGCAGAGTCTGTAAAGGACCAGGTAGCCTTTGGATCTCATCTTTTATGAAAGGTGACATATCCAGTAAATGGCCCTACAGTCAATCTCTGGAATATATCTAAATAGAAGTTCTTCATTTTAATATCCATAAACCACAACCACTTTAAGGCAAATCGTATACATGTGTCATTTCTCCCATACATGTGTCATTTCTCCCATAAACTCTTAAGGAAAACTTTAAAGCATGTGTCATTGGCTTTTTCCCTTTAACTTTAAAGCATGTGTCATTTCTCAAGGCTTTCTCTCATTAATTCAAGGCAAACTTTAAGGCCTAAAAACTGAAAGTATATGAACTTCCATAGGATAGGATCCTCCAAACGCAAATGGAGTAAAATGTAAAATGTTAAAAGTGGAGTGTTTTATGATGCAATGGATCTAAATAATGTAGATTGACATGGTTGTATTGGACTTTCATAGAATAGGATCCCCCATACTCAAGGTGAGTAAAATGTAAAATGTTAAAAGTGGAGTGTTTTATGATATAATGGATCTTAATAATCTAGATTGACATCGCTGTATTTTATTAATGTGCCTAAATTTACACCTTCCATGTTGTTTTATTCTTGTAAAATGTTAAAAGTAGAGTGTTTTAGGATATAATGGATATAAATAATCTAGATTGTGTTAAATATGATGTACTGGATCTTAATAATCTAGATTGACATGGTTGTATTTTATTAATGTACCTAAATTTACACCCTCCATGTTGCTTTATTCTTGTAAAATGTTAAAAGTGGAGTGTATTACTGTACCTAAATTAACACCTTCCATGTAGCTTTATTCTTTTAAAATGTTAAAAGTGGAGTGTTTTATGATGTAATGGATATAAATAATCTATATTGACATGGCTACAGTGATAGGATGATAGTGTAGGTTGATGTTGAAGTTGTGAAATCCTTGTACATATCAATTATTATAAATTATTAAACAATTTGATAAGTGCTAAATCATACTTCTTATTAAGGACATAACTATTTTATGATGATAGTGTAGGTTGATGTTGAAGTTGTAAAATTCTTGTACATATCAAGGAATGATAGTACAAGCCAAAAATGACATTATTATAAATTATTAAAAAAATTGATAAGTGCTAAATCATACTTCTTATTAAGGACATAACTAATTTGTCATAACAGAATTTTGATATATAAGCATAGTCTTCAATTCCATTGTTTTGTAGGTTAAGTACTATCTTCACATTAAAGCATTTTATAAGGTTACTTTAAAACTAAAGGCTTTCTCCCATTAATTAAAGGAAAACTTTAAGGCCTAAAAACTGAACCTAAAGTGGTTGAACTTCCATAGGATTTTAGTCTGTCTTTTGAGTGTTAACTTCTACAAGGTTCTATAGGCAGAGTCTGTAAACGACCAGGTAGTGTTAACTTTTATAAGTTCTAAAGGCAGAGTCGGTAAAGGGCCAGGTAGCCTCTGGATCTCATCTTTTCTGAAAGGTGACATATCCAGTAAATTTCCCTACAGTCAATCTCTAGAACAGATCTAAATAGAAGTTCTTCATTTTAATATCCATAAACCACAACCACTTTAAGCCAAACTATTTACATGTGTCATTTCTCCCATACATGTGTCATTTCTCCCATTAATTCCGAGGCAAAGTTTTTAAAGCATGTGTCATGTTGGATTTCTCCATTAAATTTAAAGCATGTTTTTAGTAAGTGCATAAAATAATTTTGCACACCATGTAAATGTCATTTCTCCCACAAACTAAAGGCTTTCTCTCATTATTTCAAGGCAAACTTTAAGACCTAAAAATTGAACCTAAAGTGGTTGAACTCTCATAGGATTTTGAACTTTCATAGGATTTTAGTCTGTCTGTTGAGTGTTAACTTCTACAAGTTCTAAAGGCAGAGTCTGTAAAGGGTTAGGTAGCCTCTAGATCTCATGTGTTCTCAAAGGTGACATATCCAGTAAATGCCCCTACATTCAATCTCTGGAACATAAATAGAAGTTCTTCATTTTAATATCCATAAACCACTTCCACTCTAAGGCAAGCCTTGTAAATGTGTCATTTCTCCCTTCTCTCATGAAATTTTAGGCAAACTTTGACGCATGTGTCATTTCTATTTCATTTCTCCCACAAAATCATAAAGGTGTGAATTTTGACATAACTTCATCAACCACCACAACTAGTTGTTTTTGTAAGTGCATAAAATAATTTTGCGAACCATGTAAATATCATTTCTCCCGCAAACTAAAGGCTTTCTCCCATTAATTCAAGGCAACCTTTAAAGCCTAAAAATTGAACCTAAAGTGGCTGAACTCTCATAGGATAGTATCCCCCAAACTCAAGGCTTTCCCCCATTAATGCAAGACAAACTTTAAGGCCTAAAAATTGAACGTAAAGTGGCTAAACTTCCATAGGATTTTAGCTTGTTGGTTGAGTCTTAACTTTTACAAGTTCTAAAGCAGTCTGTAAAGGGATAGGTAGCCTCTGGATCTCATCCTTTCTTAAGGTGTGTCATTTCTAGATGTGATTTCTGCCATAAATTTTAAGGCAAACTTTCATACAAACCATGCATGGACCATGTATATGTGTCATAAATCTCCCTTAAACTCTAGGAAATGCAATCTTTAACGCATCTCATTTCTAGATGTGGATTCTACCATAAACATTAAGTCAAAATTTAAGATAAACCATGCACATGTCATTTATCTCATGCACATGTGTCATATCTCCCATGCATTTGCAATAAATGTCAATTTAATATATTTTTATTGAATTGTTTCTTTCAGGGATAAAAAAACCCACTAAATATGGTTGAAAAATGGAAATTATGCATAGATGTTTTTTGCTATCCCAATCTAGGAAAAGCAGTGATTACATATGTGATTTCCAATATTGTGACTAGAAAAGTCATCCAAAGTGAAATGAATATACCGGGAAGAACAACAAACAACGAGGCATATTATATTGCATTTTTAAAAGGCTTGGGAACAGCTATGGAGTATGGATCAAATGGAATTGTAGTTTTCACCAATTCTGAACTTGTGTGCAACTAGATGAAAGGCGTGTACCAAGTTAAGAAGGAGATGCTAAAAGAACTGCATGGAATAGCAAACAATATTGTTAGCCAATTTCAATTTTTTAGTATAAGACATTGTACAAATGTGAATAAGATGTCTATTGATCTATTGCGTGGGGAAATGCCAATTCAGGATTCATCTATCAAAGATGACTTAATAGATGAATTAGAATTATACGAGGCAATGCCAATGCAAGATTCATCTCTCAAAGATTAATTAGTTTTGAGACACTCTTCTTCAAAAATTCAAGATTCATCTCTCAAAGATGAATTAGTCTTGAGACGCTCTCCTTCAAAATTTATTGATGGACATTGTAACATATCTTGGATATGTGTTTTGTACTTATAAATGTTTTTTTTTAATGACCATGTGTTTTTTTCAATTATATACCAAGTGTGCTCCCACCACACCATGTAAAGCGCAACTTGGTGAACTTCACATTTGCAACAAGTGGTGAACTTCACATTTTATAAAATTAAAATGTGAGGACTTCAACGAATTTTTGTTTAAATGGAGTTTCATGCTTCTTTTTTAATGACCATGTGTTTTTTTCGATTTTATACCAAGTGTGCTCCCACTATGTAAAGCGCAATTTGGTGAACTTAACATTTTTATAAAAAAAATTGCCTAAATTGAGTTTCACACATCAATTAGTGCTTTGAAAGTTGTGTTTTACATAATTTGTGTACACTAAATTATATTAATTTTCTGAAATAGTAATTTAAAAAATTGTAATATCCCTTTGTGTATATATATATATATATATATATATATATATATATATATATATATATATATATATATATATAGCATGGAGGATGAAGTAGCTGAAAGATAAACGAATCATCAATGAGGTCAAAAGATCGAAGACCAGGGATGTTCATGGTATTTAAATATAATCTTAAATCTCCATACATATACATACATGTATGTACATATGGAATTGGTTTTTTATCAATTTTGTGAGTTAAATTAGTTGTTAATAAGTTTCATTTTTTATTTTTTAGGATCTAAGAGGAGAAGGGTGTCTACTCCATCAATTAAGCATGCCCATGATTCACGCCATCATGGTATAGTTCACGCAATTTAATAAATGAATATGTGCATGTATTTATATGTATGAATGTATTTTTGAATTGATTATAAAATCATATTTTTTATGAAACTTTTTTGTCGTCTCGTGAGATTGGTGTTGGTTCACATTCCCTTGGAGGGCCATCAATAAGTGTTGGTGGAATGCGTGAAGGTGGTGATATGTATTCCCTCAGAGGCCAATCAACGGATGGTCGTGTTGGTTCTCAACCAATCAGTAGCCGTGTTGGTTCTCAGCATATTCGTTCCGGTTCTCAACAGTCTCAGGGTGGGCAAGATTCTAGCCAACCACATCGAGGTGGCCATCAATTTGAATATTATTTTCATTCAATTTGTAGAAATTTGTTTACATGTGTTTTTTTAATATACAAAATTTTATATATTGATGCAAAGGCTGAAAATGTTGCTCAAAAAAGATGTAGGGAAGAATGCGTCATTCAAGAAGAAGGTTGTCCACCAACCACGACTTATTCGTCCGACATTTCCGATATACCTTGGGAAAAAACATGCAGAAATGCACCTTAGAAAGGTGTCAACATCTTCATGCAAAATTGAAGAGAGATCTCGTGGCTTTGACTCTACCTACTGAGAGTCGACAAAGCTTGGAAATAGTTACACACTTTTTAGGCGAATTAGTAGTTGTGTACCGAAGCTTGGGCCAACCACTGATACTTTTGTAGAAGTGATGAGAAAAAGAAAGGAAACAGTGATGGGTCCCAATAAATGGGAGGTTGTTAAACAAAGAATTACAATAGAAATGGCGAAGTCTATGTTTAATTTCAAAGAAGGGCCGAAAAGAAAGATGCTAAAGGTGCAATATTTCAAAGCACCCTCATATAGCTCACTATTTGTATGATAAACACCTTGTGGCCTATGGAAGACTCCCATGGAACGACGAGGTTCTGCTTTATTTTGCAAAATTATTTTATGCAGAATTATTTTTGCAAATGAAACCCAATTACAATGACTTCCCTCTGAATTTTTTGGTCCTAGGAAAGGTCGATTGTGTGACCATAGGGGGTGCTAGGTGTGATGTTAAGTTGTCTCACCTTGAGCCTCCATTGGTTAGTCTACCTCTTCGTGTCAAAAATTTGCGGTCAGAGATGGATGTCACTTCTCAAATTAGTCGAGAAGAAAGGGATGCCATAATTAAAAATGTTCACAATGGATTGGGTGGAGTTGATATTTGTCTGAATCGACAAAGAGCAAGTGAGAATGCACGCGCTAATTTTGTGTATTATACAGATGAAGAGATTGACAACATGAGTGTTGAATATCTCAAAACATATGCAAATAATTGTCGTAATGGTTGGCAAGACCTAATTGTTCATGAGGAATAGGGCATGGGAACGGTATGTGTTAATAGTTAGGGTTCAATTATTTTAACACATGTACAATTTGTAATAAATACATATATACATACATTTATTTGTATACATTAATCTAAAAAAAATGTATCATTATTTGTTAACACCATTTGCAGTTGTCACGCTTGATGAATAAAGAAAATGTTAATATCATGGTCGGAGCCTCCAGTTCAAACAATCAAGATGGGTCTCACCATTAATCATACAATCAATATGGTTGTCACCATCAAGATATGTTAGCAAATGTTAGTTTTTTTTAAGTGAACATGATGATGTACAATTATTTTTTATCTATTATTATATATATCGAAGCATGATGAGATATTTTTAAAATAAATAATTGTGCACACATGTACATGTACATATATATAATAAAATGTTTTAACAAATTCCAATTTCATCCAATGTTTTTGGGATGGCCGTACCTTTTTCTTCCTTGGGAGATGTACCTTCTTATTCCTTGGGAGATGTGTCCAATCCACCATCACAAGTATGAACAATTTTTCACTTTTAAAATTTATGTTTTTAAGTTATATATTCCACCTCAAAAAGTTCCATTAAAAAATGAGATATATCTAGATCTTGAGTTATTTTAAATTTTTTGAATTTTAGGTTTTTGGAGATTTTCTTTCCGAGCCACTCTTAGAAGATGTGTCAAATCCACCAGCACAAGTATTCAATTTTTCACTTAAATATATATATGTTTTTAAGTTATAAGTTATAAATTGAAGTTTAAAAGTTTTATGATAAATTGAGATCTAGAGATTTTGAGTTATTTTAAATTTTTTGAATTTTATGTTTTTGGAGATTTTCTTTTGGAGCCTCTCTTAGGAGATATGCCAAATCCATTAGCAGAAGTATTCAAAATTTCACTTAAATATATGTTTTTAAGTTATAATTTATAAATTGAAGTTTAAAAGTTTTATTATAAATTAAGATCTTGATCTTGAGTTATTTTATACTATTAAAATTTTTGAATTTTAGGTTCCTATAGAGGATTTCTTTTCTCCACGGACTCTAGCGATGGAGATAGGAACATCCACACCATTTCAACCATTTGAACAAGTTGTCTAAATTTTTTTTTAATATTATTGAAAATAAGTTTAAATATGCATTTTCATTTGAAAAATTTTAATATATATAACTGTACATGTATATTGTACAATTTACTGTTGAAGATGTTCTTGTGGGGGAAGTTTTAGTGGACGAGCAACAAATGGAGAGGGAACCTCATGAGGTATTGCATGATTTTTTTTTACATTTTGTTTTTTACATGAAGTTCTGTATATTCTCACTAAATTTTAAAACATTAAATTTTAATGTTTGTACACATTGTGTACAGGTTCCACATGCTTTGCAGAATAGCTCGAGGATCATGACTTTGCTAGGAGAGACACTACATCCAACTGTATTTGATGGATGATGTGCATGCACTATTTGATGGATGATGCACATGCACATGTGCAACATTTTATTTTCAATAGATTTAGTCTTAAATTTACTTTTTTATATATATTCTTATCTAGATGCAGTCATATATAACTTGATACTTGATACTTGTGAGATCTACGAATTTTGGACATATTTTATGTGAACTACATTTGGTACATGTGAATGTGATATATAATGTTTTTAAAACTTAAGTTTTGGATGGTTGAACTACATTTGGCATGTGAAGTAATGTTACAGTGTTATATAATTTTATTTTATTTTAAAACTCAAGTTTTGGATGGTTGAACTACATTTGGCATGTGATGTAAAGAAATGTTGTGTTATAATTTGTTTTGTTTTTAAAGTGTTATGGTTGAACTACATTTGGCATGTGAAGTAATGTTACTTGATACTTGATACTTGTGATCTATAATGTTTTGTTCCTAAAACTCAAGTTTTGGATGGTTGAACTACATTTGGCATGTGAAGTAATGTTGTGTTATAATTTGTTTTGTTTTTAAAACTTAAGTTTTGGATGGTTGAACTACATTTGGCATGTGATATAATGTTTTGTTTTTATTGGATAGTTGAACTACAATTAGCATGTGAAGTAATGTTGTGATATAATGTTTTTGTTTTTAAAACTCAAGTTTTGGATGGTTGAACTAAATTTGGCATGTGAAGTAATGTTGTGTTATAATTTGTTTTGTTTTCAAAACTTAAGTTTTGGATGGTTGAACTACATTTGGCATGTGAAGTAATGTTGCTGGGGTGAAAATGTGAAGTTGGGTAACACTTTTTACTCTTTTTTGAGAAAAAAATTTCATTTTTTCTGTTCTTCAACATTCTGCAAGCCAAAACAATTTTTCTGTTTAGAATTTCATTTTGCGATAAAAATAAAAGTTGACGGAAATTTTATTAGCTTTCTATTACTTATTTTTTGGAATTTTTTTTATACATATTTGATATGTCAACTTAGCACTTCTTTGAGTGTGTGTTTTTTAACAATCAAAGGATTCATAAGAAATCATGTTAATACACACTGGTGTATTCTTTGAAACTTTGTGTTTTTGAGAAACAAAATGTGTTACAACAACATATAAAGAGTCTGCTTCGGTTTCGTTATATTTACAAAACCAACTGATACATATCATAATTAATAAAAAAATTTGAACTGATCCAATATGAAAAAAATGCATATTTTGAATATGTTTCACGACGCACGAAATTTCTCAACATATAAGTTATAAACTAAAAATCTAAAAACTACCCATTACAGACGACAGAACAATGTAATGCACCATAATTTTTTCAATTTTTTTGACAATGCATTTCAGAAGATACATAATATTGATTTTACTGGATCATAATGACCTTCAAAAATTGTTTGCACCAGTTTTATTACAAAATTAATTAAAATTAGTAAATATTTATGAAATTCCATAAAAGATATATTTCCAAAAAGTAGATTGAATTCTGAAAATTCTTGTCTTGGTTACGACAATTAATTCGGAATGTTTCATGGAGTTTAATCAATCCAAAGTTGAAGATATGTATTCAGAGTTTGGCTCTACGTAATTGCAGACATGTTAGTTCGGCCAAACTTGTAAAAAAGTTCGGCCGAATTATTTTTTTGTGTCGACGGCCCGTCAAGTCTAATGACACAAAATTTTGACCGAATTTATTATAAAATTTCGGCCGAACATTTACTTGACTTTCCGTCAGCCGGAAAATACAACGAAGCCCCTCCAAAAAAATCATTTCACAGCAATATAAATTGACGTAAAAGCATTCATTATTTTCACATAATTTTGCACATTCCTTCATTTGGTCTGATTTTACAAAAGTCTGATTTTGCAAAGGATTGTTTTGGGTTCAAGCATTTTTCTTGGAGGTACATTCAAATGACATTTTGCAAAGGATTGTTTTGGGTTTAAGGACTTTTCTTGGAGGTACATTCAAAGGATATTTCTTGGAGGTATGTGATACATTTTTTGGATGTTTTTTGGGCTTCATTTTTTTTGAAGTATTTTATTTTTAGAGGTTTTGGGCTTAATTTTCATTGTTGTTTTTTTAATGTATTTTGTTTTTAGAAGTTTTGGGCTTAATTTTCATTGGTTTTTTTTTTATATATATTTTGTTTTTAGAAGTTTTGGGCTTAATTTTCAAAGGACATTTTTTTGGATGTATTTTTTTTCTTAGAGGTTTTTGGAATTAATTTCCAAAAGACATTTTTTAGTTTTAAGGTATTTTGTTTTTAGAAGTTTTGGGCTTAATTTTCATTGTTTTTAGAGGTTTTGGGTTTAATTTTTAAAGGACATTTTTTTAGATGTATTTTGTTTTGAGAGGTTTCTGGGCTTAATTTCCAAAAGACATTTTTTTGACTTAATTTTGAAAGGACTCTTTTTAAGCTTAATATTCAAAGGACATTTTGTGGAGGTATTTTTTAAAGCGATATTTTTTTAGAGGCTTTTTTGAAGTATTTTTTAAAGTGGCATTTTTTAAGAAGTTGGAATTAATTTTCAATGGACATTTTTTGGAGGTATCTTTTGAAGTGACATTTTTTTAGAGTACGTGTTTTGAGTTGAAATAAATATTTTATAATAATTTTTTAAAATGAGTTTTTGTCTAACTTTTTAAATGAATTTTTTTTGCAGGACTTGGAAGGAAAGATTTTGAGCTTTGTTTCATTTTTATAAGACATTTTTTTCTCAAATTTTTTAAAGTAAGTATTTTGGATTGAAGTATGTATTTTTTGCAAAATTTTTAGAATGAGTTTTTTTTTAAATTAAATCTTTTGTGATGTTTTTTTTATTGAGTTTTTGTCTAAATTTTTGAAGGAAATTTGTTGAACTTCATACTCTATTATCATGGGAAATCGAAGGAATTGCACGAGAAAATATGATCGAATAAGAGACCCTGAGGAATGTAGAGAACAGGGGAGAGAATCTTGGAAAATTAAGAGAGAAGCACTCTCAAATATTGAAAGGTAAAATCAACCTCAACTAGAAGTTGAAGTAGGTATGTAAATGTAAATATTATGAATTTGATATTTAAAATTTTCCTAGTGTAAAATGTGTTCAAGCTTAATTTTTATTTGATGAACTAATTTGAAAAATATTTTGCAATGTAAACATAAAGAGATATTCCTCAAAACATTGATGATGAGATACAAAATTTTGAAAGAGAATGTGAAAGAGATATTGAACCACTGATTGAAGATGTTGAAAATGTTGAAAGAAATTCAAGTGAAGAAATTGAATCATAAGGTATGTGTGTGTGTGTGTGTGTGTGTGTTGAACACATGCACGTATTATTGAAACTATACACATTTATTAATTTAGTTATTTATTGAATATGTAAACTTATTATGTACTATTCATTCGAATATGTATAGATGAAATCAATGCTGATGATGAGATGTTAGAAAATGTTGACACTCACACATATGGAGATAAAAGAGTTGACCATGTTATACGATATCTGTTAAATGCATTTTTTATATGTACTTCATAAAGGAAAATGTGACAGTTCAAGCCCAAATGTTGAAAGGTATCCTATCATTAAGGAAATTAAAAGATGTTGTAACTTTATTGGGTATTTGAAAATCAACAAAAGATTAAAAAAAATGAAGGAAAATGTGATACAAAATATAAATAGTGCTATAAATTCAATTAGAAGATCTAGACAGAAAAATGTTTTAGTTGTACATAGAGAAATACATATGGCAGTGGTTTCATCAAGTACTAAAGAGAATCACTTGGTAAAATCTATGGCACGAGCATTAGGAACCTCATGAAAGACTTTGCATAAACATTGGAAATTTCGGTTGCTAATAGATGTAAATGATGAACTCGCTTGTTGGAGAGTTATTTGTATGCAACCATACAAAGATAGACTTGGAGAAAATGTTAAAAAATAATATATGAATATTGGAAGAAAAATTCACGTGTTTCGTCAAATGCAAGGGATGTGATGCGAAGAAGAATATCACGAAATCAGTACAAAGAAAATAAAAAAC
The DNA here is from genome assembly GCA_034641835.2 of Pinus albicaulis. Taxonomy (NCBI): domain Eukaryota; kingdom Viridiplantae; phylum Streptophyta; class Pinopsida; order Pinales; family Pinaceae; genus Pinus; species Pinus albicaulis. The sequence goes on from CM076574.1 coordinate 1,307,186,560, forward strand.
ATTTCTTGGACACCACTCAGATAGAGTTGTTCAACAAGTTCAAAGAAGAGAATCGTGAAATTCATGTCTCAATCACTACTTTTTTCAACAAAAACCATAGTGTGTAAAACCTATCACTGTATGCGACACTTGTTTTGTCGTTATCATGTGGAATTTCAGTTATATTATGATACATTCCTTAATTTTGGTAGAAAATTTTGGAAATATTCACCTCCTCCTTCCACTATCCGTGATTCCATATCTCAAATTCTATGTGAAAGAGAAAGTGATGAATTATTTTACGAAAAGAAATTTGTTGGTGGTAAAAAATGCGATGATTGTGGAAATTTGACCAAATTTCAAAACAAATATCATACTGATATAAATGATCAATCATTTTCCAACATGAAAGTGAAATGGAAGAGATATGAATATATCCATACATCGATTCAAGGTTCAAATAGTGCTAAAAGTATTGAATTGCAAGAAGAAGAAATTTTTGTGATAGATTTTTGAGAAAGTTTGAGACAGAAATTTATAAATACACCAAGCATTCCCATAGAGCTCGATGGAAAGACTTGCAATTCAAAAAATCAAGTGAATTTTTTCCACCAGGGACCATTTTGTCAGTAATTGATTTTGCAGAAAACTACACATTTGTTCCACAAAAAAAAATTCAGAGTGAATACTATCATTCTGACCAAGTCTCCATGCTCGTCCATATTCTATATAGACATGTTGAACAAAACATCAATCATATAGAAAGAACCAGCGAAAATCAGCATGTTATTAAATAATATCACTTTTATACTAGTGACGATCGTACACATGATACATATTTTGTACAACACTATTTTGGAAAGATTTATGACTCCTTGAAAAGTCATGGAATAAAATTCAATGAACATTGGATATGGTCAGATGGATGCGCAAGTCAATTCAAATCTTCACGATCATTATTTTGCTTGTGTTGTCTTCATAAGAAAACCTGCATTAAACATTGTTGGATTTCTTTGAGACTGACCATGGAAAAGGAGAACATGGCGGTGTAAGGGCATGCATAAAATGAGCACTTTGAAGATATAAAATGAACCCCTCTGCAAACCGACTTGTGAACGCTAAAGAAGTTGTCCAATGGTGCATCATTTCTATAAGCCATGAGACTAACCAATCAAGGGAAGTGCAAAGGTACATTCAATTTAATTTTTATTGGATATCCAATTTTAAACAGTGTACTTTTATCACAATGCTTATCTTTGATGGTATTTTGATATCATATTTACATTCTTCTTTGAATTTTCCATATATAGTTTTTTCTGGCATATTGGGATCGAAGATGTAGATAGATCAATTGGAAATGACGTTGAAACAATAAAAGGGACTCGAAAATTACATTCAATTAAAACAAAGTTGTCCACAAATGTGTTTGCATTGGATAAAAGAAAATATTCTTGTTTTTTTCATGTTTGCATCGACAACACAGAATCAAATGATGTTTGTAAAATATTGGAAACATACAGAGCTAAATACAAAGAGGAAAATGTTTGTTGCAATGTTTGAAGAAATGCAATCAGAGGAGACTATAATATCATTTGAAGGTGATCGAATTTCTGATCTTGTTAGAGAAGGTAACATTTGAATTGCTTTCAAATGATAGAGATCTAGAAATAGATACTAAAATTATTGTAATGTTAATTTTTCATGTTAATTATGATCTAGATTTAAATACATAAGTTTTTTTTATTGTGCAGGAGATATTTTTGCTGTGATTGCACATGTTGACAACAATGAAAATGTGAAGTATTATTTGATGCACTGCATTGAATGAAAGATGAAATTATTAGAAAACTATAATGATCACGAGTTTCCATATGATAGAGGATCTATTATACTGAAAGGTTATTTTTTCAGACAAACTAATCAAAGTGGGGATTTTGTTTACTTTGATGACTATAAAATTGATGTCATAAGTTGTCAATATAGTCACTTGGGGTGTGCAGCACGCATAAAGTTAATAGAGGTTCAATCAAAGAAAAAAAGAAAATTAAGAAATGGAAAATGTCAAAATCCAATCATGAATGGATCATTGAAGATGGCATTCCATTGGAATTTTTTTTATTGAACTGCCCAACAACTTCTTCTCTTTGGATTCATGTTTTAGAACTTCCAGAACTCAACTAAAAATTGAGTTGCCTTGTTATGTTATCTGTGCAAGTGTTTGCACATGTACATTGTTTTGGTACATGCACACTAGTATCAACTAAAAGTAGCTTTTCTATACATGCATTGGTGAAAAATGTTGCATGTATTGGATATATATATGTTCTAGAATGCAGTTCACTGAAAGTAGCTTTTCTATGTGCATTGATGAAAAATGTTACAAGTACTAGATATATTTATTCTAGAAGTATTGGATATGTGTGTGTGTGTGTGTTCTAGAATGCAATTAACTGAAAGTAGATTTTCTATGTGCATTGATGAAAAATGTTGCAAGTACTGGATATATATGTTCTAGAATGTAATTAACTAAAAGTAGTTTTTCTATGTGCATTGATGAAAAATGTTGCAGGTACTGGATATATACATGTTCTAGGCAATTAACTGAAAGTAGCTTTTCTATGTGCATTGATGAAAAATGTTGCACGTATTGGATATATATATGTTCTAGAATGCAATTAACTGTTCAATTAGTTTTACTATGTGCATTGATGAAAAATGTTTCATGTACTGAATATATATGTTCGTAGAATGCAATTAACTGAAAGTAGCTAAATTCTATTTGCATTGATGAAAAATGTTGAAGTACTGGATAACATGTTCTAGAATGCAATTAACTGAAAGTAGCTTTTCTATGTGCATTGATGAAAAATGTTGCACATACTGGATATATATGTTCTAGAATGGAATTAACTGAAAGTAGTTCTTCTATGCATGCATTGATGAAAAATGTTGCACATACTAGATACATCTAAATGTTGTATTTTTTAAATTTTATGATTGTTTGACACATCTAACAAGACCTAGAATCTTATGATTGTTTATATATATATATATATATATGTGTGTGTGTGTGTGTGTGTGTGTGTGTGTGTGTATTGTACTTCAATCGTTTTAACATATATATTCAAACATGTGTAAAATCATTTCTACATGTACATATATTCATGTGAATTTTTTTGTGTTTGGAAAACGACAACCATTAGGGGAATTTTGAGGTTTAAAATGGGCCTCCTAAGAAAAATGTACAACAAAAATAAAATTTATAACAACCAATAGGATTCAAGATGATGATGTCAACCATGGGGGATGATTTACCATTTTTTAAATAAAAGGGTAAAAATATTAAAAAATAATAAAACTACTTTTTCAACTCGTATTTTCAACTTATCTCCCAAAATTTTTACTCAAATTTTAGGCAAAATTTTATTTTAGTGGAATCCCATTTGAGACTCATCCAGAAATTTCCCATAGACCATACTTTCGATGAACTCTTCTACATGAAAAATGAGAATACATAAAAAACGTGATTGTAATCAAGTTTTTTTTATATATTTCTCATTTAAATATAATCATTATAAATATCAACATTGAACACTGGATGAAATTAATTTCCCACATCTGATAGTACTCACTGTTGGAGTAAAATTTGGGAAATAAGTTGAAAATATGAGTTGAAAAAGTAGTTTTTTCATTTTTCCCTCTAAAATTTGATGATGTCATCAAATGTTATTTGATTTTTTCCACTATTATTTTATAATTTCCTTAGGAGGCCCATTTTAGACCTCAAAATTCCCCTAATGTTTAATTTTAAAAACAAAACATAATATCATAATCACATGCCAAATTTAGTTCAACCATCCAAAACTTGAGTTTTAAAAACAAAAGCATTATATCACAACATTACTTCACATGCTATGCCAATTGTAGTTCAACTATCCAATAAAAACAAAAAATTATATCACATGCCAAATGTAAATCAACCATCAAAAACTTAAGTTTTAATTTAACAAAACATTATAGATCACAGAAGCAATTTATGAATTTCATTCTCAAGTTAACTGTCACGATAACCGAGAGAAGTTAGTTGAAAATTAAAGCAATCATGAAATGAAAAAATATCCACAGGATCTCTCTGTGAGGACAAATGATAGTTCATATGCTCTTTTGTGTGAGGCTAAAGAAGACATTCAGCCTCATGATCAGTCTTCACAGGAAAAATAAAACAATTCTTGTTCAATCCAAATAAAACAAAGACTCCCTCCTCCTATAACTGAAGAAGAAATCAATCAGATTATAAGCATGCAGCCAACCTCTAATTTTTTATACAATGAAGCGATTATGTCTATTTTTTCTACTGTTGATTTATGTACTGAAGCATTTCCTCATGAAGAAATAGAAGAACAGAGTGATGTTGATGTTGTTATACCTTCTCAAGAAGGCCTATTGCCAAAAATTTCTCCTATTCATCAAAATGATGGCCTTCCAACAGAATTCAGACAACTCAGTCAAGACATATCAGGTTTTCTTGAGGACATCATAGTGGTATATAATGAGGATGCTATGTCAGATGACCATGAAAAATATAAGATATCCTCACAATGCCAATTTCCTAGATCTTCATCAATATTTACAAGGTATTGTATGAGATCCTCAGACTAATCACAACAATTTTCATCAAAGGATAAAGATGAAGAATTTTCTTTACAATGCTCATAAAACACATTGTGGTTAAAGAAAACAAACTACCAGGATTCAAACCTTCATACCATTCCCTCACTTTCCCCTCTAATATTGCCATGAACATCTTCATGAGGCAATCCTCATGCCATTCAACCTTTAACTTCCATGAATGGATATGAAATTTAATGAGATGTAACAAAGCATCATCAACGGTCTCATCTTGAAAAATAGGAAGATTTCTTTGCCAATTTACCTGAGGCATTTTATGTGGGAATCCAGGAATGTGATCTCTCTACATTGTATTCTTGGATTCATCTTGTCCATCGGTCAAAGAGTGGGGTCACTGTATCTTTACAACCAATCTGGATTCTTATAGCAGTGGAGTCTTCAGGTCAACATGAGAACTGTGGAGTCACTAGGTGGATGATTTTAACTTCCTTGTGTCTGGCCGTTGTCCACGGTCACCAACCAGATACCAATCTTGGAATATACTTGAATCATACAATATTTTGAGTGGGGTTTCTGAGTTCTGATGAAATATTAAGCTCTTTCAATAACTCATTCCCTAGTGGAGTCATCATTATGTTAGCACTCTATAATTTAGAAGATTGGCAAGGCTAAAATATAAAGAAAACAATCAAACCACTTTGGATTCCAGGACCTAGCCTTCCTAGACTCAGAGAATGCTCTCTTTGTTTTATGATTTATGATTTACCTTGAGGGTTATAGTTGCAGATGTTAGGCTATTTATAGAAATGAGGTTTGTTTGAAGATATTTGGTTATGTGTTGGACAAATAGGGCTGCAAAGGCTATTCCATTGGGCGATGTAGTCAAAGGCTGGAAAGGCACATCAAAATCAAGAGAAAATCACAGGGCAAGCTAACGGTGTGAAATGGATCTTAAGAGATGTATGAATTAGGAGGTGGAAGAGATAGTAAGGTTCAGTAGTGACTAAAGAGCAATTAAGAATTCTTTAATCAGACTTTAGTAGAAAAAATTTAGATTGTAAATGTAGACAGAATTAAGGCGCTCCGACAGTGAATCTTAATCTAAAATTTCTGATTTACAATTAGATGAGCAGATACATAGTAGAAAAAACAAAAAAAAACATTTAAACAAAGAAGAAACACGTCACAATTTTAACACAGCTCAAGAATCCTGTAACCGGTCTTTGATTTTTGGTGTCCAACTTCAAAAATTACAGTGCTCCAATAGTAGTTCTTACAATACAGGTGCTAAAATATCCAACCCTTGATAATGAAAATTCAACCAATATTTAACTAAAGACTAAGTAGGTTGATCTTCCTTAGTCAACAACCTTTCATTAATTCAATTTAGCATAAAATGACAAGTGTGGTCATGCAATAGTAAAAAATGGACAAGTGTGGCCAGGCAAGGCCTGATCAGAAATCTCTGACATCAACACCACCTCTGGAATTAATTTTGGGCAACTCTTTGTAGATGAAAATGCTTCAATGGCTCCTCGGAAGATCAAATAGTAAGCCTGGAGGTGGTTGTGATGGTTACGAAGAGGCAACAAATGGAGGTTCTGTCATCTGACTCTATTTTGCAAGAAACCGACATTGGGTAATTAAGTCTCGTGCAGCATTGGCTACTTTTAATCAGTTAGTGATTGTGTTGGTATGCTTTTCTGCCCCTTCGATTTATGTTATTATATCTCTACAAAAATGTATGACTCGACCTTTTCTATCCTTTCCCTTGTAACGTTCAGCCCCATCCTGCCTTTCTCCCCTTGTCGGGTCCTACCTGATTCTTTCTATTGTGTTTAGCCTATTTCTTCATAAATGGCGCACATACCTTATATGCCTAGTCATGGAGGGATGGCGGTTGGCAGACGTGGATGGATGATGGAGAACGGTGGAAATAGATTTTTGGAGGGGGCCTCAAGTGGCAAGTGGTAACAGAGAAGGGGGTGTGAAATAGCAAAAGGGAAACATGTAGCAGGGATGGTGGTAAGGGATACCACCCATTTTGGACCCCCACCCCCATGGTTAAAGTTTGAAAGTTGCGGGGAGTGCGAAATGAAACAAGGACCATCAAATGAGGATGGGTGAGTGGAGATGGAGGAAAGGTGGACGGTGATTAGGAGAAGGAAATGACATGGTAGGCAAGGTGGGACCAGACTCAACCCTTTCTGTCTTTTTCTACCCGAGTCCTTTATGTTGCGTTTAACCTTGTTTCTTCATAAAATGATGTTCAAACCTTTTATGCCCGATTTTACCTGTTTTACACACAAAACAACATAAAAACTCGTTCACTCAGACCTGAAAATACTTAAATATTGGTTCTGGAATGCATCGCATTTGCTCTGATATCGCACTTTGCATTTCGTCATTCTTACCATTTTCCTTAGCACTTTTCCTTTAACATTTGTGATGTGTGCATTGCAATCGGGTCCCATTATCGTCACACATCACACTTCAGCAGTTTAACCTTTTACCTTTGCGACTTATCTTTTATCTTTTGAAATGTGCGCATTTCGATCGAGTCCCACTGTATCGCACGTCTCACTTCGACGTTCCACGATTTTTTACGTTGTAACCCATTTTCCTCCTCTGATGCGATTTAACGTTGAAAAGGCCTTGTATGCGGATTCGAAATCCTTTGGAATTTTCTTTTGAAACTACATCACGTCCTGCCCTCCATCGCACTTCGCAACTCTTAGCTTTTGATCATAAACTAAAGTTGGGAGATCTGTGATCTACGATTGTGCCCCATCGATAAGTTTCTCCATGCTTTAAGTGAATTTTAGTTAGAAAATGAAAAATAGTCGCCTAAACCATGATGTGAAAGATTTCCAAGCACTGCATGTATATGATGGCAATGTGGGTCCCGCCAATCCGCATATTGCAAGTTAAAACTTTTAACTTACGGGTGCCATAATGGGTAAGTTGTGAAATGCGTGAAGTGTGAAATGCGACACGCTAAGTGCTGAAGTGTGCGAACGAGCAGAAGGTAAGGAAAATGAGAATATGAAGGTTTGCATGTGGTTTTGACAATGTGGTAAAGATATGGTGGGTCCCACTTCATTGCATCGGCAAAAAAATAAGATTCGACCTAAGTCTTAAGAGGTAAGAGTAAAAATCTACTGGTTGCGAAGTGCGGGCAACAGGTAAGGTTTATGTTGTATACCAAACGTTGTTTGGTGGGTGGGTGAAGCTATGGCAATAGAACTTTAGACTTAGATAATTAGTGGATACTATACAAGGAAAAGCCCGAGAGGTTAGGTGTGTGTGTTTTAGGGTCAAATGGGGATTTAGAGCATTGGAGTACATATTTTTTTAGGAAAATTAAGGTAAGAAGAAGGCAGATGGACTGAATGAGAGCGGTATGGATTTTTGCTCACTATTACACTTAATTAGCAACCCTTTCCTTCTTCCCTGAACTGAAAAGGCAGATGAATTATTCTACAGTTCTTGGAAATCAGGCTCTCCCTTTCTTTCTCTAAAAATAAATGATAACCATGGAATATTATTTTCAGTGAGAGAAATCTAAACAATAATTAGTCACCTAGTGATACTGTGAAATATAGGGTCTAACACCATGCACCAAACAACCGTGAACCCCAACCAGGACTCTCCAACTGTTGCAGCTCTAGATTCTTTTGTTGCTCAGAAGTCTCTGAGAATAGAACCTTGGCTTTGGTTCCCATCAGTGACACGAATATCTAAAAATTTTCTTCAGATGTTCTCAAATATCTGTGCGATAGTGTGAAAACTGTGGTTCAGAATACTTGCATTGTTTACCACAATGTGGAGGAGAAAAAAAAAACGTTTTATTCACCATATCGAACAACAAGAGAACCTCGAAGGTTGAAGGCTCTCTAACATCAACTTTTGAATTCAAAATTCATACCTTATTCATTAGAATACTAACTGGAAAAACTGCGGTGAGCATCAAAATTGGATTTTATTAATCAAACATGCCTTTGTTGACATGCTTGATCATCGCAATCACTGGGAGTGATTTGGCACACCAATCTCAGTGCAAATGCAGGTGATCTTTCAGGTCACAATAAAATTTCCATCCATAGGCTGCTTGACGTGATTCAAGCACCGGTCGATTCCTCTTACCGAGCTCTTCATAATGGTGTCGTTATTTGTTGATTTTGAATCATAAAAATTTTGAGTGTTTTCCATCAATAGAGGTATACCTACCCCCATAAAACTCGAAAGTTGGCAAATGAGTAGAAATACGTATTGCAAAAACATCATGAACTGCTTACCAAACCAGCACCAAGAACTTTCTTCTCGTAATCGTGCTTTTCAAATGGTGGATGGAGCCTCCTTCTTCACGAGCTCTTTCAGCATATGTCTACTTGACTTGTGGCAAATTTTGGGGTGAAACTTCCAGCACTTCTTCTCCCAATGGCCACTAATTTTGTAGAAACTCCAGAAATTATGTTGCTTCTGATTCAGCTATGTCTTCATCATAGGAGGATTCAAAACCTTCTCATTCTTCTTGGTCTCCCTTATCGTGGGCACATCTATCTTCTTAACCCACTCTTTCTTTGTGTGATTCTTAATTACATCTCGGTTAGAATATCTATGGAAGCAATCACTTCTCTTATATGCAAAAGAATAATTTGAATGATTGTCATACCTTCTTGACTTGTCCTTGAACTGATGAGGACTAGGTGGCTTGATTCCCTTCTTGGAATTAGGTGATGAAGAGATTCCTTTTTCTTTAACTAGCTTTGAGCATTCTCCTTTCTCTTCGTGTCCATAACCCAAGCGTGCAAATGGTTGTCTTGGTACAACCTTCAATGGTTGAGTGACTCCTTGGCAATTTATTCCAATTCCACCTCCTTTATACCCCATCTTCGTGAGGATTTCCATGCCAACATTAGTTTCATATTGAGAGAGAACAGAATATGAAGTGATGTCATATACCTCGGTTTGAGATGCAGCCTCCGTCGTCTCAACCTTTTGCAACTTAGACAATAACTCCTCTTTGGATCATAGCATCTCTTGAAGCTCCTGCTTATTGAGAAATAGTCTTCACAGCTATTCATTGTCAGCTTGAATGCTTTCATTTAGCTCTTGCAATTCTTGCATTCTTTTAGAGTGCTTTGTTCCTTCGCCCATTCTGCAAAGCAGTCACCTGCTCTAATACCACTTGATCCAATCACGGGTCGAGTACTACTCTAACCATTGTTTACAGTATTAATATATTTTAATTGACTAGCGCTTATACAGGCTTAAATGAGCATGTTAGTCCATCAGTTACAGTACATAAACACATAAACATAAATAAATAAATAGAACATATCAAGAAGTGCAATACACGTAAGTAAGAGAGAGACAACCAATTGGTAATGGATTTCACCCCTCCTTCTCTTCCTGGGGCTACATCTCCGGATCTGCTTCAATTGGAATGAAAATCCTCTATATTCCTTCATCAAAGTAAGCTTTCTTACATTCACACTCTATGGCCGAGCATCAGCCAAGCACTATGGCTCTCAATGGCTAAGTATTCTCTCCTTTCTTCTCCTTTCTCATCACTTACATAAGGAATATATATATTTTTCCCTCACCCACTCTCCAACAAAGAGCATTAATTACAAGACCCATAATTATAGGGCCTAACTACAAGGAAGGAAAAACAAAGTCCATAAAAGTAGGACCTCCAACTATCTTCGGCTCATAATTGGGAAAAGTTTCAAAATCACCTAAAGACTTTCCAACCATGCCCTTGATTCTCTCAACCTATAATTGAGAAAAATAGGGAATTGGTGTGAGGTGGTTTCTCACATAAAAACCAATTTCCCTAATTACATTAATGAATAATGTGTGACAAATTTCTCCCACAATTATTAATTTACATCAATAATGCATGGGTTTTTAATAAAAATTCATAATTAAATGCATAAGCATAATTTTACCCACTTAAATATTTGTCACCAACTTCAAATCAGCATGGTGCAAAGCTCTTTTCATGTGTGAAGGTCCTTTCAGATCAATAATAAAGAGCATGATCAACAACAAGGAGGCTAAAAACTCAATGTTGAACCAAATTTTGAAAAGAATCAGGTGTAGATGTAAGAGCTTTGAAAGAGTCAACTTTTATCACATTTTATGAGATCTAAATGGAGAGGTTGATACCTGGGCAAACATAGCATGCCAGATAGATTAAAGTAGGAGCCTTATCAATGGGATTGAAGGGTTCCAAGACATCCCATAGGTACTATGAAGGGCATAATTGTGATGATGTAATGGATCCTCTCTAATTGAAAGGGGAAAAGCATTAAAGCCAAGAATTTAAAGGATTATAGGGATAAAGGAGGCCAACCAATCCTCCCTAGCTCATCTTATCCTCTCCCTTACTCCCACTTTCCCTCATACCTCTCTACCTCTCCCCCTCTCTCCCTCACCCCCTTCTCCCTCATCCCCTATGCCCTCAACCCCTTCTCCTTGATTTCCTTATACTTCACCCCCCCCCTCCTCCCCCTCTCTCCCTCACCCCTCAATCCCTCACTCCCTTACTCCCTCATCCCTTACTTCCTCACTACCCTTCTTCGTCATCCCCTTCTCCCCGCTTGCCTTCCAGTTCACCCTTCCCCACCTCTCTCACTTCCCCCTCTCCCCTTCGCCCTAATGTCATATCGTCCTTCATAGTACTCTCCATGGTTTTCACCTCCAACTGATATTAGGTGGACCAATACTGACACACCACGGTAAAATATCTCTTGTCATGTGTAACCGTTAAATATCTCTAGTAGAGGGATGACGTGATAATGTATGCATGTGGTGCTTGAATGAGGGGCGGTGTGGGATGTTGTAGGTTTTACCTTAGCACTATGGCTTTCCACATTATCCAGTATTTTCCAAGGATGTATAAGCCCTATATGTGTGAGCTGACTTTAATTTTGGATCAGAGGAGAAGATCGTTCAAGAATGCAACCCTTAATATGTAGCATTTCGTAGTTGATCGAGGGAAGGTTGCGATCATGGGGATTAGCAACGCGGTGAGAAGGAATTATCAGCCCGTCAGTAGTCATTGGTGCTATATAAGGAACAACAGGCACCTCCATAATAGAGGTAAAGCAACGACTCTACTCTTGGGAGGTTGGCAAGTCAACTTGGTGAGTTGTATAGGGTGGTGTTGTGAGAGTTTGGAGGCTGACATTAGGTGCAGAATTTCTAGCCTTATCATCTCTTGGGCCAAGTTTAAAGGTAGGGTGATCTTGGACTTTAGGTGTTTGTTTATGTGGTAGGATGAGGATAGCTTAGGGCAGCAGAATTGGGATATAGGAACTGTTGATAAAATTCAGGGCTTGGTAGATACTCTGGAGTAGTTGGGTGGGGGAGTCACGTACTGTGTGAATTCCTGTATGAAGAATCATACAAAAACCAGTTGTCAGCTTGTGCTGAATTATCAAGATTCTGAGTGGTACTCTGAGACGACAGGTTAGGATGAGACATTTGCAACTTGTTTCTCCGTTCAAACTTCCGAAGTGCTAGTTTTAACACTCAGTGTTACTGAGGGTCCTAAAATGCAGAGGAATACAAGGAAAGGCAGAGGAAAACCAAGAAAACTGAGAAAGAAAGCAACACGGAGATGGAGGTGGAAACCTAGGGAGTAATATGCAAACACACAGGGAGGTAAATCAAATGTATCATGCCTCTGATGATTGTTTCCCCACACAACTACAATCACTGTGAACATAAGCATCTGGAATTATGGGACTACATGGAGGATTCGAATAAAATCCTTCAAATGCAACAAAAGGAGGACTTGGACCACAGAGAGAAAGAAGTTGAAAATAATAGAAATATCACCCAACTAGAGGACGAAATATATGCTTTTCAGGGCCAAATCGAAGACCTGAAGATTCAACTGAAAGGGAATCCCACAACCTCGGAAGAGGAGATGAGCGGCATCAACCTGAACTGGCCTGCCAATCCTGATGAATAACTGACTTTTTATTTAAATGTGTAAATTCCCATGTCTCTTTTTGCTCGGAATATACTAAAGGATATACAGCATAGCAACACTAGCATCGAAGCTGAATTTTGTAATTTTGGAAGTCATTTGGGCTAGCCCAACTATGGATGTATCTATTCAGCCCAATTTGGGAAATCTTGAACATGTAATCTCTTGGTCTTAGTCGCGACCCAGGCGCAGGTTTATCTCTAATAAAACTACTCTTTTGTCTCAAAAAAAAAAACTTTTAAACTATTACATTAAAATTTTTGGTGAAACACTTACGAATTGAATTTCAACTTCATCAAATGAAGCTATAATTTATTCAAGTATTATAGGTCTATGGTTTATTAGTGTGAAAAAAAAAAATCATTTTTAATATATCTGATTCATTCATTTTTATTATAAATTTCAATATAAACAACTGCTACATAGTAGCTAGTCCCTATTGTTTAGTTTAAATATAGCTAAATCAAAATATATATTATTGTTAAATATGTTATTTTTAATATTAATTTATATGATATACCTTTAGACATTCATTAATTTTATAATAAGTGTGAACTAAATAGTTGAAATTTTATATTTATCTAAAATTATGATGATTAGATATGATAATAAATTTGATAATAAATTTGATAATTTTTAAATGAAAGTTAACCAAGACAAGAATGTATGACATAGAAGTTATATATTATGAAATTGGTTAACTATTAATTATAAATTTGAAATATAAACTTTTAGGAAATGTTATTATTTATTGGAAATGTGATTATGAAATTGAAAGTATTGAAAATTTAGATGAGTTATCTTGTTTTGGAGTGAGAGATGTAATTAAAACAAATAAAAATAAAAAAATACAGCATCATTTCTTATTTGAGTGTACAAGACAATCTATTTTTATTTATTTAAAATTAATAAAACTATATATATTTATATTAGTATTTATATTTACACAAAATTATAAATCGATACAAAATAACAGATTCAGTAATATATTTTTAATGATAAAGATCAAATTGTTCACAAATTAAATTAATGATTTTGTCTTCAATTGATTTTAACATTAATGTCGTGTTAAGTGTAAAATATAATGGACAAAAAATTAGTTTTAGATTAATTTCTAAAATAATATAATAGAAAATAATGAAATATAAAGCATTGATTTGCTAGCATGTTCCTTGCATGCCATGATTTCGTTTTTAATGAAATTATCTAAAAAAGTCATTTAATTCATGCATGTGGAGCCCAATTTCCTAAAAGAATCCATACTTAACATATTATAATTTGCTTATCTAAAAACTTAAAACTAAACAAATATTAACATCAATATAAATTATATATATATATATATATATATATATATATATATATATATATATATATATATATATATATATATATATATATATATATATATATACAAATGCAATGCATGCTGCTATATGTTGTGAAATATTGTAAACCAATAAACTATCAATCTACTTTATTCTTATCAATTGTACTTGATCCAGAATGTGAACATGAATATAGGAATTTAACTCAGTGATATTATTAAGCCAAATTCTCCCATATCATTAAGGTGGAGAGAAACTGAAACCCTTATTTAATATTAAATATAAATTCAAACCACTATGTACATAAACATTGAAATTTTTGAAATTTTCAGTGCAATAGGCACATAGTCATGTACACAACCATCATCAATATATCGTAGACAACCATGAATTTCCATGACATTGAAAATCTTTACCTATGTGGACTTGCTCAGAAGGTAGAGCTTAGTTTCGTTACCCTGTTTTCCACATAATTTTTTTTTATATTTGTAAAAATATGATATATTTAATTAAATCAGAGAAAACCTCAAGATAAAATTAAATTTGTGAATGACACCAAATCTGCGAACACAACCAAAATGCAAATCTCTTTTCACCCTGGAAAAGTCTTTCTACAAATTTATGATTAGACGTTTGTACCTCTGGATTATTAATTGATAAGACCTTTGTACCTTTGGCTCATTAATTTATGCATTGAGAAATAACATGTTGAATATGATGGCCAATCACATTGCAGAAAATTAAATTAAAATATTGTCAAAAATATTAAATTTCAATTTGCAAATTAAAACTATGGAAAATTTACATAATTTTTTAGTCAACCCTAAACTAATATAGATTTGACCACAAACTCAATGTAATATCCATGTCGAATTTATCTCAGAAAATTGCAGAACCTCCTCGCCGTAATATTCGATCACCCTTGAGATTTTCGAGAGAGCATCTAAAGATGAATACTTGGGTTTGTGTCTGCACTCCTCCTCCCACCGTTGTCAAACCTATATTCGGCCCTGAGGATCTTGGCAACTAGAGCCCAGGAGCACCTATGTCTCACCAAGATTCCATCAAATAAAGCAGCGGTGATGGAGATACGATGGAGAGGATCCAAATTTTTACAGGTTTGCTGACACCCAAAATAAGCAAAGCATTTTTGGCCGCAGACAAGGCAGAGGTGTGCAATTATTTACAGGTTTTCAGGGTCCCTGCTGGACATATCGAGATGGATCTCTACCCCAAGGTGAAGCTGAATACAACCGTGACGTTCCTCTTGTCGCTCACCAGAGAGAAAGGATCTAGCCACTCCTACTCGACCCTGAATGGTTCTCTACTCTAGCGCATGACCCCAGGGTTTAGACGCCAAGGCGGTCACTGCACAAGGGGAAATGAAAAACGTGAGGAGGCAGCCATGTTTAGTAGAAAACCATCAGGGATCACCATTCTAGCCTCCCAGATGAGCTCTGGCAACTAGGGGTCCCTAGATCTTTCATTCCCCTCCTTTCAAATTCAGATCTCTCTTCTCTCTAGAAAAACCATGTTTCTTTGGGTTCGCTCTTTGGATCTGGTGAATAACCTTTCGCATGCCCTGGAACTCAGGCTGGGGAGCCCCTTTTCATTTCAATGACTTCTCTATGTAGGTAAACAACTAGAGCACTCTCTACCGCTCTCATTTTACAATATTGAAAAATATGCTTCTTGGTTCTTACCCTCCATCTGAGAGGAGGGGCAGTCAAGTACACATCTTCCACCTAAGCTTTCTCATACAAGGATGTTGTCCATGCACAGCCTCCCAAAAAATCTATTCAACCATCGGAGGCTCCCAAATCTTTTCTGGTTGATAAATTGGAGGATGTTCCCTTCGTAGAAATCTCCCACCTAGCACTTGAAAACCAGTTTCAAATCTATGCTGAATCTGCCATTGTTTTTCGATTCAATGGATTATGGCCCCACATAGCAGATCTCTACCAATGGATTCACTCCACTTGGACCAATAACAACAAGGTTATTTTCTTCTCGAGGGGCTTCTTCATAGTTTTTTTTTATTTCAATGAAGATTATCAAAAATCCTTAACTGGTGTTCCATGGTTTTCAAGTAAATCAGGGCTATTCCTCACCCCAATGGTTCCCATACTTCGACCCTTCTATGACAGTAATTACCAAACTTCCTATTTGGGTAAGGCTTCCAAATCTACCCACACATTTATGACATTTTTATGTTTTTCAAGGAATTGGAAACTCTCTGAGTCGCTTTCTGGCAACGAATCCCTCTAAGGGGGAGACGGGCATATACACCTATAGTAGAATATGTGATAAAATTGACATTAGTAAAGGTCTACCTGATCAAAGCAATTTCAAAGTTGGTAATTTCCTATGGACACAGACCTTGGATTATGAGAACGTTGCTTTATGACGTCGTCACTGCCATCAAACATGGCATCTTTTGAAATCATGTACCACGTTCCTTGCCCAAAATAAAAGAAGTAATCTCAAATCAAACTCTAAATGCTGGAAATGTTGTGATCCTCCTCCCATGGATGACATTGAGTCCTTCAACTCGAATGAGGATGAGATTGAAGCAGATGAGGACACAACAAAGCAGGAGAAGGATATGCCCTCGACAGACCTTGGGGGACCCAATGATTCCTCAAGTGCTCAGAAACGAACTCATGAGTCCTCCTCCTCCAACTTGGATAAGGATACTCCTCCTTCATCCAACAACAGTCTTCAAGTGGTTTTAGCCCACCCACTCCATGACGGTTTGGTTAAAGTTACAAAAAAAAAGGAAAAAAAAGTCGTATTGAGGATTCAACCCATTCTGGGTAGATTATTGTGCATGTATCTTATAGCTCCCATGTTTCTCTTCATGATCCTCTCTGTTACTCTCATGGTTACTTAACAGGACCGAGGTTGATAGTTTATCATTTCTAGCATCCATGTTATCTAGCCTATCTTGATTGTAACTCCAACTTGTACTATATGCTATTTTATTGGAATTAGTCTTATTTACAAAAACAAAAACAAAAATGTAATATCCATGCCTACGGTAGGGATAATAATATTAATATAGTTTAATATAACATGAATTAAAATAATAAATAAAATTAGAGTATATAAATTTATTCATGTTATAAATTTTTAAAGGATGAAAAATGACATAGATTCACAATCAACCGCCATTTTAAATATTTAATATTATTATTGTTATTTTTTATTTAATGATGTTAATTTTATTTTGTTTTAGTTTTAGGTTGGAGATTAGTTTTTTTAAAAATATTAATTTATTATGGAATTTATTAATATTTATTAATTTATTATGGAATTTATTTATTTTTCATTTTTATGATATTAAAAGGGTTGAAGATGAAAATCACGTTCTCTTAGATTTCCTAGTGCTTACTCTCCATTCTCATTTTCAAAACATTTGTCACACTACCTAACTTCTTGACTTGTCAAGTTAGCAAAACTATAATGATGGGAACACTTCTTTCTCTTCTTTATGAGCATATAAAATATTAAAGAGTCTCAATTAATCTCTTACCTTCTTAAATTTTGATAGACCACATTAGTATTAGTAACCGTTAATCATCATCGTCATCCTCATCATTAAAATTGGGTTTTTAAATGTTATTTTTTTATTATTTTGTTTTAGTTTTAGGTTGGAGATTAGTTTTGTGAAAATCATTAATTTATTATGTAATTTATTTATATTTATTAAGATTGGGTTTTGAAGTTGTAGCTAAAGGATTTTCACTTTTATGATATGTTATTTTGAGGATTTTGGATGGGATGTATAACTATTGTTTTATGAAAATCTAATTTGAATTAATAATCGAAGCTTCTCATCAATATGTCATTAAATTAGAATTTAATAAATTTATTTTATTTTAAATATAAACAAAATATAATATTTTGAGTTGCTGAATTTGAAATCTCCAAAAAAAAATGCACACTATGGAGATTCTGAATTCAGCAACTCAAAACTAACACCATAGAAATCTAAAAAAAAAAAAAAGATATATATATATATATAGAGAGAGAGAGAGAGAGAAATTAAAAAAATCAAAATCAAAATCAAAAAAAAAAAAAATAATATAGATATATATATATATATATATATTGATGATGGTGGTGGTGGTGGTGGTGGTTAAAGTCCACTAATATCCAATGTGGTCTATCAGACCTTAAGAAAGTAAGGTACTAATTGAGGATTTTTAATGTTTTATTTCTATAGTCAAAAAGAAAGGAAAGAAACACTCCTAGATCACTATAGTTTTGTTGACTTAACAAGCCAAGAAGGTTGGTAGTGCAACAAATGTTTCAAAAATGATGGATGTGAGTAAAAGATCGGGCAATCCAAGAGAAATTTATTTTCATCTTCAACCTTATTATTATTGCAAAGGTGAAAAATTATTTCATCCTAGGGTGTTTGCAAAATAGACCAACACCTTGTTTCACTTCGAAGCTCATGAGAATTAGTTCTTATATTTACAATGTTCATTTTCTTCTTAGCATTGGTCAGTAAAAAAATAAAATTATGGTTAGCAAGAGTGTGTTTGATCACCTCCTTATAATACCTTAGCTTCATTTCCCCCTCTACCTCCTTACCATCCCACAACTTATCCTTAAATTTAGAAGAAATATTATTTTTAATATTATCCGTATCCTCTAATATTATCTCCTCCTTTATCCACCAATGGTCGAGCAAAGAGTAGGCATCCTTGTGCCATCCTTGCTTGAGCCGAAGGTGGGCATTTTGGCTAGAGTTAGAAACAAGTTTGGGAAACCTTTTGGTTTCCATGTTGTAAAGATTATTCTTATACATCAAATACTGAAACATATCCATGCTTCCAATGGGGGAATGGATAACTTTATTCAAAAGGATAGGATAGGGAATATTTCCTTTAATCTTGAGGTTGTAGGTTATAATTTTCTTTTGGATCAGCTCGATCCTCCTCCACAGTTCTCTAGAGATATTGCAACCCCACGCCTCACAGCCATATAAAATGACAAGGGCGACAAGAGTATCAAAAAGGAACCTTTTTTTTACTCCAAACCCAAAGATAAGTCGACTTACAATTGTTTTCAAGCTCATAACAAGATTTCTAGCCTCCTGGATAATCCTTTTCTCAATGTTATAATTCTAGTTGAGTTGATGATGAATGTCAATACATAAATATTTGTATGAAGAAAGCATCTCTAAGTTATTGTTATCATAGATGAAATTATCATGGTTAATTTTTTTGGATTTAATTATCATGAATTTAGTCTTGTTTGTATTAATATTCATACCCATCTTTAAGTAGTAATCATGGTGGAGTTTAAGTTGCTTGTTGAGATCATCATGTCTTATGGCTAGAAGAACTATATCGTTAGCATAAAGGAGAAGATTAATGATGATACCAATGAGCTTGGGGCCTTCGCATACCGCGGCTTCCAAACACTCTTTTAGCTTATCAATGTAAATTCCAAAAAGGGTAGGGTGTAGGAGACATCCTTGCTTAACTTCAATATTGCTTTTAATTTCTTTAGACCAACTCTTGGTGGAGTTAAGCTTGGTGACAACATTCCAATATAGCCAAATCACAACTCTCAACTCGAGAGGAACTATTATCTCTTCAAGTCTTTGCCATAGCTTATCCCAAGGAATTGTGTTGAAAGCTTTTCTAAAGTCAACAAAACAAAAAAAAGAGAATATTTTTACTATTGTGACATTCCTCGGCAACGATCTTAAGAGTGACAAGATGGTTAATAGTTGAGTGATGTTTCCTAAAGCCAGCATGTCCTTTAGCTCTGTTACCATGGATTTCTAGCCACACACTAATCTTTTTTGCCAAAATGAGCTCATACAGTTTAGCTAAAATGTGACTAATATTAATGGTCTTATAATTAGAGGGAAAAATTTTATTCCCACTTTCAACTATAAACACATCCAAAACTTAAGAAAGCAATGTTTTATTGCCAAATTAAAAAGTTTGTGAATATAAGAAATAAGGATAAACCTCCCCATTTTGAAAACATATCATGTTTTTTTTAATATTAATTTTAATAAATCAAATCAAATTAAAAATTAAAATAATAAATATTGACATTAACGCCTCCAAAAATGTGGATCATTTCTACACTCTATAATTTCATTCGGAAGAGATAATGCTTATGGTTGGTTACCTCTCCATTGCATATATATATATATATATATATATATATATATATATATATATATATATATATATAATAAAAATATTTATAAACAAAGAGTTTAGGATTTTTAAATTTATGTTTTGGGTTTTATTTATATCCATTTACGGTTGGATTAATTCTCTTTAATTTGTTGAGAATGTTAAAAGGTGTCTTTTTTAACTCTGTTTGTCTCAAATAATTATCAATCAGTACAATTTTTATTAAGGTACTTACTCGATGCAGGCAGCAATTTCATGTAAGAGTAATGCTTTTAATTTGATGAGTGTTTTAATGCAAGAAGTAAATGAATGTTTAGAATCAGAATCTAATTGCAATGACATGAACTTAATGTATATAACTCAATTATTAACACTTAGTAATCATTAGTCAAGGCAGTAGTAATAACTCTTTCCTCTGTCAACTGATGTAAATGAAATCAAACATAAACAAGATCCTCAATCTGAGAACTTAGATAGTGATAGACAATGTCCTTTATAGTTGCTGATCTTACACTCCACACTAAAGCAACTAATTGGAAATGATAACTGAGTTAAATAATGCTGCTAATGGAAATGGAAGAAACACGCTCTCTGCAATAACATTCCAAAGCAAAACCAAATACTTGCAGGAAAGAAATGATCAGGAAAGCTATTTAATGGAAATGAACAACAAATTCTAGAATGAATAGCGAAGCTTTATATTGGAAAAGCATATCAATACAAGTTACAAAAAATAATAATCTTGTTATGGTGGAAAGGAAAACAACGTGAATCAATCATAGCTTATGTAATAAACCAATTCCATAAAATATTGAAACAGTAATCTATCAAACATGGAATTTGTAAAGCAATGCGACTAGAGAAAATAAACATTAAAGAAAACCATTACACGACTGGAATTGTAAAGTAATGGTACAGATAGCAAGTGGATCCACCGGGGTCGGGCCCTTAGCCGCTAGTGAAGCACCGCCGAGATACTCCAGTCTCAAATAATGGAATGACAACCGAATTATATATTAATCATATGTAACAAAGTTCACAGGAAATCACACTCTATTTTAACCAATGAGAGTTGGTGATCAAAGTGAAAATACAAAAGGAAATCTAAATAATGATAATACATGCCCCCTGATTTCTACAAGCGTTGTCCTTTTATAACTGCCAGGCAGACAAAACAAGAAATACAAATAAGCTTTGAAGCAGCGATCCCTTAGGATTGAAATATTTGAGGGATTCACTCTATCTTCTATATCCAGTTATCATTTTTTCCTGTTGTGCTTAAGTCGCGCCGTTCCTTTCTTTTCTTTGATTTTTCCCTTCGATTTTGATCTTCTTGTCTAAATATGGCTTCCTGTTGAAGGGACAGTAGTTACTTCTTCTTTGTCTTTTCCTCCCGAATGGTGGCTTCTCATTTCTTCTATTTTCTGTATATAAGAAAGGAAAATATTTAGTTAATTTGCAATAATCACTAATCTCCTTAATTCCATTATAATTATTCGATATATTACCATTTTAGAATACAAAGGATTTATGATTAAAGGAGAAAGATAAAGAAATAAATGGAAAATTCATATATTTTCCATCCCTCAACACACCCCCCTACTTACCCTTTTTCATGTCCTCATGAAAACCATGTAGTTTACATGCAAAAAAGTTAGAGAATAGGCTGGAGAGGGGTTTTCATTAAATGGTCTAAAACCATGATTTGAAGCTAAAACTTCAAAAATATGCTCTGTTTTCCCTTCAGGTAATTCATATATGGCCTTATAGTCAGCTGCAGGATACTAGATAATAGGGCTTTGAAATCTACAACCTAGCCAATACGGGCCTTCACTCAAGATGAGGTTACTATAGATAACCAGGCAGTTGACAGCTAACTTAAAATTTTTATAATTGAATGGCTCTATGTCTTGAATACTCCGATTGGAAATCTTCCATCAGAGTTTAGCTGCTACTACAACCTGGTCTCTGATGGACAGAAAATATTCTACCCCATCCAGGACAATCGCTTTTTGGATGGGTCCCAATGTCTGGATCACACCCTCCTTTGTCATTAAGCTTTTCTGCCTAGCCCGTAGTTGTAATGGGTGTCTCGATTCACCTCTAACCCAAAGGTCTAACCCATTTTATTGTCTTTGAAAAGTGTTATAGGCCTTGAGCCATTTTAACTGGTTAAAAACAAATGAAATGAATGCTTGATATTGGACATCACCCACAAAAGGACTGGGATTCATCTCCATTTCCTCTTCCAATATAAAATTGTGTAAACAAAATTCATAGAGTAAGCATTGAACTTTTATTCCATAGAGTTTGCAGCAATTTATAAAATCATCAACAGTTTTTAATTCTATAGGTTTTCCTACCTTAACAACTTTAATTTTTAACTGTAAATATCTTTCTAACAAAAACAAAGCATAATTTTTGGTAGGGGACCTACATGCTAGAACATCTGTATATAGAGAACAGAGAGTATCCATTTGATTCCTGACTGTTTGTAGTCTATTCCTTATCTCTTCAACTTTTTCTTCTGCCTTCCGACATTTTTTTAAGGCTTCTGCCTCTGATGCATTGATGTTCCTTAATTGCTGTTGTAACTCTTGGTATTTCTTCTTAGAAACAGTCTCTTCTTCGAGCTTTTCTCTAGCCTGTTGAGCCTGTGCCAGATCTTCTCAGAGTTTTACTACACCAGGGTCGTTGTTCAACAAAAAAAATTTGGTTTGAAGATCTACCTGGGTTTTTTTATTACAATATCGAGTTCCTACAGTCTGTGTCTCTTTATTGCAAAATGTCTGGTTGGCCATACTGCTAGGGGATAGTGCCTCGGTCTGAACATCTTTATTACAGACTTGTGCATTTTAGGTTTGGGCAACTGCGTCTATAACAACTGCCTATTGTTCCTTGCTATCTTGAATGAATATGGGCTCGATTTGAGTCTCCATGGCCCTTGTATCGTGGGGTTCCATTTGGATGGCTGCATCCCCCATTTTCGGGGTTCTTTTAGATATTTTCCCCCTTTTTAGAACCCTTATCTTCTGTCTGAGTCATTTTACTAATTCTAGCATCTTTTTTTGTTCCCTTCGTAGCCTCTTAAGTTCATTTGTCTTCTTCTTCTTCTTGGGAGGAACAGTTGTTCCCTTTTCTGGACTTGGCTGCTCAGCTAGGTTTTGTTCTTCAGGGATTGTGCCCTCGCCCTCGCTCGTTTCCATATTCTTTGTTTGGAATACTTCTTCAGTGTTCGTATTATCCTGACTAGGTTCCTCAGGGGAGGAAACCCTAGTTTGATCTGCTATTTCCGGAGGGGCTTCTTCTTCTGCCTCCTCCTCATCATGCATTTCCTCAGATGTATCCTTGTTGTGGACAGAATGTTCCCGTAATTGTTCTACCTCAATATTTAGGTTGAGAGGACTCTGGGGTTGCATATACTCATACATAGTGGCCAAAATTTGGGCCAATTTTTCCTCCTCTAATGGACTTTGTGGTGGACTTGCGCTAGAGGTTACGGGAGGTTCCGCTTCCTCCCTTTCATCTTCACTAGTATGCTTAATTTCTTCCTCTTCCTAATGTTATCCTTCTTCAAGTTGCGTGGGTTGCTTATCTCCAGAACTAGGTAATTCTAAGGGTTGGCTGCTGCTACTCTGGAGGCTTCCCAACATTCCCTTGCTTCTTCTTAATATAGAGGAATTTCTGCGTTTTAGAGGTCTGTTTGTTGTGCTGGTAATTCTTTTTCATTTCGGGGCAGGTAAGGTTTTTCCCCCGTCTATTGAAAATACCAATTCTTCCCAACTAGTCTGCTGCTGAGCAAGACTATGGCTAACCATTAATCAAATTAAATAATGGTGGCTTACTACCTTTCTTGTATGATGGGATTTCCTTATGCTCCAAGCAGCATCATGCAGTAAAAAATTTAAATATGCAGGAAAATTTACAACACATTTCTATTTTAGTACTACTAATCATTTGAGGTGGTGTGGTATTACCACATCCTTTCTCCCATCGCATGTAATGTAGCTTTGCACTACTCTCGCCACTTCTACCCATGGTTCTCCCAGAGTTGCCGGCTGGACTCCTTTTCCTTTGACAGTTAGGTTCTGTCCTTCATCTCGAAAGATGGTCATGGCCTCTTGCAGTCTCAATTTTTTATGAGTCCATATGGGTCCAACTGCTGGTAGACTGGATACCTCATCAATTACCTCATTTGTTACTATTATTGGCCTTCCTCTTACTATGGAATGATCCTCCTACAATTTCTACAAAAATTTGATGGCCACAGTTTCATGGGGCTGCTGCAGTCGTGTAAGGTAGGCAATCCATCCTGCTCTTTCCAAAATTTCTCATGCAGCGTCGAAAACTGTTAGTACTTGTGGTTCGCTACGTACTGCTTGCCCTCCCATTTCGTCTAAGCCCTGCACATTGTTAATTTTTCACAACAATACACAGAAATGGAAATGGAACAGCAACCTGTGCATATCAAAAAATATCAATACTGTTAAACTTGCCATTTTCGGGATCTGATGAAAATGAGGAATTGACCCATATGCAAGCATATTTCGAAAGTCACCTGTGCCCCCTTGAAATATGATAGGTTGTCCTCGCCGGCAATGAAGGAGCAGCGTACTGCACGACAGTCGTACAGTTTAGAAAGGCATGTGTATTCATGAAATCATCACAAAAAGTATTGAATTACTGAAATCGAGGCATGTTATGAAAATCGTGAATAAATATGGAAATTCTATGAAATGATTCGAAAATAGGGAAAAGGACAGCTGATGTAAATAAAAGTGCTTATGCGGTCATTATTCACTTTGAACCATTATGATTGATTTATAGACAATATTTCATGTGTAAGAGGTTCAAAAAAAATGGGTCTAGGAGCATAATCTCATTTGAAATCAAGATAAAGATATAAGAAAAGGGTTTATAATTACTATTGATTTGTGAAAAATATGACTCCAATACCATCAACAGAGCTCTGTTGCCCACAAGTGTTTATAACCTTGACAAAGTTGCTTTTTCACCCTTGGAACCATAATCCTTTATCTATGCCTAGGAAAGTGCTTTGTAATGTCAAGATGGAGGCCATTGTGCTAGCTTGGTAACCAGATGAATCACCATGCCATTCACCAGGAAGGAGTGAAAGGTGGGCAGGCCGACTCATGATGAGACCTCCTGTTCCAAGGACTTTTTATTTCTCTGATGTGCCCATTAGATCATATCCCTGGTGTGGTGGCCATAGTAGGAATGCCACTTCACTGCTTCCTTATGGTCATGGTAGGCTAGCTCTTGATGAGACCCCCTATCCTCTATCTGAAAAATCATAGAATTGTTAGTAATCATATATATATATATATATATATATATATATATATATATATATAAATATATATATATATATATATATATATATATTAGCACTTTCCTATTTATATATAGAGGACGGCTCAACACTCCTTAAGAGTAGGGATGGTGGGAGAAGTCTGAACATCTCAATAGAGGAAAATATGCCCTTATTCTTATTCAATAATAAAATTCAAAGAGAGTTATGAGGATTAGGGAAGAACCAACATGATAAAAATAATTAGTCAAATTAGTTTTAGTGAAGATAAAGATAGCAAAGTGATATAGATAGTTGTGTCCTTTCCTTTTTTCTTATCAATACAAAGCAATTTCTTTAAAAATTACAATTTTTCCTTGATTTGTTGATTCCAGTAACCTCTATTTTTTGTGTCCTTGCATAAATTTGTATGTTTGCCTTAAAAGGATCATGAAGAATTCACAAAAATTCTCAAAATGATGTTCTATAAGAGAAACAACAAAAAAGAAAAATGCACTCAAGAAGTGTTGTTCCTTAGACGGAACAGCTATTGTTCCTTAAGAAGAATAGCAAAAATAACATCTGCACACAAAACTACGGTTCTTTTAAGACGAAAAACAAATAAAAGAAAAAGATACACGCGAAATTGTTGTTCGTTAAGAGGAACAACAGTTGTTCCTTAAGCGGAACAGCAGCTAAAACAAGCACAAAATAAAATGCTGATCCTTCAGCAAAACAGCCTAAAAGCATTCCAAATCGAAACTGTTGTTCCTTAGAAGGAATGGCAGAAAGTGAAAAAAATGGCAAAGGGGTTGTTCCTTTTAAAAGGAACAGCAAAAACAATCGACGGAAATGTTGTTCCTTTTAAAAGGAACAGCAAAAACAATCAGCGGAATTGTTGTTCCTTTAGGAGGAACAGTTGTTGTTCCTTAAGAGGAACAGCAATTGTTCCTTGAGAGGAACAGCAAAAAGATAGACATGTAGAAGTTTTGTTCCTTAAGAGGAACAGCAAACAAATATAAGCACATAATATTGTTGCTCCTTAAGAGGAACAGCACAAAAAATAAAGGCACACAAGATTGTTGTTCCTTAAGAGGAATGGCTGATGTTTTTTAAGAGGAACAACAGTTGTTCCTTAAGAGGAACAGCATGAAAAAAAAAAAAAAAATCTGTACAATAACGGTTCATACAACCAAAATTAAAGAGAAAATCTTATGTACAAATTTCAGAAATAAAGGAATTGTTTAGTGAATTAATGTTAAGGAGGAGTTGTCTTCCTCGACCAGAATCTGTATAGTGGAATCTCATCGTAATTGCTAGTAAAAGGATTCTTGATTAAGTGGTTTGTGGTAAAGTCATGCTCGATGACCGTTTCTTTTGAAAGAATGTCCAGGTCCATCAATGGTAGTTAACGTAATGGTGCCATTGTCATGCACTTTCTGTATCTCATAAGGTCCAAGCCATCGTGTCTAGAGTTTCCAGGGAAATCCTGAAACCTAGAGTCATATAGGAGTGCCCAATCGCCTTCGTGGAAGATTTTATTTTTAATAAGGGCATCATGCCATTTTTCTCTCTGTTGTTGAATTAATGCAGTGTGTTGAAGGGTGGAGAGCCTAATTTCATCTAACTTGTTGATTTGTTGTAATCTGCTAACCTGGGCCTCATTTAAATTCAAACCCACCTCCTGCATTGTTCTTAATGTTTGAATTTCAAATTCGATTGGAAATATGGGTTCTTTTCCAAATACTAACTGATATGGTGAATACCCTATGGTATTTCTCCATGTTGTTCAGTATGCCCACAATGCTTCTGGCAATCTTGAAGCCCAGTCACGTCTGTGTGATGCAACTGTTTTTGTAAGTATTGCCTCTATCACCTTATTCATGCTTTCTACTTGGCCATTTGCCTGTGGGTGGTATGGGGTTGTAATTTTGTGCTGAATGTGGTAATTTTTTAATGTTGCAGCGATTTTATTACCTACAAATTGCGGTCCTCCATCTATAATTATGTCCCTCGGGAGGCCATATTGCACAAATATTTGGAAAAGGAAATGTCTTACAGAGTCCTATGTAGCTCTTGGAAGTGCCTCTGCTTCAACCCATTTAGTAACATACTCTATTGCAACTAGTATGTATGTTTTCTGATTTGATGGTGGGTTAATAGGACCAATAAAATCGAGCACCCAACGCTCAAATGGCTCGATTACTAACTGTGGAATCAAGGACATTTCATCAGACTGTCCAGGGCACCTCGCCCTTTGGCAACTATCATAGGCTTGTACAAACTTTTTAGCATCTTTAAAAGTTGTAGGCCAGTAATAGCCTATTTGTAAAACCTTGTGACCAGTCCTGCGATATACAAAATGTCCGCCATACGGACCGTCATGGCATGCTTTCAGAATGTCAAATATTTCATCTTCTCGGACGCATCTTCTGATGTGCATATCTACTCCTGTATGAAATATATATCCCACAATCCAAGAGAATCGGGTACTACGCTGCACTATCTATTTGCGTTCATTGGGAATTAGATGCTTGGTTAATTTACCTACTGCTAAATAATTTGCAACATCAGCATACCATGGGGTTCTGGCAGTAATAGCAAACAAATGTTCATCTGGAAACTGATCTTCGACTGTTGATGCATCTGTTGGTTTTGGCATTCGTGAGAGAAAATCAGCTACATGATTCTCTTTTCCAAGTCTATCCTTTATTGTGATGTAAAATTCCTACAATAGAATCAACCATCTTGTTACTCTACCATTTGTAACAGGTTTATTTGCTAAAAATTTTATGGCAGAGTGATCTGTATATAAAACTACAGGATAATTAGTTATATAATGTCTAAATTTATTTACAGCATGTATTACAGCTAAAAATTCTTTTTCAGTCACAGTATAGTTTAATTCAACAGGATATAGATTCTTGCTAATATAATAAATTGCATATGGTTTTTTATCTTCTTCCTTCCCAAGGACTGCTCCGATAGCTATGTCTGAGGCATCAGATGAAATTTGGAATGGAAAATCCCAATTTGGGCCCCTTAGCACCGAGGCTGTTGATACAAGCTTTTTCAGATCTTCAAAAGCATGGTCACATTAATCTATCCAAATAAAATCAACATTCCCTGTTAGTGTGTATAGAGGTGCAGCTATTTGAGAAAAATGCTCTATGAATCTTCTATAATAACTAGAAAATCCCAGAAAACTACATACCTATGTTTGTGTAGTGGGAGTAGGTATTAACAAAATTATCTGAATTTTAGCTGGATCTACATGTATTCCAGCTGCTGAGATATAATGACCTAAGATGAGTCCCTCAGTCATCATCATGTGACACTTTTCATGGCTTAAGCAGAGCCTGGTGGCAATACACCTTTGCAGCACCTTTTCCAATGTTTCTAATGCTGGCTCAAAATCATCTCCATAAGATGTGAAATCATCCATATATACTTCAAGCCCTTCATTTATTAAATCTAAAAAGATGCTAAGAATGGCCCTCTGAAATGTGGCAGGCGCATTGCATAGACCAAAGGGTAAAACTATGTAAGCAAATGTTCCCCAAGGACAGGTAAAAGTAGTCTTATCTTGGTCTTTCGGGGCAATCTAAATCTGATTGTATCCACTGAAGCCATCTAGCAAAGAAAAGAATTTATTTCCTGCTAATGTATCTAATACCTAATCAATGAAAGGAAGGGGAAAGTGGTCTTTCTGGGTTGCTTTGTTTAATTCTCTGTAGTCTACACATATCTTCCACTTTCCATTCTTCTTTGGCACCACTACTAGTGGAGAGACCCACTTGCTATCAGATATTGGATAAATAAAATTTACATCCAAAAGTTTTTGTAATTCAACTTTCACAATATCCTTAAGATGAGGGTTTAATCTCCGTTGGGATTGGCGAATTTGTCTAGCATCTTTTTCTATATAAATATGGTGCGTACATAATAGGGATCAATTCCTTTCATGTCTGGGTAATCCCATTCAAAGGCTTCCTTATATTTCTCAGTAGTTGGACCATCTTTTCCTCTTGTTCAGGAGACAGGTTTTTGTTAATGTTCAGAGTTTTTCATGGCTCAATTTCTATAGTTTTGCTATTGTAAATAGAGGTGGTAGGTATTGATTGATCATGAATGTCTTTCAGGTGATCTTCTTCTTCTTCATTATCAAATTTTTCCTTGATCATGTGACATTGAAAATGGGATCTGATTTTTGGTTGGTTAATGAAACTGTTAATGATGTCATCCTCTGTTTGGTCTTTAAATTCGAGGGCATCTTCTATGGTTAATGGCGATCTAATTTTTTCTATGAGGTATGATACAAGCTATTTCTTTGTTTTTATTATTGTTAAACTTGGCTGGGCTGGAGGGTATAAGGCTAAATTCTTAACATAACTCCCTCTAGTTATAGTCACGTTGCCTTGTCGGCAGCCAATGTAAGCATCAGCAGTTTCCAACCAAGGTCTACCTAAGATTAAAGGGTGTACATCTAGCCAGTTGGGGTTAATAATAAAAAATTCGGCAGGGTATTCCCAGGAGTCTATAGATACCATTACATCATGTAGTGTGCCTTCTGGCTTGACTACCGTTCGGTTAGCCAATTCCAATAAGGTTGTGGTTGGATCCAATGATGTAATGCCAAGTTTTTGACACGTGGTGGTTGTTAGGATATTAATTGTAGCTCCTAAATCAACTAAGGCAATTGGAAAGGATTGTCCATTGATTTTCACCGTAACTATAGGATTTCCTGGGTCCTCATACTTTACAAGTGCTTCTCTTCCTGATATTAAGTCAGATAGTGTGCCGACTACTTGGACAGTTGGATTAGTTGTTATTCTCCTCTTTGGCTTTCTTATACATAATTATTTGATGGTATTTGCATAAATTGGAATATCTTGGATAGCTTGGAGGAGTGGTATTTTTATACACAAATTTTTTAGTTCTCCCAGAAGATCAAAATCAGGATGTTCTATTGGGCAAGGTATGATTAGTCGTTCTGGGAATGGTGGAGAAGAGGTGGTTTCTTGCTCATGAGTTTATTGTCTAACCACATTCTCTTTTTGTAATGTTTGTTCTAAAGGTAATGAATTTTCAACTTGAACATTTTTGTCTCCCTCTGATTCTATTATGCACCTAGACTTTAGTTGAAGGTCGTTGCACTCCTTTAACTTGGTTTCTAGTTCTGGTGCTTCGATTATTTGAACAGATTGAACTGGTTTATTATTAGGGTTCGGGTTGGGTTGGGCTGGGAATTGTGGTCTTAAGTTGGTCTGGGGATTTTGTTTCAATGTATATGGCACTGGCAGTGTAGGTGGAGGGAGAGGAATCGTTCCAGCTGGTTGATTCATAGATATTTTCCAATTCGACTTCCAGGTTTCACTCTACGAGGTGGAGGGGGGCCATTGTGTTGGATATGTATTATTTTGCCAAAATGGTGGACAGTAAGGAAATTTCGGCCAATTGGTTTGATTTGTTTGACTTGGCCATGGAAATGTAGGAAATGGCTGTTGTGACCAGCTGGGGAAAGGTGGTTGATTTTGCCACATTCCATTATATTGTTGAGCATTATACTGAGGACACTGAAAAGAAGAGGATAGATCGATGGGCATACCTGTTTGTCGTGGCTGCCATTGACGGCACTGATTGAGTAAGCACACCTGTTCTGTTTCTTCTTCTGCTTCTTTGTAGACTGCTTTCAATCCCAGGAGTGAGGGGCAACTTTCTGTGGAGTGATATTTCGTGCAGATGGCACAGACTTGGACTGTATCCAGCAGGCACTCTTTATGGTTGTGTTTCTTTCTGCATCTAAGGCAGAATATTTCCAAATTTTGTTATGCTTCTGCTTGCTTTTGTTTAGCTTGCATGATGTCGACCTGCGTCGTCAAAGTCCCTAAAATATCAGTTTTGAAATCTTCCAGTAGATTGCCAATTTCTATGTGGGTTATACCTCCGCCGGAGGTCTTGCTATCCCTTGTGATCATGTCACGTTCTGCTAGTTTTAGTCTTGTGCTGCCTCTCGAACTCCTGATACATAAATCAATAATTTCAGCAAAATTTTCCTGATATATGTCACCTTTTCCCATGATGTTTAATGTTTCAACCCATTTTTCATTCATCCCTTTAATTAATGTAGTTTTTAACACATTATCAGGTAAGGGTAAATATGCATAAGGTGATCTCTGGAGGTTGTATTGAAAGCGTTCTACATATTCCTCCAATGTTTCATTACGTTTTCCGATAATCTGAAATATTTCATCCTTTAATTCCCTGTACCTACAATAATCCTGATATTTCTTTAGAAAAGCAGCTTTCATCTGATCCCAGTCATTTATAACACCTCCACCTAATCCCATAAACCATTGTAGAGCTTCTCCTTTTAATGTGGAGGGGAATAATTTTAGCTTTTGGGGATCGGTGGTATAGTCATACCCCCTGCATAATACATCGAATTCAAACATAAATGCATTTGTATCTTCTGATGTTAAGCCATGGAATGTAGGAATATGCTGGAGAGGAATGGCCTTCATAGGTGTATTAACTGCAGTCCACAATGGGATATTGCAGTGTGGAAGTTTGGGGTGGTTTCTGGTTCTGGGCCATTTGATCAAATATGTGCCAATATCCTTCTGGGATTTCTAGGGAATTATTCCTAGGCTGACTAGAAAGAGTAGGGATGACCTTAACATCACTTTCGTGGTCTAGGATAATGAGTGTCCCTTGCTGAACTATTATCTGAGGGGATTTTGGTTCTTCAGGTTATTCAGCTTTGTTTTGGATGATTTTGACAGCACTTCCCTTGTCTGGGTTGCTTAGTGTTTGGATTACTTCAAGAGGGGATCTTGGTTCTTCTCTTTCCCATGTTTCTCTCCTCCTTCGCGGAGATTACTAGAGTTCCCTTCTTGTAAAGAAATTGGGCGAGAATTCTCAATTTCTTTATAATATTTCTCAGTCTCTTCTGTTTGGCTATGCACCCCAGAAAAAGCTAAAGATGGTGATTTTGTGGCCTGAAGGGAGCTAGTAGGTTGTCTAGAAGCAATTTTTCTAGGGCCTACTAATGGCTGAGATTCAGCTTTCTTAATGATATTGTTGATAAAGGTTGTTTGCCCAAGGGTCACCAGTCGCTTAGGTTTTTCAGGTCTGGGAGGAATTTTGTTATGTTTAGATTTTATAGTCATTCAAAATGCAAGCATTCATTCCTACCTTAAACTTCTACGCAGTTATGCTATGAAGCGGGCAAGTGAACAAGCATGTTCCTCATTCTTTACGTAGGTTCTTACCTTCCGTTTTTAATACCCAGTTCTTCCTTAGCAGAGAAAATCAAATATACATCACTCTTTCTAAATAGCTAGACTCTCCCCGGCAACGGCGCCAAAATGTTGAGGTATAAAAGGTGTCCTTTTAACTCCTATTTATCCTACATTAATTATCAATCCAGGTACGATTTTTTATCTCAAGAGTGTACTCAGTCTGAGGCGGCAATTTAATCTAAGAGTAGTGCTTTCCAATTTGCAGTATAGTGTTTCAAATACAAGAGTAAACAGATGTTTGAAGATGGAATCTAATTGCAATGACATGAAACTTAATGCTCTAAAACTCAATTATTCACTCAGCAATCATCAGTTAAGGATGCAGTAGTAATAAATCTTTCCTCTGTCAACTAATGTAAATGAAATAAAACATAAACAAGATCCTCAATATGAGAACTTATACAGTGATATCCAATGTCCTTTACAGTTGTTGATCTTACGTTCCACACTAAAGAAACTAATTGGAAATGATAACTGAGTTAAATAATGCTGCTAATGGAAATGGAAGAAACATGCTCTCTGCAATAACATTCCAAAACAAAACCAAATACTTGCAGGAAAGAAATGATCAGCAAAGCTATTTAATGGAAATGAACAACAAATTCTAGAATGAATAGCGAAGATTTATATTGGAAAAACATATCAATACAAGTTACAAAGAATAATAATCTTGTTATGTTGGAAAGGACATCAACGCGATTCAATCACAGCTTATGCAATAAACCAATTCCATAAAATATTGAAACAATAAGCTATCAAACATGGAATCCGTAAAGCAATGCAACTAGAGAAAATGAACATTAAAGAAAACCATCACACGACTGGAATTGTAAAGTAATGGTGCAGATAGCAAGTGGATCCACCAGGGCTGGGCCCTTAGTCGCTAGTGAAGCACTGCTGAGCTACTCCAGTATCAAATAATGGAACGACAACCGAATTATATATTAATCATATGTAACAAAGTTCACAGGCAATCACACTCTGTTTTAACCAACGAGAGTCGGTGATCAAAGTGAAAATATAAAAGGAAATATGAATAATGATAATACATGCCCCCTGATTTCTACAAGCACTATCCTTTTATAACAGCCAGGCGAACAAAACAAGAAATATAGATAAGCTTTGAAGCAGTGATCCCTCAGGATCGAAAGATCTGAGGGATTCACTCTATCTTCTATCTCCAATTATCGTTTTGTCCTCTTGTGCTGAAGCCGCGCTGTTCCTTTATTTTCTTTGTCTGTGCGCTTCGATTTCGATCTTTTTGTCTGGATATGGCTTCCTGTTGAAGGGACAACAGTTACTTCTTCTTTGTCTTTTCCTCCCGAATGGTGGCTTCCCATTTCTTCTATTTTTTGTATAGAAGAAAAGACAATATTTAGTTAATTTGCATTAATCACTAATCTCCTTAATTCCATTATAATTATTCGATATATTACCATTTTAGAATACAAAGGAGTTATGATTAAAGGAAAAAGATAAAGAAATAAATGGCAAATTCATGCCTTTTCCATCGCTCAACATCTGGGTATTTTGAAGTCCAAAGCAGGGTCATCTTCATCCAATATCTATGGATGTTTTGGGCTCTGAAACTTTGACATAAATGAAAATTCAAAAATATCTATTAATATTAAATTTTTTATATCAAATACATTCACAATTTATAGCCATTAAAATCAAAATATTGCATTATTTAGTAATACATTATTATTGCAATTAATATAAACAAGTTTGCAACATATATAAACACCTAGCTATTATACAAGTCTAGGGCATATATATATATAAACATTGAATTATCTGACATATATATATATATATATATATATATATATATATATATATATATAAACACTGAAGTCTGCGGCATATACAAGGCTACAAGATATATACAAACACCAAGTTTGTGCCATATATATAAACACCAAAGTCTGCGGAATGCAAACACCTCTGCAATTGTGAAGAGTCTCGCATCCATCTGCAGTATATTGCGACATATAAACACCTATGAGGTGCGGCATATACAAGTTTGTGTTCGTGAAGTCTCTCTATCTTTGTGGTGTGGCATATACAATATGTCTCACATCTATAAACACCTCTGCAGTTGTGAAGTCTCACATATGTGATACAATGTGACATATAATCACCTCAGTGCCACCGCATATACAAGTTTACAGTCATGAAGTCTCTATCTATGCAATGCGGCATATACAATATATCTCACACCTATAAACACCGATGTGGTTGTGATGTATCGCATCTATATACTTCTTTGCAATGCATACGTTCCCTTCCCTTACCTTCTCTTTTTCTTGTTAATTTCCCTTTATTAAAACTCTGAGTACTTCCTCATATTTCTAAACATGTCTCTAGAAAAGGGAAGTTCAAAAAAACTTCTCTAAATCCATAAAAAAGAATGCATGATTATATTAACTTTGTAAAAAGAGAGAAGGGAAACTTAAACAAGAATTATATACAATGCTTGTTAGGATATTCTGACACATAGGAAATATTTAAGAATAACTTATTCTAGTGTAGAGTTAGGTAAAGTGTGTTTCTTTACCATGTACATTTGTAACTTATAATCCGACGGTCACGATTTGTAGTGATCCGATGGTTATCTCTCACCTCGGTATTAACGACACTTGATATGTGGCTTAACACTCGATTGGTCCATGATCTCTATTTAAAGAGCATGGAGGGTCATTTTTCCGGTAACTGTTTATGAGAGAAACATATGTAACTTTTCTTTTTATATTAATAAATTGCCTGAAGTGGTCGCGTTGGCTCAGGTCGTGGATTTTTTCCCTCTTTGAGGGTTTTAACCACGTGATTATATTGGTGTACTGATTTGTGATCTGTTTGTGAGCAGTGACCTTTGGTTCTTAATCTACAGAACTTACCCTGTAAATTCCTACATGGTATCAGAGCTATTTTGAGGGCCGCATCCGTTGTTGATCAAAATCTGAAGCCGATTTGACTGCATGCGAATGTCGTTTTGTAGATATACTATTTCTGAACATTTTTGGGTTTGGAGAACTGATCGGTTGTGTCCAAAGCATCTCATATAGTGGGAATGCCTTTGTTTCTATGCGAAAGTTTCCTAAATAAGTTATATGTCGGGCTTTAGATCTTGAGGTATAAGGCACTTATTTTGGCAAAGCTTGTATTTGTTAATAGTTCCGTTTATTTCAAATCTTTTTTTCCCCGTATTAAGGTTTTATTTATTTGTTTGACTCAGAGCCTCTTCTCTATGTATGCTCTTTGTTATGTGCTCCGTAATACCTTGGCAACTGTGAATAGGAAAATGGATTTTTTTGCTACATATGCTCTTTCCCCCCGCGTCTGGCGATCTCGGAAATCAAATAGTGGTACCTTGAAATGATAGAATTAGGACATTTTCATTATTTCTGCCTTCAAGTCTTGCAATCCAAGGAAGGAATTACCCTCTCTCACCAAGTATGCCCGTGATCTTCTACACCACCACATGGAAGACTCGTAAGCCAACCCTTCTCCTTTCACTGAGCCAAGCTTTCAAATACTGTACTACCCCTAAATTTGATGCTACCTTATACCATCAAATTGTTGGTAAACTTATGTATCTAACCCATGCTCTTCCCAACATTTCCTTTTCCATTGGTCTTTTCACTCGGTTTATGCACCAACCTGAGCATGAAAGTCACTAGAAAGCAGCTAAAAGAATACTTCGATATATTCAAGGTACAATTTAGTTTGGGATTCATTACAGTGCAGGGGCATCTCCATTTCTGACTAGTTTCACTGATTCTGATTGGGCTGGTGACCTTGATGATTAAAAGTCTACTGCAGGATATGAATTCACTCTTGGTTTAAGACCTATTACTTGGTCTTGTAAGAATCAAAGTGCCATCTCTCTTTCTTCGGCCGAAGCAAAGTATCGCAGTGTAGTTGAAGCTAGCAAGGAAGCCATGTTGCTTCGTCAGATCCTGTCTGGATTCGGTCTTCATCAGCAGCATCCAACTACACTTTGGTGTGATAATCAGAGTGCCATTCAGCTATGTAAAGATCCAGTTCAGCATCAGCGTATGAAACACATTGAACTCCACATACACTTCATCAGAAATCTCATTCATGATCGTGTTCTTGAAGTGCAGTATTGTCCAACCAATGATCAAGTAGTCGATATCTTTACAAAGGCTCTCACAGAAGCGAAGTTTACCAAACTTCGATCCATGCTTGGAGTTCAGGAAAGTTGTCATTAAGGGGGGATAGGCTCTAATGCCTCCTTCCTTCTCCTATTGTGTCACTTTGTAAATCCTTCAATCCTATCCCAATTTGTTCTTAAGGGGGGATGTTAGGATATTTCGACACATAGGAAATAGGCTCCTTTTGTGTCACCTTTGTAAATCCTTCAATCCTATCCCAAGTTGTTCTTAAGGGGGATGTTAGGATATTCCGACACATAGGAAATAGTTAAGAATAACTTAGTCTAGTGTAGAGTTAGGTAAAGTGTGTTTCTTTACCATGTACATTTGTAGCTTATAATCCGACGGTCACGATTTGTAGTGATCCGACGATTATATCTCACCTCGGTATTAACGGCACTTGATCCGTGGCTTAGCACCCGATTGGTCCATGACCTCTAT
Organism: Pinus albicaulis; assembly: GCA_034641835.2. NCBI lineage: Eukaryota > Viridiplantae > Streptophyta > Pinopsida > Pinales > Pinaceae > Pinus > Pinus albicaulis. The sequence continues at coordinate 1,307,223,914 of CM076574.1, forward strand.
TTAAAGAGCATGGAGGGTCATTTGTCCAGTAACTGTTTATGAGAGAAACATATGTAACTTTTCTTTTATATTAATAAATTCCTTTGAAGTGGCCATGTTGGCTCAGGGCATGGATTGTTTCCCTCTTTGAGGTTTTTAACGATAAGATTATACTGGTGTACTGATTTTTGATCTGTTTTTGAGCGGTGACCTTTGGTTATTGATCTACGTAACTTACCCTATAAATTCGTACAATGCTCATAGAGAATAATCTCAAATTATATACAATGTTTGACAAAAATTAAAAATATTTAGAAAATAAAATGATACCACCTAAGACTGAACTCCAAGGAGTGAAATATAGGATGCAAGAAAATGAACAGAAAGAAAATCAATGGTTGAAGAGAATTGCACCCTGAGAGACAAGATTAAAGAATTAAAAGAAAAACTAAATAATATTTCAGCCTTAAGCAATATAGAGAATAAATTTGATATCAAACCCATAAAAGAGGAAATGAACAAACTAACTAAACTAGACCATGAGCGCCACAAGAGAGCCATGAACCTTATAATTATTGGCATAGAAGGAAAAATGATGACACAAGAGAAATAGTAAAAGAAAAACTAAAAATGCAGTCACAAATTCAAACTTATCTAACAAAAGCAAAAAGGGTGGGAAAGACACTTGAACATAAACATAGACTAATATGTGTTGAGGTTATTTGTAATGACTATGAATTATATATACTTAGTAAATCTCCAAGCCTAAAAGGATCGGGAATCTTTACAAATGGCGATCTTATCCTAGAAGATCAAGTTGAACTAAGAAAAGAGGTCCAAAAGGTAAAGTAGGAAAGAAAGGAAGGGAAATGGGTAATCATTAGAAATAGAAAAGTTTTTATTAAAGATAAGAGTCCAAAATAAAAGTAATAAATAGGAATTAGCAACACTTTGGATCCTCTTTTGGAACTTTAATGGTTTTCTATGGTGTAAAGGGCCTATGTTAAGTTGGATCTCGAGTGATATTGATATTATTTTCTTAGTTGAAACCCGGGAGCATGATGAATCTAGTGCCCCCCGCATGAAGGGATACATTCTTTTGTTAACTTGGAACTGGAAATCCTCTTGTATAGATTTTGGTGGTATATCCTATTATATAAAATATAACATTTCTTCTCACATCTAACTTCATAAGAATGACCCCCTCAACTAGTACGTGTGGATCAAAATTTCTTGTTCTAAGACCAATAGGATTGTTCTCGTAATTTGTTATTTTTTCCCTATCAACTCTATATCCTATAAGAAAAACAACTTGGAAAAGAATTTCCCCTTCAACACCTTAGAACAAGATATTCACAATCTAAGGATTGAAGGTGGTATCATTTTTCTTAGGGACTTCAATGCTAGAACCGCTACTAACCAAGTTAATCTCCTAAGCAATAACTACAACCCTAACCCCCTTATGGTTGGATCAGGACTATGACTTAGATAATAGATTTAAAAGAAATTATGAAGACACGACCAAGAACCTATTTGGTACCGAGTTTATCAAGTTGTGTATTTCACAAGACCCAACTATTTGTAATGTATTAATAAGTAGCATACCTCTAGCCAGATGGCCTGCATGAATGGGTTGGGAAGAAGTGTTGTGGATTATGCGATATCGAACATCCATGTTATTAGTTGTATGGTAAATTTTGACATCCTAGATTAACATAAGCCCAATTATGATCACATATTGTTATCCCTAACCTTAAATCTTGACCTGCATACCAACTACATGAAAAAGAATTATGTTACTCAAAGGCACATTGTTTTGACAAGAGTAAAATGGATCTCTTCTTACAAGATTTAAAGAGGGATCTTTTTTTCTTAACATATAACGATAACAATGATCTCATCTACTATAATTTTAATACAACCATTTCCAATATCATTAACAAATTCTCTACCAAAGTGTCATACAAAAAAAATAATAGAATTTCCAACCCTTGGTATGACAATGTGTTACACAGCAATTTGTCACTGTCCCTACAATCCCCGTCCCGCACTTTGGAGGGCTCATTCTGGGACCTATGAGAAGTGAAATAGCCTAAAAACACTTGCATGACATTCCTCTGAACATGAGCTTTCATTGCCTTGAAGACATCTCTTGCTGAAAAACCCTAAAAACACCGCTTTTTTCATTGGCGCAGGAAGCTAGTTCAGTACCCGCACCAATGGGGGAAATCCTTCAAAGAGGGCGCGCCAATTGGTGCTCTGTCTCAGAGTCGCACTCGCGCCAGCCATTTTAAGGAGTGTTTTTTAAAAATAAATGGCAGAAGTTTCGTCCTAACCAATTCATAAACTGGTATCTATATTGAGTTGGGAGGTTGGCTACGGATTTCCATGTAGACGGAGTAGTTTGCCACCTCTCATGGAAGCTTCCTTGAGGATAGGGACAATCCCATGATAATAGGGATCCCAACTCCCCTTCCTCCATCTATAAAAGCTTGCTCATCTCCTTTGCAAGCTAATCTCCAAGTTCCCAAGAGCCTTCCTAGAGCCTAATGCTGCAAGAGCCTTCCTAGTTCTCTTAAAGCCAAATCCAAGCAAGGAGACTATTGTCCAGTATCCGGAGAGAGAGGCTTGTCCCATCCCTGATAGGCTTTATCGAGACACGTTCTGCTGACGACTCGCCGAAGGAGAATTCAGCGTCGAAGCTATGGTTGTATTCTTCCTTTGATGAATTAATAATAAACGACTATTGGTTATGGTTCCAATCTTGTTCTTGATTATGATCATGAGTTATGTCTTATTCGACTGACATATATTTGTATATACTAGATTTTACACTTGCATTTGTTGTGTTTCTTGCATGTGTAGGTGTCCCATCATGGAGATCGTGAGGATTGTGATCTGTCGGAGCCAAGGAACGGGAGCACTACCTTCTCTACGAGCAACAGCTTTGGATTCCAGGTAAGCCTTCATCGCTAGTTGGTTTATTTGAAATTAGGAACTTGCACCATAGCGTGTTTGATTGTTGCTAGACTCGGTTTGGGCTAGTAGGGATCGCCTCTGTCCGCAGAGGGGATTAACCTCTTCAACAATTTGGCGACTCCGCTGGCCGCCGCATTCAGCACCATAGCTATGGTTCTGGTGCAGGATGACGATGATGGAAATGAACACGTTGTTTATTATCTATCACGGAACCTTCTCGACACAGAAACGCGTTACGCTCACGTCGAGAAACTGGCCTTAGCCGCAGTACATGTTGTGCAGCACTTTCGCCACTACATCCTGCTGCGCACAACAACCGTGGTTTCGGATTGCAACCCCATGACATACATTCTCTCTCGACAATTACTCGGAGGAAAATACTCCAAATGGATCATTATCCTTCAGGAGTTCAACTTAGAGTTTACCACTGCTAAGTCGACCAAATCACTGCTTTTTGCGGATCTTATTTGCTCACTCCCGACAGACTCCACCCCATCTCACTCCGAGGATCATATCCCGGACGAAACTCTTTTCCTTATCAGTACTCGTGAACCATGGTACGGCAATATTATTGTGTATCTTCAGACCTCGACATTTCAGTCTGAGTTGACTAAAGATGCCCGACGCTGGATTCGGCATCAGTCTAAACCCTACTGTATAGTAGGAGATACTTTATACCGTGTTGGAGTAGATTGGGTGCTCCACCGGTGCCTAACCTTGGAAGAGGCTGAAAAGGTCCTAAATGACTGCCACAGTGGTGCCTGTGGCAGTCATATGTCCAGATATGCCACTGCCCAGAAAATTCTGCGAGCAAGTTACTTCTGGCCTTCAATATTCAAAGACTGTATCATTGCAGTCTATAAATGTCACGCGTGCCAGATTTTTCAGCGCAAGATGCGTGCACCGCCTCTCCCTTTGCATCCTGTTATTACCATCGGCCCTTTTGCGAAATGGGGCATATATTTTATGATGTGTAACCCTCATTCGGCCGGGGGGCATGCGTATATAATTGTCGTTGTCAACTACTTTACTAAGTGGGCCAAAGTGATGCCTACACTAGCTGCCGACGGTAAGACAGCTACCCAATTCATCTTCAACCACATTATTGCATGCTTTGGGGTCCCTCAGGCCATTGTTACCGACCATGGTACTCATTTCCGAGATTATATGATGGCTGAGTTGACATCAAGATTGGGCTTACGTCATAATAGCTCAACGCCATATTACCACCAGGCAAATGGCCAGGTTGAGGCTGAGAACAAGGTTTTGGTCACAATGCTTCAACGAAAATTTGGTATTCATAAATCCAATTGGCATCTCCAACTGTTCTCAGCTCTTTGGGCCTACCAGACGTCAGCAAAGAGTGCAACTGGATTCACACCATTCCAATTGGTGTATGGTCTGGAAGCAACTCTTCCAGTTGAGTGCAAGATTCCTTCTTTGAAGTTAGCTGTGGAAATTTTGCCCAACACTTCCCCTGAGGAAGAGCATCTTCTGTATCTGGAACGGTTAGATGAAACCTGCCATTTGGCTGCTTTAGTCATTGAAGCACAAAAGAAGCGGGTCAAAGCTCATTTTGATCAATCTTTTTCTCCACGTTCCTTTATCGAAGGGGACCTCGTCCTCCTATACGACCAAGCGCATGACAAGCTTGGGGCCGGTAAGTTCCAACCCATGTGGCATGGGCCCTACATAGTAAAATGAGTATTAAAGAATGGGGCTTATAAGCTCATTGATTATGAAGGAGTTCCATTGGCGCAGCCTAGGAATGGGTTGTACCTCAAAAAATACTATGCTTGAAGTGATTTTTAGTGTGGTGTATGTACATAGGTGTGTATATTCATTTGTGTGCATGTGTGGTGTGGTGTGCGATGTAAACATCTTTCTGCTGATCAGTTCTTCATGATTGTGTAGATGTCCGTCAATCCGTTTGTTGGTTTCGTGGATGGTGCCTCCCGTAGTACCAGGAATCTGTCTTCGGCAGCCTGGGTAATCTACGATCCTGCTGGTGAGTTGGTCAACCTGCAAGGTGTGTGTCTGGGACGTGCTACAAATAACATCGCGGAATATAGTGCTGTATTAGAATTATTAACTGAGGCTGTAAACCTTGGTATCCGTGAATTACTTGTGTATCTAGACTCACAGCTTGTAGTATTACAACTTAACGGTCATTATTCAGTCACAAACCCATCCATTTTACGTCTGTATCTGCGTATTCGTTTACTGGAAAGAAATTTTGACTATATCACATATCAACATATACCCATACATATGAATACATTAACAGATTCAGTAGCTAATATGGTTCTAGATAGACATTTGCGCAATTTGTAAAAACATCATCACATGTAAAAAATAAAAATCCATCCAGAAATAGATATGTATATATATAGATATCGAAATTTTTACACAGTGTGCGTCACATAAAATCAAAAAATATACATGTTCATCTTAATACATCCAGAGACGACATGTCTCTCAAAAAATATGCATGATAAAAAGCCCTAGGTGTCTAATCTGCGTGGTGCTCATGATAACAAGTCACCACATGCACTAGGTGTCTCAGAAGACGGTGGAGGCGACTAGGCACTCCCACAGTATGTCTCTGGTATGCTAGTGGAACATCTACGAGCCGGGCATAGTCTAGAATCCCCCGGGCGATCCCCTCAAGGTTCTGGATCAACTATCCTCCCTCGGCACCCTCCACCTGAGGGTTAGCTGCGGGCTGAGTTCTCCGTGAAATAGGAGACATACCGGCAGGTCTCTCTGGGCCGATGTCTGCATACACATAAAACTGCTGTTAGAACGGACATGTATTAACAAAAAAATCATAAAACATAAAAATAAAAAAGGATCATACCCAGCTCCTCGTCCCAATCATCTCCCTCCGGCAGTGGGAGATCTAGATCACCAGTGAAATCGGTTCCGGCATAGGGCCAGTCTTCGACTACGATCAACTGACGCCGTAGCCATCCAAAAAACTCCGGCCTCCAGGACATCTGTTGGCCTCCTCCTGCTCTGGGCATCAGTGCTGCCTAGCGAGCCATTCTCGGCTCTCGTGGTACTGGCTGAGCTACTATGGCCCCTTGGCCCTGGAAGATTGGTAGTCGTTCCAGAATGAACAATACCAGGATGGAACCGTAGCCAAACTGCTTCAGTTTGGCTTGCTTGCACTTTGTGAGTTGCCTTTTCATATTTATTGTCACTGCTATGGCCCAGTCAAATAGTATTGGACTCATACACTCTGAGGCCAGCAGGAGTTGGGCCTTTGTTGCCTCATGCGGTGCCTGTAACCCCGTAGCCCACGTGATGGTTTGTAGCACCACCCTCAGTTCCAGATCAGGGATAGTGTGGATATCTACCTTCCCGCTCCCTGATCCCATTCGTGCCCCCGGGCACACTCGCGCCATCACTTGATCCATCTTTTCACTAGATGGTCTGCTCCCTGTCAATATGGGCACCGGACCTCTGCGCGACAATCCGGTTATGAAGTATATGTCAGAAACCTCCAGTTCCAACACCTGGTCTCGAAGCTTGAATACTTCTTCATTTTCATCCCAAATGCTAACCAGGTACTGTAGAAGTTCAGGTTGAGCTCGTAAGTAAGGTGTCAGGAAGAATTTCTTAAGCCCACAGTTCTTGAGGGCATTCATACAAGTTTCATTCTCCATGGCTAATTCATCCTCTTCCCCATGCTCCCTCTCTTTCCATTCAATCACCATTGTGCTCGGTTGCTTGCATCAACATGGTCAAAAACCCTTGATTAGATCTCTGTCATGCTTAAAAAATTCATTTAAATCACTTACAATTCAGAAATTTTGGGCGAAAAATTGGGTTCCGCCGTTGGCGCGGCAGTTCCCCGAACAGTCGTGCGAGTTAGCGCGGGCCCTTTGTACCTAAAAGTCCATTGGCGTGGGTCCGTGCCCGATACCCGCGCCAATGGGCGGAGCCCTAAAATTTTAAAAAATCCTTCACATAAGTCTAATGTGCAATGGAAAACTCTGAAAAAATGGATTAAAATGGAGTACAAGGAAGCGCCTCTTACCTGGAATAGATGGGAATCTGAATGGTAGCCCGGATCGGTCGCAATCGCCGTCAGAAGTTTGCACACCAAATGGACCACTACTGCTCTCCAATGAGGTAAATAGTAAAAGTAATTTTGTTTTTACCATTTGAGACTTATTTATAAATTTTTGAAATCTAATTAGGTTTTAAAAGTCATTTTTTATTAATATTTTAATATATTTTGTCGAAAATGGATTTTACACTTGCCTTTGTGTGCAACAACAGGTTTTACGCAACTTAAATGGTGAAACAAGTTGTATTTTATGCTTTTTCGGACTCGGTAAATACACGAAAAAGTAATTTTGGAGTCATCTTTCAGCTCTTTTCTGCTCTCTAAACATGAAAAGATTTCCAAGGCCCTTGTCGTTTTGATCTCGTTAAAGTGGCTGCGAAACGACATCTACCCAGTATACGTTTACCCCTTTTTCGGGCTGGGATAGATTATTTACAAAAAAGGAATACCCTAGCCTATCACGACTAGGAGGTTTTCTCGGATATTGTTTTCTACCTTTTCGGATCTGAGAAACTATTTACGAAAAGGGACCATTGGAGTTTACTTTTCAGCTGTCTTTTCAAACTCTCTAAACATGAAAAGATGTTGAGTTCTTCCTTTGTCAGACTTGTTAAACCCTGATGACATCGGATTCAGTCGTAATGACGCTACTCGAGTCTCTCCTTCCTAGGGCTCGTTAAATGTACTAGGATGGGCTTATACAGCAAGCATATGGTATCCTCTTCAAGCTTGTGTAAAAATAAAGAGGTACTCGCCAGAAATGGTGGGGAAAATGGAACCAATATCATTGTCGTGTCGGCAGTATGTCGCTCTTGAACATGGCACTTTTCTGCATTCGTGTCGTGTTGGGGATATCTCATCTTGTTTTTCACTTGACTCCATGGGTTTGGGTGATCCCTTTTGACTTCTCATCTGCTTCTTTGCCTCGCCACCATGACCTCTGATTTTTTGATGTCAAAATGCTGCCAAATCCACTGTCGTGCCGCCGATATGTTCAAGAGAAGTTGACCTCTGCAAATATCAACCTTCCTCTGATTCTCATCTGATCTTGATTCACAAAGACATTATGTTCCTCTATCTCGTGTCGATGATGTGGGAAGCATTATGGCCCACCTTCGATCAAGGTCACTTCCTGTCGACTTCAGCGCATTATCCAGGAAGCTGATCTAGAGACTCCTTTCTGGTACCTTGGAGCCTGCATGCCTCAATGGAAGGTTCTTCTCGTTCGACGTGAGGTTTTCATCATTGGCCTCCGATCGAGTGATTCTACGGGTGTTCGATGCCAACTCATTGATTCACATGCCGTAGATTGTACATGTAGTACCTTGAGGGCCATTGTCATTATTGGTGGTACCTCTCCTGTCTGTTAACAGCTTTCATCATTGCCTGGTAATCAGATGATGTTCTTGCATGTTCGACTTCAAATCATTTATTCGCATGCTTGAACTTGTACTTTGTTCGGGTCGAGATGGAGCGCAAGACCCTGGATTGTGTCTGTTGTAATCCAGGCTGCGATTTTGTGGATTATTATGATTAATTACATGACTTATTCATTGGATGGCTACGACCATACCTGAGTCGATTTATCGATCCTCACTGGATGGCTGCGTCCATACCTCGGATCTGTATTATTGTATGCTCTGTTATGGATGGTTGCGCCCATACCACACATATATCATGTATCTGAGATATCAGTTGTACTTCTCCACATAGGTTTTCTGACGGTGGAGTTTTCAGTTGGACACGTTCTCGTAAAGCATTTCACCCCTCTCTCTCTCTCGGGCCTGATGCTTTAGGGGGCATCTGTTACATAGCAATTTGTCACCGTCCCTGCAATCCCCATCCCGCACATTGGAGGGCTCATTCCGTGACCTGTGAACAGTGACATGGCTTGAAACCACTTTCATGACATCCCTTTGAACATGAGCTTTCATTTCCCTGAAGACATCCCTTTGAACATGAGCTTTCATTGCCCTGAAGACATCTCCTTGTGAAAAACCCTAAAAACACCCCTTTTTGCATTGGCGCGGGTAGCCAGTTTAGTACCCGCACCAATGGGGAAAATCCTTCAAAGAGGGCACACCAATTGGCACTATGTCCCAGAGTCGCACTCGCGCCAGCCATTTTAAGGAGTGTTTTTTTAAAATAAATGGCGGAAGTTTCGTCCTAACCAATTCTTAAACTGGTATCTATCTTGAGTTGGGAGGTTTGGCTTCGGATCTCCATGTTGAGGAAATGGTTTGCCACCTCTCATGGAAGCTTCCTTGAGGATAGGGCCAATCCCATGATTATAGGGATCCCAAATCCCCTTCCTCCATCTATAAAAGCTTGCTCATCTCCTTTGCAAGCTAGTCTTGAAACTCTCAAATTCCCAAGAGCCTTATGCTGCAAGAGCCTTCATTATTCCCTTAAGGCCAAATTCAAGCAAGGAGACTATTGTCAAGATCCGAAAAGAGAGGTTTGTCCCATCCTTGACAGGCTTTTCGAGATGTGTTCTACTGGCGACCCTCCGAAGGAGAATTCAGCGTCAGAACTCGGTTGTAATTTTCCTTTGATTGATTCAAAAATAAACGACTGTTGGTTATGGTTCCACTCTTTGTTATTGATTATGATGATGAGTTATGTCCTTTCTGACTCACATATAGTTGCATCAATGGATTTTATGCTTGCGTTTGTTTTGTTTCTTGCGTGTGCAGGTGTCCATTCATGGATATCGTGAGGATCGTGATCTTCCAGAGCTAAGGAATGGGAGCGCTACCTCTTCTACAAGCGTTAGCGTTGGATTCCAAGTAGGCCTTCATCATTGGTTGGTTTATTTGCAACTAGGAACTTGCACTATAGCGTGAAACAATTGTTGCTAGACCCGGTCTGGGCTAGTAGGGATCGCCTCTGTCCACAGAGGGGATTTACCTCCACAACAAAGAAAAATCAAGCTTCCCAACCTCCAAATGTATTCTCAAATTTTGAATAAGATCAAGAAAAATATCAAGATGAAACAATCTCATCTGCAGAAGAATCTCAAGAAGAAGAATTTCTTGAAGTTCATAGACTATGGTACTTTATCCTTCCAACATCTGATAATGAAGATGAACATGAGGCACTTCCAGTTAACACTCAAAGTAAAAATTATACTGACCTCCCTCAGTCACCTCAAAAGAAAAATTCTTCATCCTTTGTTGCTAAGGACAAAGTGATTAACAATAAAATTTCTTCTCCTCAATCAAATCCAACTTCTTTTACTCTTCCATCTACATTTAAGACATTATTGGTCTCTGATACTATGGAATATAATATAATGGAAGATATGAAGAAGATAAAGGCTAATATCTGCATACATGAGTTGAGAAAATTGAAGCAGCAACAGAAAATTTTACTCAAATAACTCAATGCAGTCCCTGCTTCATCCTTACCTACCCCTGTTACTTCTAAAGCCTTAAAAGGAATTGATAAGCCTCTTGGTGATTCACCTAAGAAAAATTATGCAAGTGATGCTATTTTAATCGGTGACAGATCTAATTCGCATACTCCTCCCTTCCTTTTAACTTTTTAAGTATTCAATAGAAATGTGCATAATTGTATAATCGACTCGGGAGCCTCTTCAAACATCATGCCATATTATGTTTGTTTAAGGTTGAACACTGCTCCTCAAAAGCCTGTAGTACACATTGTGCAATTAGACAGAACAAAGGTTAAGGTATTAGGAGAAATGAATTTAGTGCTTATTACGTTGGCATCCAATCCAAAAGTTCATCAAGTAATTGATATTTTAGTTGTTGATATCCCTGACTTTTATGGTTTAATCCTAAGAAGAGACTGGTCAGAAAATATTCATGGTTATTTTTCCACTGATTGGTCTCATATGTGGATTCCATATAATGGTAAGCCAAATCAAATTCGAGTAGACCATGAAACACATGAAATACTCGGTAACTGAATTTGAAGATGAGAATGAACCCATGGCTTTTACTAATAACATTCTCGGCAATTACTCTGTTGAATCCTTTTTGGGAAATTTTAATGCTCAGAAATCTCCATGTATCACCAACTCAAGTAATTCTCAGAAAAAAATAAAAAATAAAAAATAAAAAATTTCTCATTCAGAATCTTCCAAGTGTATAAATATCATAGATAAACCTTGTATTAATACTTTGTTCTAGACATTATAATTTTATGGACCAAATTTGTTGAAGGTGTAGGAGCTGGTTGTATATTAATCAATCCGGAAGGTTAAAAGACAATGCTGGTATGCATACTTGAATTTGAATATACAAATAACACCGCAAAATATGAGGCACTGGTCCAAGGCTTATATAAAGCAATTGATATTGGTGTCAAATATCTCCAAGTATATGGTGATTCTAAAATAATTGTCAAACGCGTAAGAAATACCATACACTATATTTCTGGTCATCTTAAACATTACCAGTCATTAATTCAATCTCTTACCTCTCATTTTTTAGCATTCAACATCTTGTCTATTCCAAGAATTCAAAATGCAAGCGTAGACCTTATAGCTAATGTAGCATCCACACTTATTCCTTCGGAAGATTATAGTCCAGATAGATTTTCTCTAGAGTTTATTTTTCGCCCATCTATTCCTGATAATATCACTAATTGAGAGTATTCAATGATGATGATGATGGTATAACTTTTCTTACATCAGAAGTGTTGTCCTTTGAGATAATTGGGGTCAATAATTATATCAAAGCATCTATAATGTTTTGTTGTGTTTTGAATTTTTGGATGACCAATATATAAAATAACTTTTGCAAATAGTTATTGATTAAATTTCAAATAATATCAGAAAAAAATGAATAAGGGTTTCTTGTTTATATCACACATTTATTAAGATTTTGTAAATGGTTAAGTAGACTTATATAAGAAGATATGATAACTATTCAAATTGAATTCTTTAATTAATAATAAGTTTGAAAACCTTTAAACAATGTCTAAAATTTCAACATAATACATTTAGTATTATCAAGATGCTGACTATTTATAAATGAAAGGGACTTACATCAACAAACTATTTAGTAAATCATTCTTTATATTGATAATAACTTCTGGAGGAATTGTAAGATAATTGAAACATAGTTAATCTCACCTGATTATCTTGCTAACAATTAAACATATGAAGAGACAAAGTGTAATGAAAACAGGAAAAACTCACAGAAGGAACAAAGTTGTATGAGACAAATTCAAGATCCTTCTTCTATTATTGATGATCGAATAAAAATTTGCTTATCCAAGGGTGCAACCCTTAATAAATCGAAATGAGATTTATTTCTACTAATTTCTAAAACTCAGAAATATCTTAAATTGATTACAATAATAGAATTGAGAAGAATAGAAGAAGGAAACATATAGATGTTGTGTCTCTGTTTTCATGGAAGTTGTTGATGACTTGGCCCTTTTTTATGGAAGTTGTTGATGGCTGGACCCTTGAAAATATGTTGTGCTAGCATGATGTAAATATCACACGTTTACTCGATGGTCTCACAAAATTTATCCCTTTTGTATTGACTTGGGATTTATACACTCATCATTTTTCTGAAGATTTCATCTACCTTTGTATATCTCTCAAAAGTAGGCTTCTGAATGAACAAATGTTTGATTTGATGATGAATGATCAAATCAAACTACAAAGCTTCTAAAAATTCTTTCCCTATAATATGTCCTTTAATACCTGCAAATTTTTACTTATCCACTACAATAGTATATAAATTTTTTATAGTAATCTTCTAATTTAGTCAATTTGTTATCTAATCCTACCAATCCTGGCAGTACTTTATGATTCAAGACATTAAACTTTGTATGAAACCTTTGAACAACAATATTCAAAGCTTCACATTTTGTTTGCAGTTGGTTGATTAAATTCCTCTTATGTAAAACTTTCTTGATCTATAAAATTGTTGTAGTTCTATCCAATATGTTTATTTCTTCCAACACTTTTTTCTTTTTTGAATTCAAGACCTTTATCATGTCAGTGGATTCACTTGGATTTTTATTAAGATGTTCTTTCTGCTCTTCTATTGTTGCTTTGCACTTGGTGATGAGCTCTTGTTCAAAAATAATCTATATGGATGGCCATACCTCTGTCATAGACTTATTGATGTCTTCCCAAATGTTCTACTTGGCATCAGCAAATGTCCTTGCCATTAAAGATTCACTTTCTAATGCTTTCACCTTAAGTCCCAACTTGTGAGATTTTTGCATTTCCTCCATATATAAGGTATCATTTATGATCTTCCGTGATTCTAGAATCTGAAACCTTTACTGCAACTTCTCATGTTCCTGCTTCTGAATAGCCAAATCCTGTGTCAACTTTGTTGTATCAGTTTTTGTCAAGGATGTTGAAATCTTTGTACCTGCAGAAGATGTTTGAACTGATGTATTAGGATTAGTAGCCACTTGTGTTGTTGATTTCTCCTTTAATAACTCCTAAATATGTTCTTCTATCTTTCTTATTTGAATGTTTTGCTCAATGATCAATCTGAGCATATTCTCTTTGTTGTATTCATTTTCTCCAATTTCCTTTGTATGTGGATCTTGAGTTGAAGGTAATTTTAGATGTTTGCATAGAGCATAGATGTTTTCATTATTCTTTTTGATAATTTCCTCAATTACCTTGTAGTCTTTTGGATCATATCCAACTTTCACTACAAGATCCTCCAAAGACTTCAATCTGTTGTCTTTGGCCAATGAAGACAGTTTTTCAATCTTAAGCTGAGATTGAACATTTTACAATGCAGTCTGTAGTTTGGAGAGTGAGTTGGTTGTTATTGTCATTGTTGAAAAGAGCATCTCCCTAGACTGTCTGTGCATGTCCATTTGATATATAGGATGGATCTAACTTACATAAAAAGAAAACACAGTCTTTTTATATTCAGCATGAGTCTTTGGAAAAAGAACGGTTGCCTACAAAAACGCCATTTGCATCCTTCCTTTCTCACTGTCAAAACCAATAAGAAGCATGTGCTGGGAATTTGATGTTTGTTTCCAGAACTGACTATAGACATTATATTTTAATGCCTCATTTGTATGCTTAATGTCTAAGAATCTAGAGAAAATGTTATTTTCTTCAGAAGAACTAGCATCTAAGTGTTGGATAATCTCTAGAGGTTCACTAACAGGTGATGATGATGGAGGAGTCATAGGAACACTTATTGATGTAGAAACTTCAATCTCTCCCAAATCAATAATCTCTGGTTTTTCTACCTCTGAAAGTAAAGTTGAACCAAGCTTTGGCTTTTTGTGTGGCAAGATAAAAATCCTTCATGATTTCTTTGGCAGATGGAAGCTCTTCTATGACTCTTTTCTACTGCATAATCTCAAAGACTAGGGTACGCACATTAGAAGTTGAAATAACTTGTTCATCTCTGTCCTGAAGTGTGCCTTTGAACCCTTCATCTTGATTCATATATTTTCTATTTCTACTTTGGAGGTATGAGTATAGGAAGTTGTTTTGAGTTCAACTCTCAGAGTAGAAATAATGCCATGTGGGTCATAAGACCAAGTGAAACTTGGTTGGAAACCCATTTTCTTTATCATTGCATCAGCTTCAACACCAGCTGATACGGTATTACAGATGAAGGATCCAATGCTTGCCTTGAGCTTCAAATGAGCTTTCCTTTTCCCTGAAACAAAATGGAGGTCATCCATATTTACCATTTGACAAATATACTCTAAGGAAAAGACTCTCATAGGGACATATCTAGGAAGCTTATATGCTGGGAGTTCACAGCCATATATTCTAATTTATATGTAGTTTTGTTATAAATACCAATCCCTAGTTTTGGCTTGCTCACTCAAGTGTAAGATCCTTTTGATCTCTTCCCCAATTTTGGGTTCTGTCTGATTGGTAAGCAACTGCTTCACTGGGTGTATGAAGGAGTCTACGAACTCTGCAAAAGTATTTTTTGTTGATGTAGCCCTGACTAACTTTGCCTAGTGAATCACTGATTGATTCACTCCTTGTGCATCTTATTTATTGAATTGGATAGGCAACATCTCTGCCTATTTAAAAAGAAACATGTGAATAATTACAGAAGTGTAATTAAACACACCCTGAGTTGTGAAATTCATGAATTTCTCATGTATATTTTCAGTGAAGAATTGGCTGTAATTATACATGAACAATGGTTATGTTTCTTTACTAAAAATGGATAAGAACCCCATGATGGGTTCATCAATTTTTTGGTCATTTGGGTATCCTATAATGTATGAAAGAAGTGAAATGCAGTGTTTAAAGGCTTCAGGAAATATTGAGGATGAGTATGGAGGATTTTTCTTGGGCAATTTTGCATCCTCAGGTAGGAATATTTCAAATATCTGGGCTCTCTGTGGGAATTTTAACTTGTGGTAGAGGTACATAAGAGCAGTAGGTGAAAAATGGGATAGATAATCAGATGAAGGGATGAGGAGAATTTTATTTATGTTCTGTGGAGAGATGGTGATTAGAATGTTTCCATTTTGAGCCACCATTTCTCTCTTTATAGGATCATACTATGTTTGGCACCAGGAATTAAGGCTAGGGAAAGAATGGGTCTGTGGAAAGGCGAATAGGGGCAACATTGATTCCCAGAACCTGACAGGGTCCTGATTATCAGTGTGTTTCTGTTTGAGTCACAGATGTAGCTCATGAAAATTGAATTCACAGTGAGCGTCTAAGACCTTAAAGAAGGCATCTGTGAGGGGTATCAGATCCAGGTTGAGCTATGGTGTAGGAGCAGGGATTTCTTCTACAACCAGTTTGGTGACCTATACTTCTTCAACCACCTGTTTCTTTACTTTGCCTTCAGGGGTCACCTGCTTTTTGGTCTTAGCTTTCAGGGCCATTTTAGATAGGGATATAGAATGTGAGAAATAATTTTAGGATCAGGTAGTTGCAGAAAGGGTGAAAGTGGTTGTAGAATGCAGAGAAGGTGATTTGGAATAGAATGCAGAGATGGTATAGAGACAAGAAATTAAAAGTGGAAATATGGGTTTAATGGCTTGGATAGTGATTGTAGCAGTTTAATGGTTAAGGAGCAAGTTTTAATGAGCAACGATGCATCAAACAGTTAGGGAATGATCGTGTGAACATAGGAGTAAAAATGATTATGGAGCGAAGGCGTAGGAGGGTAATGGTTGGATGATGTGGCAGGATGTCATTGGTTGGATGGACAATGATTATTGCGTGGAGGGAAGGATCCATTGGCTTGAGGCACGGGAGGAAACAGTTGAAAGGCTTTTAGCATCGACGGATTTCTGGGGGGGTACCTCCCGGTTTATGGTTTTGGGTGGAGGGGGTGCAAAGTCACATGATATTGACACGTTGAAAAAAGAAATAGCCTTTAAAACCACTTTTCGGACCCCCCCCCCCCCCCACCTTGTGTTAATGATAAATGGTTGAGGGGGTCACAAAGTGATCCTCCGATGTCGATCTTGAGAAGTGATCATTCGTTGAAACTTGATATCCCTTTATTCAGTACGATTTGACCTTTTTTCCTCTAGTGACTTTAGGTTAGAATAATATGTGTTATATGATTTATTTAACTAATGAAAATATAAATCCCTTTTTAAAGAATCAAATCATCATTAATTAATATTTAATCTTTTTGGTAAATCAACACATTTAAACAGACGACCATGATTTATTTCTTGAAGACTAAAGCATTCACATTTTTTATTTTGTTTGCTTCCCTAAAAAAATTTATTTTTACCTTCTTTCTTTAGGGAAAATAACTCTAACATTTTTATTTGACATGGATGCGTAAAAACATCATTTTTCCTAACATTTTTTTATTTTTATTTTTCATCCATGTCCTAACTTAGCATTTTATTTTTATTTTTTAAACTAACATGGTAACTTATCAAAACCAAAAATGTTACAACATCGGTTCTAGCTAGGGACTGTTTCCCCCTGTGGGATGCAAAGAACAAGAAGTTTCATGTGCCTTCTCCTCGAGCTATGGAGTCTTTTCTATAGAAAACAAAGAAAACTTGTAATGGTAAAAGAAAATGATAATGTACAATGATGATCTGAGTTCTCCTTCAATACTGTATATAATGTTTCATAAATATTCCATTGACAGGCAGCGTTGAGAACTATCCTTCTAAATTTTGTAACACAAATGTGTTATTTCCCTTTACGTGTGCAATGCTGAGTGGTCCAAACCATAGATTGTCAAACTTGCCATGCTTGCCTTTGTCTTCTCTCCTAGCATCCCATCTCAAGACTAAATCTCCTTCTCTAAAATATCTTTCCCTAGTCTTTCTGTCAAAAAGACTCTTCATCTTATTCTGATATTTTCTCAATTTGTATTGAATATCATCTCTTTTTTCATTTAATTCAATAATTTTATTTATTCTTCTAGACAAATCATCAAGTTCATCAATAGATTCCTGTAAAAACTTAAGCACATGGAAAGCCAAATTTATAGGAAAAATAGCATCTTTGCCATTAACCAGTTGAAATGGAGATTTACCTGTTGATATTTTGGGAGAAATCATGTTTGCCCAAACTGCATAGATAAGCTGACTGTCCCAATTTTTCTTATGGTCTTCTAAAGTTTTCTTGATCACCTTTAATAAGCTCTTGTTAGATGAAGATGATCCAGCAAGACCATTCCCTTGAGGATAGTAAGGGGTTGAATGATGCAGTAAAATATGATACTTTTGGAAAAATTCAATCATCTTTATACTACTAAACGTTGTGGCATTGTCAGTCACTATTTGTTGAGGAGAACCAAATCTAGAGAGAATGGTTTCTTCAATAAATTTGATTACAACTAAATCTATGGAATTTATGACTAGAATGGCCTCCACCCACTTAGTGAAATATTCAGTGGTAGTCAAAATCCATTTGTGCTGATTACTTGAAGTTGGGTGAATTTTTCCTATAAAATCTAGTCCCCATTGGAGAAATGGTGCTGAGACAACCCCTGGAACTAGTGGAAGAGCTGCTAGTTTTTTCTTACCAAAAAAAATATGACATGGAACACAGGCTCTAACCTTTTCTCCCGCTTGTGAAAACAAAGTGGGCCAATAGAATCTTGCCCTTATTATTTTGTATGATGTTGCTCTCCAAGCATAATGCCCTCCACATATTCTTGCATGAAACTGATCAATGATTCCTTCAGTCTCTGATTCTATCAAGCAAAGTAATAATATTTTAAGAGGATCTTTCCAGTACAAGTTGGCATTGCTGATACAATATTTGATGGATTTCAATTTAAGTGTTTTTAACTGGATTTTTGAAAAATCAGATGAACACTCAAAATGGATCAGAAAATGAACAATACCTGCATACCAATCTGATCGTACAAACTTTTCATCAATGTGAATAGAAATTGTTTGAGTTGAAGGAGAAGGTTCTTGTGTATTCTTTCCTTGAGAATCTTGGGAAGGTTCTTGTGGATTCTCCCCTTCTGCATTTAAGGAAGGTAAGTTGTGGATTCTACCTTTCTAGATTTGAAGAAGGTTCTTGTGTATGCTTCTCAAAGACTTCAAAAACAGAGTTTATTCTTAACACTTTGCAATTATATTCAACCAACAATTTAGCTAAACCTTGTCCTTTTACTAACTTGGTGGTTTTAATGGTGAGGTCAAACTCAAGGATTTGAGTAATCCATCTTCCTCTTCTTCCATCAGTGTTTGGTTGTGTAAGAACAATTTTTACAGCATTGTTAGGTACATAAGCAATAATGGTAGAATGAAGTACATACATTCTAAAATATTTTAGGGCTTGAACTAAGGCATAGGCTTGTTTTTCAATGATATCATACTTGATTTTTGCATCTCTCATGACCTTGCTAAAAAATGCTATGGGTTGACCATGATAATCTTCATTTTTCTACAAAAAGACAAAAGAAAGGGTGGTTTTAGAAGCAAAGGAGAATATACTGAAAGGCTCAGAGTAGTTTGGACTGGCTAAGGTGGGAGCTTCATAAATGGCCTTCTTTATTTGATCAAATGCATATCTTGCAGGAATGGTCCATTTGACTTCATGATTATTTTTTACCATATATGTAATGTCTTTAACTGTATGAATCTTCTCAAAAAGTTAATCTTTCCCAAAATGTCTTGTATCTCTTTCTTATTTCTATGTAATGATAATGATTGAATAACAGAGACCCTTTTGGGATCTATTACTACTCCATCCTTTGAAATGATATGGCCTAGTAATTTTTCTTGTTTGATGGCAAACAAGGACTTCTTGGGATTGAGAGATATTCCAAACCTTCTGCACCTGTTAAAAGCCTTCATCAAGTGTTTTGAATGTTTTTGATATGATTAAAAAAAAACAGTTAAATCATCAAGATAAATAACAACAATTTTTTTTACCTTCTCAAAAAAGGCTAAGTCCATATCTCTTTGAAATGTTGCTCCTATATTTGATAGGCCAAAAGGCATCCTGGCATACATATATCTACCCTAGGGTGTAGTAAAGGTCGTCTTCTCTCTGTCTTCTAAATTCACCAATATCTTATTATAACCAAAGAAGCCATCAAGCATTGAGAGTCTATTGGCACGTGACACTCTTTGGAGTAACCGATCCATGTTTGGAAGTGGATAGTTATCTTTCAAAGTTGATCTATTAAGGTTTCTAAAATCCACACAGAGTCTAATTTCACCATTCTTTTTTCTAACAGGGACTAAATTAGCTACCCAATTAGAGTATCTTAAAGGGACAATTATCTTGGCATCTAAAATCTTTTTAATTTCTTTTTCTATGATGGGAAGCAGAACTGGATTCATTCTTCTTAGTTTTTTTATAAGGTTTTGCTTTAGTTTTTAGTGGAATTTTATGCTCTATGAGAGATGTATCATTAGTTTTCAAATCAGCATAAGACAAAGAAAAAATATCTTTGTAATTCTTAATAAGTTTGATGTATTTAGATTTAATTTCAGGAGATAAAGATGCACAAGTTTAATATTTTTAATCTCTTCATCAATGCCAATGTTAGTTTCTTCAATATCATCTTTTGGAGAAACAGAGAATGGATTTCTAGGAACATAATTTTGATCAAATAATGTTTCTAAAGGAACAAGACTTTGGGGATAAAATTATTTGACAGTTTTATATATCATGATCAGCTACTTTTGAACTTAGATCTGAATTTTCCATATCTTTAGTAGCTTCACTTATGTCTGAGTAATATTCTTCAATTTGTAAGACAAAAAATTCATCAATAACTTGAAGAAAATATTTCAGTTGTTCATCATCTTCAAATATATTCCATGCTTTAGATTATTTGGAATGGATGGCCTATATTTGACTTGAATTTGGTATTGTATCTTAAATTGATCTGGTATCTTAAAATAACTAGAAAAAACAGCTAAGGAATCTGCATGAATGTTTTTCGTTTCTAGGAATAAAAGTGATATTGAAATCATTAAAGGAGTTTTCAATGGTATCCCAAATTTCATTCCTGTAATACCTGAGTCTAGGATGCTTTGTTTGACAAAGATTCCTAACTTGTCTTACTATAAGTTCTGACTCAGTAAAGACACTCAAATTTTGCACCTTTAAACTTCTGGCAAGCTGTAATCCTAGAATAAAAGCTTCATATTCAGCAAAGTTATTTGTGACTTCAAAATCTAACGTGCATGATTGAGTGATATTTTCTTTATCAGGTGCAATTAAAACAACTCCTACTCCATCTCCATCTTTGGTGCAAGATCCATCAAATAAAAGTTTCCAAATATTAGTTTGAACATATTTAGGGGTTTCAATGATCAAAATTTGGATTAGGGCCTAAAATTAGCTAAAATTTCAAAGTGTTAAAAAATTATTCAAACCAAGATGAAAGCGTAGTGCTTTTCACCAAGATTCCAACGCATCTTGTTTCATCAAATTCTAAGTTCATATGATTGAGTTATGGTCTGTTGTTCGCTTTCCAAAACAGGTTCAGAACCGGATCGACCAACAGAGTGGGATCCGAATTGGTGGCTTTCATGGAGTCTTGAACTCTGCATATAGAATCAGGGATTTCATAGCCACAGAAATGTTGCAAGTGGAACGGACAGTCGTGATCCAGTCAACAATGAGGGTTGAACAGTGGCGATTAGATCACAAAAGCAGTAGTGGGAGACCAACGGGAGAGATCTCATCGCAGTGGAGAAACATCGCACATCACGTAGAATAGAGTTTACCATTAAATAGTTTCACAAAGTTAAATTTTTTAACCTACGATGCGAAGTGAGGAGGTGGAGATCGTAGCGCACGGGAAGCGACTTCGCATTTCGCAAGGAATAAGGTTTAATGGTAGAAATTTAAACTTGCGAAGTGCGACAAGTTATATGTGAAATAAGCCAAAGAGAAATGGGTTAAGATTTTCGATATGCAAAATCTTAAACCCTGCAATCTGCAAAAAGGTATTTCGGCCGAATTGTGATTTGGCGATGCGATCGCAACTTCACATCGGCACTTGTATTGTTTAAACGTTAAGGGTATTTGATATATTCTACAACGTGTGGTCTATGAGATTGTATGTATTTCAATCTGCGATGTACCTTGTATTACGGTTGCGAATTTTTTTGATATTGTGAAGTCCTATAAAAGGGATCTGATGTTGATCAAGAATGTATGTATGTTTAATAAAACTCTGATATTGTATTATGTTGTTTCTGCTAACGTATAAGCCACTTAACGATTGGGGGTGCGCATGTGGACACCGCCATAACCATAAATTTTAATGCACTAATTTATTGGTAGAGTGGATAAGGGCACACCAAATTTTGGTGGTCAGCCCTAATCTAACTCTAGTTAACTGCAGCTCTCCACCTTTAGTGGAGTTTTCCTAGGAGATATTGGGAAAAAGTGTAGAAGGCTCAATTTTCGACCATTCTGAGTGAAGGAAGAGTCATTTTTTACTATCTTCGACCTTTTGAAGATAATGGTGTAGATTTCATAGGCATTTGGAGACTTCTAAGTCTGTTTTTTCCATAGAGAAGTTTCATGGCACCGAGAACCACCAGGTTTTGGAGGCATAGCCAGGGGAGCCAATGGTCATTCTGAGTGAATGAACAATGTATTATGTATGTTTGACATGTTCTAAGGGTGTTTTTCCACAATATAGCTCAGGGAAGCATCAAGGCCACCACCAGAAGAGGTCTGCCTAGGGGATCCATGGTCCATTTTGAATGATTGAACAATCAATCTAGGGGTATTTTGGTATTCTGAGCCCATTGGTACAGTTTTGAAAACTGGAAGCAGCTTGTAAAATAATTTTACCATCTTAATCCCAAAGAGCCTAGTCCAATGATGGAGGCTCAAGGAGACGTAGCCCAAGTATTGAGGGTGAACTCCTTTATTATTTCTCTGTTATGTGTTTTTGG
Source organism: Pinus albicaulis (assembly GCA_034641835.2). Classification (NCBI taxonomy): domain Eukaryota; kingdom Viridiplantae; phylum Streptophyta; class Pinopsida; order Pinales; family Pinaceae; genus Pinus; species Pinus albicaulis. Next base: position 1,307,246,274 of record CM076574.1, read on the forward strand.
TTATTTCTCTGTAATATATGTTTTTTTTTCATACATTTAATCAGTTAAAAACAATTGATAATTTCTCACACATAAAGCATGTGAAAAACACATAAACTTGATACAAGGATTCAATTTCACAAAAGGATGTATGACCACGATCCTTAGATTATTTAAATGGAATAGAAGGTTCTTGCATAGGAAAAAAATTCAGCCACCTATTTCAAATCAAGTAGTATTAGAGAAATTTTAGCTCATTTTATCCAAGTATAGCTAGGATTAGATATTGGTTGTTGAATTGTGCAAGGAGAATTTAACAGTTTGAAATTTTATGTGTGAAGGAGAAGTTAGATTGAGAGCTTGGTTCTCAAATCACAATAAAGAAGTCTATGAAGCTTTGTGAATTGATGTGAAGCTATTTCATTCATTACAATTGTGATGGCAACTTCATCAAGTGGTGATTTTAAACCATCCTCCTTTGCAAGACTCTTTGATAAAGAGATGTTGTAGGACTTTCACATCATGAAAGATATGGTGCAAAATTTGTATGAAGATGTAAGGGAAATCACTAAAATTCAAGAGAAATTGGTTGCCATGAAGAAAGAGAAGCAAGAAATTCTTCAAAAGATGCATGAGATGGAGATTTAGCTCCATGATGCCAAAGAAGCCTTAGCCAAGAATGTGCTTGAAGAAGAGGTAAATAATTCAAATTTGTCTTCAATTTCCTCTCAAGATAAATGTTTAGGTTCATTTGAAAAACTCACTAGAGGAGTAGGTTCCAAATTGATGATCAAAATGGGCTATGAAGGTAAGGGATTAGGTAAACATGCAGAAGGCATAGTTGAGCCAATTATGGTTGAGGAAAGGCCTAAGTATTTGGGTATTGGCTATGGAAAATTTTATGGAGAAATTTATAAAGCCATGAAGGCACTTGAAACAGTTCCAAGAAGGACTTTTGTTGCAGCTTCAAAATCTCAAACATGTAAAGTTTGCAATCAAGATGAATTCAATTGTTTGAAACCCATGTTGCAGCAGGAGACTTGTAGACATGCAGCGTATGGCGAACAAGAGATTTGTGAAAACTCTAAGGACATGAAAATTGTTGTTGGTCTTCAAAAGAGAGTTATAACCTCTTCAAGTTCATCTTCTCAAGAAGGTGAAAAAGATGAACATTAAAAGAAACATTCAAGGTATAATTCTTCCTATAATCATGTTTTTTATGATTATGTTAAGCATGAAAAATCTACATGCATGAATGGGAGAAAAAGTTGTTGTTCATATTGTGTTTTGTATAAACATCAAGTTTCAAGATGCTAGAAGAGAATGATAGCATACAGGAAACAGTCAAAGAAAAGGTGACTTGTGTTTAGTCAATTTAGTGTCCTAAATTGCTAACATAAATTATCGACCATGGCTAGTAAACTGATGAAGTGTGATGCACTATATATGCCTAAGTATCCATTTTTCTTACTTCATTGTTTTTATTGTTTTATTGATGTTTTGGGGTTTTTATGTTTGATGCTTAGTATGCTACTCTATGCTAAAAATATGAAGTTAGATCTATGTCAAAAGGGAGAAAATGAAATGTTAATAAATGAATTAAAACAGAATTTATTTGCAAGTTCTGTTCCTAATTAGAAAATGATGAAAACAGAGAGTCCTAATCCATGGATATTACAGCTTCTAAATGAACATTCATGAAATGAAAAGTAACTCAAAACACTACAACTTAATCTGATTCATTTAGTTAGAGATTTGTTGGAAGAGCCTGTGAAAAAAATTAATTCTAATGCAATGAGGATCTCCTAAAACATAAAAGGAAATGTTGAAACAACTTATAACATTACAATTAAATCTCATTCATGAGTTAGAGGTTTATTGGAAGAGCTTTTTGAAAGAGATTAATCATAATGTGATAAGGATCTTCTATAAAGCAAAACAATCAATAACTCAAAATATTACAACTTAGTCTCATTCGTGAATTAGAGGTTTATTGGAAAATCTTTTGAAAGAGACTAACTGCAGTATAATGAGGATCTTCTTTTTAACTAAATAACAGAAAATGAAATGCTAATAACTTAGAATATCACAATTGAATCCCATTCATTTAATAGAGATGTATTGGAAGAGCTTGAGAAAGAGACTAACTGAAATATCATGAGGATCCTTTATCTAAGAAAATGACATGAAAAAAAATGCTAAAAACTATGATTTCAAAAAGAAAACTAAGTAAGGAAATATGAAAAAACAGAATTGAAAATGACTTATCTAGAAAACATGTAAAACCTCCTCAAATAGCAGGAGCCCTCTACTACCAATTCGGTGTAATCCTTAGCTCCTTGAAGATGTGATCAAAACAACATCAAAGAACTTCTTTATTGATAAAATCACAAATCTACATCCCATTCCATCTTAAGCTTTGATACAAAACAATCTCTAATCCTTTCTCTTCTTCTCCTATTTTTCACTACCCTTGATAGGAGAAAGCTTCTCCTATTTATACAAAATATGAGAGGTTATCTCATTAACGAGAGTCCATGAATCTCTCCCTATATCTCTAGAGTTACAATCAAAATAGGAAATGATAAGACACATGTATTTTTAGAGTTTCAATACAAATAAGAAATGAGACACATATCTTCTTAGAGTTTCAATACAAAAAGGAAATGAGACACATGTCCTCATGATCCCATGATCTTCTCCACTCAAATTAGAATTTGGTTTTGGGAGGCCACATAAAGGTATTTTAGAAGCTTCCTTTTGAGCTACACATGTCACAAAAATCATAACACATATATAGATATATGAAACTATGTTAATTTTCTAGTTTCTAATCATAAATTCACTTTAAATACATAAAATAAATAACTTTGGAAGACAAGGATCCTAACCCATATATTTATGAAAATGGTTACTTGATGTAGGGTTTTAGGTCAGATGGTTATGAAATAAGAGATGAATGGTTATGACATAATGGAAATATGTATGAATATGGAAAACACTTTTGAGACTCAACAACTTGAAAAAAAGATGCAAAATATTTTCACTTGTTGTCAGAAGAAGGGACATATCATTTCCCAATGTTGGAAACTGCATCCAACAACTCATCCCAAGAATTTGAAGCAAGTAGATAAAAATACGGGCAAGAATGGAATAGGATATTCCATCATCGATGTGAGTCTAGATGATTCACCAGAAGAGGATGTTCAGTAGGAAAAATTGCCATTGAAGTGGTTTGGTAAGAAATGGCTCAATTTCTTGACCATGTAAGGCATGCATTTACTTTGTACATAGATGAAAATTTCAGCCTTATGTACGCATGAATTTATGTTGAAGTATGACAAGTTGCAACAAATTATTACAACTTGTATGATGCAAGATTGCATGTGAATATGGTTTAGTTGAAGGCGTTTTTATTTTTTGCAAAATTTCACCAAGATGGTGTAAAAGATGGGTATGTCACTCATTTATGTTGTAGCAATCTATCATTCAGTTCAGCTCTTATGATCACTCATATGTTTTGGGTTTATGTACTTGTTTGTACTTGAAAGAAATGGTTGACGAGTGTACATATGCATGATATTTTGTATGTGTAAAAGGAAGACTTGTGATAAGTTCATTGTAAATAGATACATGCATGAGTGTTGTCAATATGTATCTTGGAATTTCGACTTGTGTCGATTGTACTATACATATTTTTATCAACTTGTGTCGATTGTGTTGAACACATTTCATATCGATTTATGTCGATTGTGTTGAATATTTCATGTTGACTTGTGTTGTTCATGTCGCATGTTGTTTGTTGACTATGTTTGTCGATTATGTTGATCAACTTATGATTTATTCAATGGTGTTTGTCAATTGTGGGTCGATATTGGATACACCAATGTGCAAGAAGATTTTCATGTACTTGAAGTTACAAGAGGTGATAGTCATTGCTTTGAAGGAGCAAATAAGAGGTGGTCTTCTTTTTAATTCTTTCATAATGATTTCTTTTCAAGATTGATTGTGTGTTCTTGTGACAAGATGTCGCAGGAATTTTGATGTCCATTCAGTGAGAAGTGGACAAGATGCAAAGTGATTTGCAGCCATTGCAGAACAAGCTAGTTTCTTGTGTTGACACCAAGAGTTCACTCATATTGCAAGCTTAATTTGGATAAGAGGATTTCCAAGAAGGAGCTTGTATGCCTTTTTTGCAAGAGGGAATTCATTCTCAGTGGGAAGGCTAACAGTTTTACAAGCACACAGAGATCGATGTGGTACAGTTGGATATGTGTCAATCAACAACAGTCATCAATGTTGAAGTGGTTCAGCAACAACGATAGAACAGTGGTTGACAGACATAGCCAGTTGCGATGAAAGGCATGTCAAGATCATTTTCAAGAAAGACTTGTCAAGTAAAATCAGTTGATATAACTTGAAATCAGAAGAGTTTTGAAGCTCAAGAAGATAATTATCATCTTTTGTGGGTCGAAAAGCCCGTCAGTGGGAAGGAGTGATCATAATTTGGATCAGGGCCTAAAATTAGCTAAAATTTCAAAGTTCTCAAAAATGCTTCAAACCAAGATGAGAGTGTAGATCTCCTTACCAGGATTCCAATGCAACTCATTTCATCAAATTCTGAGTTTGTATGATTGAGTTATGGTCTGTTGTTCACTTTCCAAAACAAGTTCAGAATCGAATCGACCAACAGAGTGGGATCCGAATTGCTAGCTATCATGGAGTCTTGAACTCTGCATATAGAATTGGGGATTGCAAAGCCGTGAAAATGTTGCAGGTAGAATGGATGCCATGATCCAGTCAACAATGAGGGTTGAATGGTGGTGATTAGATCGCAGAAGCAGCAATGGGAGATCAACGGGTGAGATCTCATCACAGTGGAGAAACATCGCACATCACACAGAATAGAGTTTAGTGTTTAATAGTTTCACAAAGTTCAATTTTTTAACCTACGATGCGAATTGAGGAGGTGGAGAGATAACGAGGATCGTCGGATCAAGGACCAAACCAACGGTGGAGATTGTAGTGTACGGGAAGCGACTTCGCAGTTCGCAAGGAATAAGGTTTAACGGTAGAAAGTTAAACTTGCGAAGTGTGATGAGTTATATGTGTGATAAGATGAGGAGTGATGGGTTAATATTTTTGATATGCGAAATCTTAAACCCTGCAATCTGCGAAAAGGTATTTCGGCCGAATTGCGATTTGGCGATGCAATCGCAACTTCGCGTCAGCACTTGTATTGTTCAAATGTTAAGGGTATTTGATATATTCCGCTACGTGTGGTCTGTGAGATTATATGTTTCCCGATCTACGATGTAACTTGTATTACAGTTGTGAATTGTTTTGATATTTTGAAGTCTCGTTAAAGGGATCCAATGTTGATCATGAATGTATGTTTGTTTAATGAAACTCCGATATTGTATTCCGCTATTTCCGCTAACATATAAGCCACTTAACGGTTGGGGGTGTGCATGTGGCCACCAACCTAACCATAAATTTTAATGCATGGATTTATTGGCAGAGCAAATAATGGCGCGCCAAATTTGGCGGTCACCCCTAATCTAACTCCAGTTATCTGGAGTTCTCGACATTTAGTGGAGTTTTCCTAGGACATATTGGGAAAAAGTGTAGAAGGCTCAATTTTCGACCATTCTGAGTGAAGGAAGAGTCGTTCTTGACTAATTGGATAATTATGAAGCCATTGAAGTATACTGTAGAGGCATAAAAGGTCATCTACAAGTGTTTTATTGCATTTGAAAATTTTTTAAAGCTAGGGCCACCAGGTGTTTGGGTCATTACCAGAGCAACCAGAGTCCAAATTCAGCAAAAAAATAGAAATTTTTGGGTGATTATGATGTTTTAAACTCATTGGAATAGGTTCCAAGAGGTTCTAAAGCTTGTAACAGAAATTTGAGGACCCTTGAAGCTAATACAAAGGTCACACTATGAAGCTGGACAAAGGAGATGTAGCCTAGGAGCGGTGAACTCCTTTATCAAAATTCTTTGTGTTAAGATATGTTATATGTGCTTGTTGTGTTTACTATTACTTATGTTCTGTCATTTAAAATTATGCTTTTTAAGCTTATGACAAACTCATAATTTCACTAAGTACATTGTTTTATAGTTACATGCTTTTAAACAAACTCATGAAGGATAAGTAAAACAATGCAAAGAAAAGTTTATATCTGAAATGAAACTAGCACAGCATTAAATAGCATTCATTTTTAGATCATTCAACTACATCTTCAATCTTGAGTTGAGAATTTTGTGAAATATCTGATGATAATTGAAAGCAACTAAAATCTTGGTCAACTGCATAAATGGGATGGTTTCTAGCTTGATCTGCTTTGCAAATAGTGTTTAAGAATCTGACTTCCCTATATAACCTAAGGCTTTCTCCACCATATACAGGAATAGTGGAAAAATACATATCCATTTGAATACTCCCTCCTAATTTGGCACAACATGATCTTGATAAAAGCATTCCAAATTTAGGGGGAATATCAATGACAACTATGTCTAATACAACACTTTTGACTGGTATTTGATGTCAGGTAACCACTAGGTCTTTTATGTTGGAGTTAATGCTTACATTCCATATTTGAGAAGTTGGTTTGATGGTTGATAAATTCTCTCAACCTCTCTCTGTCTAATTTAGGAATAAGTTGGATCTCAAAAACTCTATTTAATAGAGTAATCTGAATGTAAATCTGTGTGTGTGGGTGTGTTTACACATACACCATTTGTGCAGAATATATGCTTGTGTTTCTGTAATTGTGTGATTTTAGCCATTTCTTTCATGGTATCAGAGCACAGATAATGGCTTCTGTTGTCATTTTGTATTGTTCACGATCAGAACAAACCGCAGAAATCATACTCTTTGTCCCAAAAAAATGAATTCTTGAAAGAAGAACCTGCACGTCAGCATGTTTGTTGTCCCAGCTAAACCAAGTATTAAAGCCAGGCTACTGCACACAGAAGCTCATATTTATATCCTGTAGAATTTTAGAAGGCTTAAACTAAAGGTGTGCTATTGTTATAGGAGCCCAGGTAAGAGTCAGCAAATTGAAACAATTATTGCGCATGACGAATCAATATATCTGAGTATGCAGAGTCTGTATTGTAGAACACTAATGTCATTGCTGCAGTTGTCTCTGCTATTACATCCGATCCAGGACTTGAAGCGTCTACCCTGAGAGTTGGCCTTTTCTCATTCATATTTTCATGTTTACTGGGCATGCCCCGTGGTATAGATGTTGTATGGGCTTGTTGTATCGTAGTTCGGAGATCTGGATAGTCAGATGACACTGGTAGATGGATCGACGCAGCCCGTGAAAGATTATTTCGGGTTCCGTTATGACTTTTTTGGGACAAGTTGCTGAAATTGAATCAATTCTCAGATTACCGTGGTAATTCAACTACGGAGGTTAAAGTAAGAGATTTGTAAGAAATCCATAGTTTGCATATTGAAGTTTTTTCTTGGTGAATTTGATGGCAATGCTGTCATTTTGAAGAAAGAAGAATGGTTGTTGTTTCTGAGATGCGGATAAATGGACTTGGCAGAGTGTGCACAACTTGATTTTTTTTTTTTTCAATGTGGTTTATTTGTATTATAAAATGTTTGTAAATTAATTAAGGATGAATTTTCAATGTAATAGTTGAATCTAGATACATTTCGTATTTAGACGGCTCTTCTATATAACTGACGAATACAGCGGTTTGCACCCATGTATCTCGGTAGATGGGAGCTCGTCCATAAAATGACTAGCAATTCAGCTATGTGTCTGAACCCAGTACTTAAAAGATCGAGTGGCAGTAAGGCTCAATATGGATGGTTTTCCAGATAGTATGGCAGTTGCGGATCTAGGGAAGGATCCCTTGTTAGTGGTAGACGTGAAAGTGGTCTCCTAATGAGGTTATGCGACAGATTGGGACGCTGTCCAGTAATTGACTTCGGGAGGTCCTTGATTCGGGAGTTGAGGAAGCGAACTCGCGAATCCAACTTTCCAACTACACATTTCCGAGGGTTATGAGGCAACTTGATGGAGCATCTACTGATAAGCTTGATTATTTTGTGATTTTTATGTAATGTAATCATTAAGGGGGGATGTTGGAGTTAATGCTTACATTCCATATTTGAGAAGTTGGTTTGATGGTTGAGAAATTCTCTCAACCTCTCTCTGTCTAATTTAGGAATAAGTTGGATCTCAGAAACTCTATTTAATAGAGTAATCTGAATGTAAATCTATGTGTGTGGGTATGTTTACACATACACCATTTGTGCAGAATATATGCTTGTGTTTCTGTAATTGTGTGATTTTAGCCATTTCTTTCATTTTATAAGTCTAAACATTGCACTCTTTTAGAGTCAAAGGTATATAGGTCATGATAGGTTCAAGTGATATCCAAATTAAATTGTTCCATAATGACCTTAGGCATCAGATTATGTGAAGCTCCAGAATCCAACATACAATTGCATAGCAAGGAGTCGTGCACTTTTAGTGTCACATAAAAAGGTGGTATGGATTCATCAATCATATTAGAACTAGGACCAAAAGCTATGGTGGGTCTTTCATTTTGCATACTAATAATATCCCCTTCAGCATCCACACTAGATTTTTGGATCCATTTTGCAACTTGACTCTTATATACATGGTTTTTAGAAAGTTCTGAAAGTGGAATAGGAATTTTAACTCTTTCTAACTCTTTTTCCACATTAAAAGAAATCAATATAGTTTTATCAATTTGAGCAAAATCACTTAACTGATTTAGAGGTTGAATAGAAGTAGTTTTAGTTTCACCAGTTTTTACTTAAGGCAAAATTATGATAGGGTTTTTAGGAGTTCTACGAGGACTGGCTCTAGGTGTTAAGTCATACCTTCTATTGAGTTATATAATCAAAAACTCAGAAAAGGCTTGATATTTAGAAACCTAAGAAGTATATTGGTCTTCTTGAGGGATTTGAATTTAAGGAACAGGAACAATGGCAGTCTGAAGAGATGTATGATCTATGTTATTAATATCTCTGGTGATAGATAAAGTATTATCATCAAGTTGTTGATCGTCAATCAACAATGGTGTAGGTACTTGTTGATCATTATGTGCTCTCTGAAGAATTTGTAATGGAGGATACCTTTTATACTGAACTTGGACCTATGTTTGGGGTCTAGAAACAATTTGTTGCACTATTCTAGGTTGACTTTCAATCTTTGAAATCCTATTTTATAGGTTTCTAAGAAGTTATGTGATTTCATCTATTTTTGCATCTTCATTTTTTAGATTTAGAGGAATAAGAAGCTTCCCGATTTGATTTTAATTTCTTCTAGGATTTTTTTAGCTTTAGCTTTTTAGCTTAGATGACGTGACCTATTTTCCTCAACTTCTATAGCATTTGTTTGCATATCCTCTAAGGTTCTGGGATGTTCTTTCTCTTAACATGACAAAGAAAGACATCTTCAAATGCTTTTGAAAATCTAACCTTAGTCAGCTAGCACAGGAGGTTTACAATTAGGAGGCGTCTTGTGATAAATTTTATTAAATATTTTGATGAAATAAGAAATTGGTTCTCCATATTTAAGTTCTTCAAATTCAATTAAGAAATACATGTGGTCCCTTTTCATTCCCCGTTGATTTTTAAAGATATACGTTGATTCTTTCCATGACCTAATAGAAAGAGTCGGTAGTTGTCTATACCAAATCCCGACATTTCCTTCTAGGGATTTCACAAACAATCTCATATAAACATTTTCATGTTCTATGTTCATGTTATCGTAAAAATCCGTAAATGCTACCGGATGATCTTCGATTGATAAACTAGTTTCTCCATTAAATCTAGGGATATGCTTTAGATATCCAGGAGGAAAATCATTGAGAAGATTAGGGAGTAAGAGGGGAGCATATCTTGCTTGTACAAGTGGTCTAAAACTAGCCATACTTTAAGATGTAGATGTAGAAGAATGAATATTAGTAGTTGAAGAAGAAGAAGTAGATTTTGTAGGTGAAGATGGAGAAGAAGGAGGTGAGGAATGAGATGGAAAATGAGGAGGAGAAGGAAATGGGATGGAAGACCTTATTTGGGATATTAAAGGAGTTCGAATGACCAACTTTTGAACCTCTTCTTCTCCTTGCTTGTGTTCAAATAAAGGATTAGAATAAAGAGAAAAGAGATCTTATAGTTGGTGTGAAGTAGAAGGTGCAGTAATATGTAACAGGGGAAATGAAATTATTAGGTTTGAATCCAAGTAAGTTTCAATCCAAATATTTTTCTAATATAGGAGATTCGAAGGTTCCTAAGGTAATTTATAGGATTCGAAAGAATGAACTAACAAGGTTGATTGAAAATCCACTCCTTTGGATACTAACTCATGCACTCTCATAGGTATGTCTTCTAATTCTAAAGGAATAGGTCCGGATATGAAAGGATCGGGAATTATATTGATCTCCAGCTGAGGGGTAGAAGAAGGGTTTTTAATGCCTTCTTCTAGAAGAAGCTTGTCTTACCAGCCTCTCTAGATATGATAAAGGTAAGATAATCGTAATGAGCCCCGATATGCTTTGAAGGAGCCAATTTGGTCATAGTGAAGTCGCCAGTGAAATTTTTTTGACCTAACTAAACCTTTAATCACCTTTAAAGGAATAGGGTTTTATCGTTGTCCCAAGGAAAACAAATCAAATTAATTCTCCGGCAATGATGCCAAATTGATGTTGTCCTTTGATATAATTGGGGACAATAATTATGCCAAAGCATATAAAATGTTTTGTTTGTGTTTTGAATTTTTTGGATGACCAATATATAAAATAACATTTGCAAAAAAGTTATTGATTAAATCCTTCGTGATAATATTAGAAAATATGAATAAGGGTTGCTTGTTTATCTCACACAATGATTAATATTTTGTAAATGGTTAAGTAGACTTATGTAAGAAGATATTATAACCAAATATTCGGATTCAATTCTTTAATTAATCATAAGTTTGAAAACCTTTAAACAATGTCTAAAATTTCAACTGAATACATTTAACATTATCAAGATGCCGACAATTTATAAATGAAAGGGACTTACATCAACAAACTATTTATTAAATCATTCTTTATATTGATAATAACCTCAGGGAGGAATTTTAAGATAATTGAAACACAGCTTAATCTCACTTGATTATCTTAATAACCATTAAAAATATGACGAGTCAAAATTTAATGAAAACGGGAAAAACTCATAGAAGGAACAAAGTTGTATGAGACAAATTCGTAATCCTTCTATTATTGATGATCGAAAAAAATTGTACAATTATGCTTACAAAAATTTTTCTTATCCAAGGGTGCAACCCTTAATAACTCTAAATGAGATTTATTTATACTAATTTATAAAACTTAGAAATATCTTAAACTAATTACAATAATAGAATAGAGAAGAATAGAAGAAGGAAACATATAGATTATGTGTCTCTCTTCTCATGGAAGTTGTTGATGACTTGGCCCTTTTTGATGGAAGTTGTTGATGACTAGACCCTTGAAAATTTGTTTTGGTCGGCATGTTGTAGATATCACACTTTTACTCGATGGTCTCACAAAATTTATCCCATTTTTCTTGACTTGGGATTTCTACACTCATCATTTTTTCCGAAGATTTCATCTACCTCTATATATCTCTCAAAAGTAGGCTTATGAATGAACAAATGTTTGATTTTATGTTGAATGATCAAATCAAACTACAAATCTTCTAAATATGCTTCGCTTGTAATATGTCCTTTAATACCTAAAAATTTTGACTTATCCATTGTAATAGTATATAACTTTTTACAAGTAATCTTCTAATTTAATCAATTTGCCATCTAATCCTAACAATCCCGGCGGTCCTTTATGATTGAAGACATTAAACTTTGTATGAAACCTTTGAACAACAATATTGAAAGCTTCACATTTTGTTTGCATTTGGTTGATTAAATTCCTCTTCTCGTTGAAATTTCTTGATCTCTAAAATTGTTGCGCTTTGTCCAAGTATGTTTATTTCTTCCAACTCTGAATTCAAGACCTTGATCATGTCAGTGGCTTCACTTGGATTTTTTCTTGAGATGTTATTTCTGCTCTTCTATTGCTGCTTTTTCACTTGGTGATGAGCTCTTGTTGTTCAAAAAATAATCTATATGGATGGCCATACCTCTCGTCATAGACTTGCCGATGTCTTCCCAAATGTTATTCTTGGCTTCGACCCAATGTCCCCGCCATTAAATGTTCACTTTCTAATTCTTTCACCTTAAGTCCCAACTTGTGAGACTTTTGCATTTCCTCCAAATATAAGGTATCATTTATGATCTTCTCGTGATTCTAGAATCCGAAACCTTTGCCGCAACTTCTCATGTTCATGCTTTTTTAATAGCCAAATCTTGTGTCAACTTTGTCAGACGGGTTGTTTTCAAGGATGTTGAAAGCTTTGTACCTACGTAAGATGTTTGAACCGTCGTATTAGGATCAATAGCCACTTGTGCTACGGATGTCTCCTTTAATAACTCCTCAATATGTTCTTCCATCTTTCCGATTTGAATGTTTTTCTCAATGATCAATATGAGCATCTCCTCTTTGTTGTATTCATTTTCTCGCACTTTCCTTTGTCTCGTGGAACTTTAGTTGAAGGTAATTTGAGTTGTTTGCGTAGAAAAAAAGATGTCCGCATTCTTCTTTTTGATAATTTCCTCAACTTCCTTGCGATATTTTGGATCGGATCAAACTTTCACTACAAGATCCTCCAAATACTTCAATATGTTGTCTTTGGCCAATGAAGACAGCTTTTTCAATCTTAACCCCGAGATTGAACATTTGAAAATGCAATCTTCAGCTTTGGGAGTTACATGGTTGTTGTTGTCATTGTTGAAAAGAGCATCTCCCTGCACTTCGTGCATGTCTATCTCGATCTATAGGAAAGATCTGATTTCATTAACGTAAAACACAAATTTTTTTATATTCAACATGAGTCTTTGGAAAAGGAAATTTTTTCCCCCGCAAAAGGGCCATTTTCATCCTTCCTTTCTCACCGTCAAAGGCAAGTGAGAATCCCTGTGGCCGGGAAGTTTGATGTTTGTTTCCAAAAACTAAATATAAACATTAGATTTAATGCCTCATTCTTATGCTTAATTTCTAAAGAATCTAGAGAAAACATTTTGTTCTTTAGAAGAACTGGTGATGCAGAGAATCTGCAAGAAATCATATACTCGCATACAATAGAGTGTGTATACCCCTTTTTCATGAAAAATCCTCATTAAAATATTCATAAAACTATTTAGATTCAACCCAAATTATAAATGAAGAGAGAGACGAATAGTAACTAAAATACTTGCATAAAATACAACAAGAAATTACAAATTCAAACCCTTCCTTGGCCGAATATACACTTGTGGCCTCTTGCTCTCACCTTCACAACTCGTCACACTATCACTCTCTACATTTTTTCCTCTATACTATTCCATTCTTTGTGCCTCTCACATCTTCACACAAAACTTCATATTTATACATAATTATGGATTAATTTGAATCCATGATTTCCTCCACAAATATCTCAACCAAATCCTAAAATATCTTTATCCCTTTTTTTACTCAACTAAGTTCCATTTAAGAAATTCCTAATCCCTAAAATATCTATCCAACCCAACTCCACTCATATTCTCAATTAATTAAGATAATATTTACAATAAATCTCACACTCAAATTTTTTTTCTCTTAATTTAAATAAAAATGTGCATAATTTATAAAATAATTAAAAAAAACAACACCCCTTAAATCACCCAAATGCAAAATGAAAATTAAACAGGATGCTCCTACATCAGACTCCCCATGTAAAGAAGTTTCCATAGACTCCTGTCTATGAGGTTTGTCACTTTTTTGTAATAATGTGACAGCCACAAGTCTCAATGACTTACTCCCTCTAGGATTCCAAACTATGTTTTGCCACTGGTCTTTTAAAGTATCAACTCCATTTTTTAATTTATCACAGAATTCCCAGAATAGTATTTTCAGAATACTATCACATGTAACTCTCGGTTTTCCATACCACACCATCTTTATTTTGGGAATTACATACTTGTGTATAAACTCTGATACCCATTCTTCTAGTCTACGGGCTTTGAAACAATCTCGAACTGGTCTGTCAATCAGATTCCATCGGTCTCTACAACAATTTCTTTCGCCAATTCCTCGGAGTAATTCCTCTTTTTCATATGCTTCCGTCTCCAATTGCATTGAACACTCAACTTCCTAAAATGAAGAATAATCAAGAATTTCTCTTTGATCACAACTATAGTCATTGACTGCCTCTATAGTAACAAATTTCTCATCCACTGTTGTACCTGCATTCATCAAAAAATTATTAGTTTTAAAAATACAAGACCTTTCGGCCTCTTTTGATGCTGCAAGCATCAATATCCAATCATCAACCTTCTGGATTTCAGTAAATCCTCTTTTGAATTTCTAGCTGCTTTCATCTTTCTCTTACTGGATTAATACTTATGTTTCCTCTATGTCTCTAAGGACATTACTTTCTTGTTGCTCCTGATATTTTATCTCATCTCCAAATACTTTCTACTAAATTTCTCTGATTTCAACATCATATTTATTAATGTTGCCTTCTACACCTACAACCACATTATTATTTTAAGAGTTAAAACATTCACTTAAGTCTATAAACATTAGAAACATTTCATCCTTATCCTGCACGGTAACTGCAATCTCTTCTTTATCAGGTTCTACAAGCTTCATTTCTCCTTCAGGTTCCTTGAGCCATCTTTCCAAGAATTCTATTTCCATGTGAAATATTTCCAGCATTTCATCACAACCTTCTTTCTTAGTCTCATTCTTCTTCTGGCAATCCTCTTGAGGTATCATGTTGTCTATATCATCACATTGCAAAATTTTGTCATCAATTTCATTAAACAAATTCATTTTTTTACCTCCTTGGAATATCACTACGACATTTTCATTATGCCTCTGCTCCATAACAACTTCAAATGGCTGTCTTACACCAAACAGGAATTCATCTATGAATTCTTTCAGCTTCAACAAATCAGTACCTTCCTCCTCTGAAAGGAATTCTCCATCATACTTCACCTCAAGGGCTTCATTCATCTTTGTGACAGTTTCACCAAACTGTCCATCATCTTCTACACATCCTACAAACATACACAAACTATGAGATTTAAAAATACAAGGCTTCATAGCCTCATCTACTTCTCTTGTCAACATATCCTCAAATTATTCTGAACTATTCCAATAGTCCATGAGATCTTTCTCATTAATCTCTTCACCCAGAATTTCACTCTGTTTTGGGCCAAAAATGGAAACTTCCATTTTCAACTCAGCTTCTCTGAGTTCTTCACATCTCAATTGCACACTCATCATCTGCTCAAGCTTCCTTAGCTCTTCTGTCAACTGTATGTTTACCTGTTGTTCCCTCTTTGCATGTAGCCTCTACCATTTCACTTTATTCCTCATGGTCCAACCATGTCTCTAGTCTTTATTATTTCTCTACAACAATTCCATCAATAACTCAAGGTGAACTTCTATCTCATCTTTCTCCCTCTCATACTCTTCATCAGTCAACTGCTTCCATATTCCATTTGCCTTGGAATTTTCCTTCTTCTTTCTTCTGTCGTGGTCTTCCTTAGATCCTTTGAAATGACTATCAATAGTCATCTTCTCCTCCTTTGTGAACTTCATTTGTTCACTTGTGGATTTCATTCAAATCCCCTTTTCAGCAAGCTTTCATACTTGCCACCCAACAATACAAGCTCTCTTCATGTGCTTGACCTCTTGCGGTTCTCTGTCTTGGAATCATTTCTGGGCAACTCTCTTTCTCCTCTTTGCTGCAAACAACAACTGCAGTAATTCTTGTATTACAATGACCAACTCTTTGGGTGTCGGGCTCCACCGATCATGCACGCAATTACATTCAAACCTTTAACTTGATTTACGACTCTTTGACTCCAGACTTGACATCAACTCTTCATCTTGGATGAAAAATGCACCCTTTTGTACAATAACTCAATGGTTTAACCTGAATCAAGCTATCCAAATTTCTTCATTTGACCTTAACATCTTATTTGACTTCAAAGCTTGACCCAATAATTAGAATAGTGGATATTTTGATTCTAATTCAAGTTATACAATATACCAATGAACATCTACCCTTAATACATTCTTATGATGTAAAATGTCCCCTCTACCAATTCTCTCATACTCCATTCTTATGATAGTATCATAAGTCACTAATTATATTATCACTTTCTTTTACTCACATGATACTTAAGCCCTTAAATTTAAATGCAATCTACTTTCCCCAAGATTTATTTTATGATGAAAATAAAACAACCCATTTAATTTTCAAAATTTAAAATACCTCTTTGAAATGAATTTTCATACCTTACGTTCCCTTCAAGGTTATTTAATAAACCTTTTCTTTGCAATTTCAACTCTTCGGATTTCACTCTTTTTTGTCATTCTTATCACTATGAATATCTGCATGCCCTTCATACCATAACCTCTTAAACATGCTCATCATCTTAGCGTAGACAGTTTTTCTGCACTTCCATGCAGCTCCTTCTTTGCAGTGACGGTTCTCATGCAACACCGTCTCTCTTCAGTGCACAAAAACAATTCCCTTATAGGAATTTTCCAAAAACTTTCTTTTAACATGGTGTCATCAACATATTTCTCTAGCAGCAACAAACACAAACTGCAATATCTTCGGGACAGAACATGTGAACACTTTCACATGCGCTACAAGCAACGATCAATCATGGTCTTTAACTCATAGAAATCATAGATTCTCCTTTACCAGCTTGCTCCTCCATGTAGATCTCAGTTATCACAACCTCAAAACGATATACCACAACCACGCTGGCTCACCACTCTTCTGCTACGATTGGGTTCACCACTTGCTCTCAAAATGCCGCCAACATATCTCAATCAGTAAGGTCAAAACACTTCTTCAACAGTTCATTTCATAATTTTAAGTTTCAATGAAGTCTTTCTTCAAACTATTAGTCGACATATTGGTGTAGGTGCTCACTGTAAAATATACTCCAGCAGTCTTCTCAAAGCACAAATATACTTTTCTTTTAGAAAAGTAAAAAATAACTTATTTAAATCAATGAAGAGATTTACCATGCTTGAGATCGTTGCTTTAGAAATAGAATGGCTTAACTTACTGATCAATAGAGATGTCTGTGCACAAGGAATTCATTTTTCCAACTTGGATTGATATTATGAATGAGCATTGAGCATTCTCTAGCTCAATTCACAAATTTAATCTTCAGAAAATTCACCCCACTGATTGATATGGCATTGGTTCTCCACAACGACCAACGCAACTCACAGATCTGGCATGATCCCAACAGTACAGAATTTAAGCCACAGGGTCATTAATAGAACAACAAAATTAACAAAAAATAATGCCTACATCTGAAGGTCGAGAGAATAATATGTGACTTCTCTTCCCCATTTTTGATGGGCCAGAATTACTAAAGGGCAAAGCAAATTGATGTAGTCAATACGATTTCTATAATGAACAACTCATCCCATACAGCCAACCATGAATCTGTTTCTTTTGCTATTAACCATGGACCCAAAAGCCTATGGGTGTTCGCATGGCTCTGCATAAACTGGTATCTTCAAGACAAAACATTCCCCTCATACATATTCAGCTCCCAATTCACATAGTTCCCACTCCAATGGGGAGTTACATTCCAATCAGACAAGAAAGCAACGAAGTTTCAGATGCTTACATACAGGAGACGTTGGCACAAGAGAGTGAATGTTGTATTCACATTTCTCTGCATTACTGCTAACGAAATTAGGCATTTAGAAACCACATATTTCACAATGCATTTCTACAGAAATGCTTTGCAAATGTCGATGTCAGTTGCAGTCTTCAATTCCCAATTGGCCACTGTTATAAACCACGTATTTCACAATACGTTTTCTACAAAAATACTTTGCAAATGTCAACATCGGTTGGAAATGTTTTTAAATTTGAGTCTACAACCATCACATTCTT
This sequence comes from Pinus albicaulis, assembly GCA_034641835.2. Lineage (NCBI taxonomy): Eukaryota > Viridiplantae > Streptophyta > Pinopsida > Pinales > Pinaceae > Pinus > Pinus albicaulis. The sequence goes on from CM076574.1 coordinate 1,307,264,293, forward strand.
CTTCCCCAATCAGTCTTCACGTCACAGTCCAATTGGTCTCCAATTCCTGCATTTATAACTGCGTTCTAGCTTACGATACTTGATTACCATTCTATGTTGAAGCCATCTGATTCCCTTGCCATGTTCCATATACACAACCTGAGAATTTTTAGAATCAGTTGTTTTTGTTTTAATCGAATTCTACCCAATTGCACACCTGTTCCTGCAAATTCACACACTCATCTCTCGTTCATTGTTGCACGGATTAATTAGATCTTTTGGGTCTGATACCAAATGATGCAGATAATCTGCAAGAAATCATATACTTGCATACAATAGAGTATGTATACCCCTTTTTCATACGAAATCCTCATTAAAATCTTCATAATACTATTTAGATTCAAACCAAATTATAAATGAAGAGAGAGATGAACAATAACTAAAATACTTGCATAAAATACAACAAGAAATTACAAATTCAAACCCTTCCTTGGCCGAATATACACTTGTGGCCTCGTTCTCTCGCCTTCACAACTCTTCACACTATCCCTCTCTACATTTTTTCCTCTATCCTATTCCATTCTCTGTGCCTCTCACATCCTCACACAAAACTTCATATTTATACATAATTATGGATTAATTTGAATCCATGATTTCCTCCACAAATATCTCAACCAAATCCTAAAATATATTTATCCCTTTTTTGACTCAACTAAGTTCGATTTAAGGAATTCCTAATCCTTAAAATATCTATCCAACCCAACTCCACTCATATTCTCAATTAATTAAGAGAATGTTTACAATAAAGCTCACACTTATATTTTTTTCTCTTAATTTAAATAAAAATGTGCATAATTTATAAAATAATTAAAAAAAGCATCACCCCTTAAATCACCCAAATACAAAATGAAAATTAAGCAGGATGCTCCTACATCAACTGGCATCTAAGTGATGGATAATCTCGAGAGGTTATCTAGCAGGTGATGATGATGGATGAGTCATAGGAACACTTGTTGATGTAGAAACTTCAGTCTCTCCCAAATCAATAATCTCTGGTTTTTCTCCCTTTAAAAGTAAATTTGAACCAAGATTTCGATTTTTGTGCTGCAAGATAAAATCCTTCAGGATTTCTTTGGCAGATGGAAGCTCTTCTCTGAATCTTTTATGCTACTTACTCTCAGGGACTGGGGTCTGCACATTAGAAGTTGAAAGAAATTTTTCATATGCGTCCTGAAGTGTGCCTTCGACCCATTCATTTTGATTCATATATTTTTCTTTAACATTTCATAAGCTTCAGCACCAGCTTATATGATATTATAGATGAAGGATATAATACTTTCCTTGAGCTTGAACTGAACTTTGCTTTTCCTTGAAACAAAATGGAGTCATCCATATTTCTCATTCTTCAAATATACTCTAAGGAAAAGACTCTCATAGGTACATATCTAGGAAGCTTATCATTGGTGGGAGTTCATAGCCATATAATCTAATTTTTGTGTAGTTTTGGTACAAATACCAATCCCTGGTTTTGGCTTGCTCACTCAAGTGTAAGATCCTTTTGATCTCTTCCCCAATTGTGGGTTCTTTCTAACTGGTAAGAAGCTGATTCACTGGGTGTATGAAGGAGTCTATGAACTCTGGAAAATTATTTTTTGTTGATGTAGCCCTAACTAACTCTATCTAGTGAATCACTGATTGATTCACTCCTTGTGCATCCTATTTTTTGAAGTGGATAGGAAGCATCTCTACATGTTGAAAAAAAATCATGTGAATAATTACAGAAGTGTAATTAAACACGCCCTGAGTTGTGAAATTCATGAATTGTTGATGTATATTTTCAACCAAGAATTGGTTGTAATTATACATGAACAATGATGCTTTGTCTTTACAAAAAATTGATAAGAACCCCATGATGACTTCATCAACTATTTGGTCATTTGGGTATCCTAGCAGGTATGAAAGAAGTGAAATGCAGTGTTTAGAGGCTTCAGGAAAGATTGAGGATGAGTATAGTGGATTTTTCTTGGGAAATTCTGCATCCTGAGGTAGGAATATTTCAAATATCTGGGCTCTCTATGGGAAGGTTAACTTGTGGTAGAGGTCCATAAGAGCAACAGGTGAAAAATGGGATAGAGAATCAAATGAAGGGATGAGGAGCATTTTATTTATGGTCTCTGAAGAGATGGTGATCAGAATGTTTCCATTCTAAGCCACCACTGCTCTTTTTATAGGATCATACTGTGTTTGGCACTAGGAAATAAGTTCACGAAAAGAATGGGTCTGTGGAAAGGAAAACTGGAGAAATATTGATTCCCAAAACCTGATTGGCTCCTGATTATCAGTGTGTTTATTTCTAAGCCATAGATATAGCTCATGAAATTGAATTCGCAGTGAACATCTGAGACCTTAAATAAGGCGTCTGCGAGGGGTATCAGATCCAGGTTGAGCTATGGTGTAGGAGAGGGGATTTCTTCTGCAACTGGGTTGGTGACCTGCACTTCTTCAACCACCTGTTTCTTTGATTTTCCTTTAGGGGTCACCTGCTTTCTGGTCTTGGCTTTCGGGCCCATTTTAGACAGGGATATAGAATGGGAGAAATAATTTTAGGATCAGGAAATTTCAAAAAGGGTGACAGTGGTCGTAGAATGCAGAGCTGGTGATTTGGAACAGAATGTAGAGATGGCAGACTGTGACGAATAGACAAGAAAATAAAAGTGACATAGGGCACTCCACAAACCATTTTATAAGTGGAAATCTAGGTTTAGCAGCCTGGATAGTGAACGTAGTAGTTTAACAGTTCAGGAGGAGTTTTTAATGAGCAACAGTGCATCAAACGGTTAGCGAACGATCGTGTGAACGGAGGAATACAAACGATTAGGGAGTGGAGGCATAGGAGGGTAACGGTTGAATGACGTGGCAGGATGTCATTGGTTGGATGGACAACGATTGTGGCATGGAGGGAAGGATCTGTTGGCTTGAGGTGTGGGAGGAAACGGTTGGAAGGCTTTACCATCGGCAGATTTCAGGTGGGGCGGGGGGGGTGGGGTTCCTCCGGATTTATGGTTTTGGGTGAAGGGGGTGGTCACAAAGTGATGTTACGTCGTCGATCTTGAGCGGGTGAGCGATCGTCTGTTGAAACTTGCTATCCCTTTATTCATTGTGATTTGACCTTTTGTCCTCTGGTGACTTTAGGATATAAAAATATGCGCTATATGATTTATTTAACTAATGAAAATATAAATCCCTTTTTAAAGAATCAAATCATCATTAATTAATAATTAATATTTTTTGTAAATCAGCACATTTAAACAGGAGACCATGATTTATTTTTTGAAAACTAAAGTATTCACATTTTTTATTTTGTTTGCTTCCCTAACATTTTTTCTTTTTTACTTCTTTCTTTAGGGAAACTAACTCTAACCTTTTTATTTGACATGGATGCATAAAAACATATTTTTTCCTAACATTTTTTTATTTTCCTTTTCATCCATATCCTAACTTAGCATTTTATTTTTATTTTTTCAACTAACTTGCTGACTTATCAAAACCAAAAAACGTTACAACAAGAAGGATCACATGATGATCACTTAATTGATGAAGATGAACATGAAAGGAAATTGAAATAGAAACCTAAGGAAAATTCCATACCTAAATATGTATTTAAGCTTGAATATCTTTACAATCTCAAAGATAGATTCAAAAAGGTTACTAATTCAAAGTTGCAAATTTCAACTTTGAGGTTTGAACTAGTAAATCTTGGCACAGATCTTAATCCTCAGAACAGTAACTTAGGACTTGGTCTTTCCTCTGATGAAAGATTAACCTTCATTCACTTACTGAAGAAATATAAGAATGTCTTCACATGGAAATATGAAGATCTCAAAACTTATGATACTTCCATCATCCAACATACTATCCCAAAGATATCCACTGAAAATCCTATACAACAAAAGTTAAGGAAAATTCACCCTGATCTTGAAATTCAAATCAAAACTAAGCTCAACAAAATCCTTAAGGCCAAGATTATCTTCCCTGTTAGGTATTCAAAGTGGGTCTCAAACTTAGTCCCTGTTAGGAAAAATAATGGTGATATTCGTATTTGTATTGATTTTAGGAAATTGAACAATGCTTGATTAAAAGACAATTTCCCATTACCACCGATCGAAAAAATATTGCAATCAGTTGTTGGTTCTGAACTAATGTCTTTCCTTGATGGATTTTCAAACGACAATCAAGTATTGGTTCATCCTGAAGATAGATTAAAGGCTACATTTAGAACTAAATGGGGCACTTATGCCTATCAGAAAATTCCCCTCGGTCTAATCAATGCAGGAGCAAATTTTCAAAGAGCAATGGACATAGCTTTTAGAGGACTAATAAATAAAATGATGGTTGTATATTTAGATGATATAACCATTTACTCCAAGAAAATCAGCAACCACTATCATGATCTTAAACAAATCCTTGAACCCTGTATGAAATATGGAATTTTTTTAATTCCCAAAAAGTCCTACTTTGCTTTAAGTGAAGGTAAAATTTTAGGATTTATTGTCTCAAAAGAAGGCATTTATATTTATCAAGAAAGAATAAAGGAAATTTATAAACTCTCTTGTCCCCATAAAAAAAATACATGCAAGCCTTTTTAGGACAGATAAATTTTGTCAAGAAATTTGTTCCAAATTTTTCACAAATTGTTTTACCATTGCAAGTAATGATTAAGAAAAATTCACTCTTCAGATGGGGACATAATGAAAGAGAATCTTTTGATCTAATCAAGCAAGCCATAATCAATGTTCCTTCTCTGACTACCCCAGATTTTTCTAATCATTTCATTTTATATAATTTTTCATTTGAAAATCTTATGTTGTTGTGTTAACACAAATCAATGATCAAAAGATTGAAGCACCCATTTTTTTTCTTTAGTTCAAATATTTAAGGTGTTGAAATAAATTATTCAGAAGTGGAAAAACAATCATTTGTTGTTTACAAATATTTAAATAATTTTAGACCTTTTCTACTTAAAACACACACCAAGGTAATAGTTCCATTTTTTACAGTAAGGAAACTACTTATTCAAAAGGAACTAGGAGAAAAGAGAGAAAATTTGACATTGAAATAATACTAGTCAAAATCATTAGAGGGAAAGGTATCTGCAGACTACTATCTAGAGCATCCAACATATTAGATGATGAAGAGTTAGGTAAAACTCTACACATTACTGAGGTAAGTCTGAATGACTCTAAATCACAGTATTCTGATCTTATTTATTATTTGAAAAATGGATATGCTCCTACAGAACTCAATTACAAAGGAAAAATAGCTCTAAGATTGAAAGCTATTCAATATAAGATAATATACAATATTTTGTTTAGAAATAACTATGACTCTGTACTACTAGGATGCCTCGAGAAATCTGAAGCACAGAGGGTTTGCAGGAACTCCATGATGGACCTGCAGGTGGACATTTCGGTGGAGATACCACCACACATAAGATCCTTCATGCAGGATATTACTGGCCCACTCTGTTTAAAGATGCTCATGCATATGTGAGAAAATGAAAAACATGCCAAACTGTTGCTAGAATACAAAGAAAACCAACCTTACCCTTGCAGCCATTCAACATTGAGAAACCTTTTGAGTAGTGGGGATTCGATATCATAGGTGAGATTGTTCCTAACACATCCAAACAACATAAATATATTCTCAATGAAACACATTATTTTACTAAGTGGGTGCAAGTTTTTCCACTAAAGGTAGCTAACTCTAAAGCTATTATGGTATTTATTGATCAATTCATTATACGAGGTTTGGCTTACCCAATGCACTTATGTTTGATAATGCATCTTATTTTTTTGGAAATAGTATGACTGAATTTTCTCTCAAAATATGTTTTAATCCTAAATACTATGCTAACTACTATCCCCAAGGGAATGTTTTGGAAGAATCAACAAATAAAAATCTCATAAGAATCATAAAAATGACTATTGATCAAAGCCAGAAAAATTGGCATAAGTCTTTGACATTTTTACTATGGGTAGATATGATTACTCAGAAGTGCTCTATATGAACTTCTTCATTCAATCTATTTTATGGGAAAGAAGTTGTAATTCCATCGAATTTAGCTCTTCCTTTATTAGACCTAGTTCAATTTATTGATGAAGTACCTTCTTCTTCCCTACAATTAAGAATGTCTCAAATCCTTAAAATGGAAGAGGAAAGATAAAAATCCAAATTAACTCATGCTCAACACCAGCAGATAGTGAAAAATTCTTCTGATGCAAATTTTTTTTCCCTAAAAACATTCCAAGTTGGAGACCTCGTACTTAAGTGGGACAAGTCACATGAGGAAAAAGGCAAACATACCAAATTCCAAAGAATGTGACTTGGACCATTTCAAATCATAGAACAAATTGACCCATAAACCTTCATGTTACAAGATCTTCAAGGGAGAAAATATTTTCTCCCTGTCAATGGGATGATTTTGAAAAAAATCTTTTCCTAGAAGAAATTTTTCTTATAAATGTACTATACTTTTACATTTCTAGGAAAATAATGTTCGATTACATAATTTTGGTTTTTTCGCAACACCTCTGAATTATCTTAAGTTTTTTTTTTGAAGAATAGAAAATTTTTGAGGAAATAACTATGAAACTTGAAAAATTGAATGAATACTATACAACTCTGAAATCTTTTTCCATCCAAATTGTAAATTTTATAAACCTGAAGTTTGTAAAGTCTTTTTACTTTATCATCAGTCAGAAAAAGGTTCATCTTTACAAAGTAAAGACTTTCTATTACTAAGCATATTTAACTCTAAATTTTCATCCACAACTCTTAAGGAGTCAATGATTCTTCCCATCCATTGAAAATGATTTTTTAGAGTGTAATTCAAAAATATACAAAACTTAAAAGGATAAGAGGTCTCATCACGAGCCTTCTTACCATGATCATAGGTAAATAATAAAATGACATTACCACTACTGCATACCAAACTAGGGTAATGACTGATGATTATTAAAATCATAAGATTCAATTATAACGAGTGAATGGCATTGTCACTTTCTGGTCATCTAGCCAGGACAATGACTTTTTAAGAAAAATAAAAAATAAGTTATATGATTAAGGATTTATCTCAAAGAATTGTAATGATAAATGGATGGGATATTGAATCATTGATGGTTAAAAGGTAACATTTCCAAGGCTATGAATGCCTATTAGTAGTAGTGGCTCTACCTATGACGAAAGGAGAAAATAAAAAGGCTTAGTTACAAAGAGACACTTTATCTTTTAAACTATATAATGACTAATATAGAGGAATGAAGATATTTATTTATGAAAGGTTTCTGAAAGATTAACAATAAAGATGATTTTTTATATTCATAGTAATTTTATTCATTTAAATATTTTGAAAAAAAAAATTTCTTTCCTTAAATTATTTCTACTTATTTAAAGATACTAAGAAATTGTTTTTCAGAGATAATTGGTTCTTCCAGTGAAGTGAATCACCAATTGTTGTGCAATTCAACAACCCCCATTATTTTAGCATTAGTTACCTTAGAAAATAATGTGGACCTTTTTAATATTTTTTAGAGTTAAACAAATAAGACCCTTAGAGTTATTCATTAGATATAAATAGGAATAAAAAAGGGATAAAACCTTGAATTTTGGCCTTAAAAGCACTCAAGCGGAGAAATATCGCATTATCGCAATCGCAATACTGCACTGAATCACATATGACTCCTAAAAAGTCACTTAAAACATATTTCGATGTGATATGTATAAACAAAAGCACTTTTATAAAGGGAAAATGAATTTTTCCAAGTAAATTCTATAAGGAAAGCTTGTGGGACCCACTTCCGCCACATAGACCATCGCAAATCACATTTCACATTTCGCAACTCTCCCCGACGGTCTTATTGTCACCCTCCATGTTTTCCTGAAGCGATATACTCCATCCCAACACATTTCCGCAAACATAATCACTCTTCCCCCCCGACCATATTCACTGATGCGATATAGTCTATCGCAAATCGCACATTGCACTTTCTCAACACAAAAAATTTTCACTCCATCTATTTTTTCCAATATTGCGATTGCAATATCGCAATTGAAAAAACTAAGTCGATCCATATTAAATAAATATTTACACACGACCAATACTGCGAAGCGACAGATTTGGTTTAAAATGCTGAAATGATTATATGGGCACATCAACCCATATCAACCATTAATATCATAACTTAACAGTTTTGTTTCCCATGCCTCCATAATGATTTGACTGTAAGAAGCATTGAATTCATATCTTAGCAGCGTGCCAATTATTATTCGTTTAATCGTTTCTATTACTATGGTACTTGTGCATTTGTAAAATCAAAGTTCTCTCTTTCCGCTTATCATTTCTCATTTATTCGCAGGCGAAATCAAATAAGCAGAATATTTTGGAGATGTATAAATCTCTTCAGAAAGCTAAGAAATAGATGGCCCCTATAAACCCTACACTCGCTATAACCAAGAGAACAGAGATGCTTCCTCTGTTTACGAACACTACATGTAGTCTGAAAAGCAGATCCTCCTCATGGGAATCCATGTCCAAGTTGTTTTAGGATGAGAAACCTCACAAAGTTCAAAGGAAAGATACTATTGATGCTTCTGATTCCTTAAAATCTACTACTAAAAACGTGGGCAATTCTTTCCTGCATCAAATTTTTGTGTGACCGAAAATCTTACCATACATTGATATGGTAAGATGGATCATTGATAACCTCAACATTGGGGACAAGACTTTTCTAACTAGCATAGGAACAGTGATTGGTTCCTTCAAATCCAAATACTTGAATTTGATGTACCAAATCCCAGACCCTGAAAAGGTCTATGACAAGGAATTTATGGCACAGTTCGCCAGCGAGAATGAGCTCAAATTAAATCTAATCTTGCAATGGAAAAGAAAACCCAATATTAAGCACAAGAATGATGATAATGGTATGTATTCTACTGACTCCCTTGCAAGTCCCTACAGTTATGTTGCTGCCATGATGTCTAGGATTTTTGGTCAGCCTAACACTACCATTTTTTCAGTAGAATGGGTTCCTCTCATGGAAGCACTTTCATAATCTTATGTTATGGATTAGGGAAACATTATGTCTAATAATATTGTTACTCAAATTTTGGAATATAGGAAAAATCACTCTATTTCCTCCAAGATTTTCCCCCTGTTTTTCATGAGTGCATATATCATGGACCTTGTGTGTTTCACTTGGAATTTTCTAGCCATGGGCTGGAAATGGACTATCCAGGACCTTGTACCCATTCATGTATTTCATAACATGTTATGGTAATCAAAATTTGAGAACCATTTTTACAAAATCTGCCATGAATTCATTCTCCATTTTTTTCAAGTTGTTTTTAATGAGAAAGCCCCCATATTGTCAAAAGAGGCCCAAGCTGATTTTTCATCCATAGGAAAATGGTTTGGAGAAGAGTTTTTCACTTATGCTAGAGTATTATGGAGCTTAGATCAGCCGCACATTTTACCCTTGTATGTTCCTGACAAGCTTCTCGCAAGAGAAGTAGCATATCAGGCTATTGGCACCGAACTAACCAGTTTTTCAAAGGAGGCCAAGAAAGCATCATGGCCTTCCTTTCCAATTAATTGTGGTGTTTATGGTCTAGAAAATTACAAGCATGCAGTTCTAGAGATCGGTCAAATTGAATGTTTGAAATTTTTTACAATTTCAAATAGACAATACGACCCAATTAAATTTGCCAATAATTTTACTACCCAAGTTAAAATTAGGCATGTTGTTGATGAAGAAGATTATTTCAACAACTTATTTGATTCAGTTGATAATTATTCTGCAGTTCACAAGTTGGCAGCCCTACGCCTCCATCCACAACAATTACCACATTTAAAACAATACAGGAACAAGAGATTCACAATTCCATTAAAAATGTTGGAAGCATCCCAACCCCTATCTCAGAAGGAAAAGGAGAATGAACCAGCAACTAAGGATACTGAATTCCTTAGCAAAATAGACCAAGATAAATCAGCCGAAGTTCAAACTATGGATTTAGATTTCCCAAGTAATCTGAGTGAAGTTTGGAAGGATTTTAACCTGAAACTCCAACAAGACCAAGGAGCTATAGTTACTGATCGACAACAGATTGTGCATATGCCTCAAAAAAAAATTCATGACTCATTCACTGCTGAGCCCTCTGACAAATTAGTAAGCACGGAGATAGTGGAATTCATACTAGCCTTCCCCACTACTGAAATTATACTTAACATTGAGGAAATCCCTCCTTTAGACATTTTCTATAGTCCTAAACACAAATCAGTTTTAAGGATTCAAAAGAAAAAAGGAGATCAAAGTAGTCTCAACCCCTTGTCCAAGGATATATCTCAATGGATGTGGTCTGGATAGACTCGGAGTTAGATCCTTCACAGGATCTAACTCGCCTAAATCAGTTTGTAGGAGCTTATGCCTCTGCAACTATTGATAAATATTATGAAGTTCAACAGTTGATGAAATAAAATGATGAAAGAATCATCCAACTATAACTTGAGCTATAGGCAGAGAAACAAAATATCAATCAATAGCTATAGATGCAGGTCACGCAGCTCCAGGAGAGCATCGACCAATTGAAAATTCAGCACCAAAATGAAATTAGTTCAAAGGACACTCGGATCCATCAATTACAGTTTTCTATAGAGAAATTGAAGGATAATCCAAAGATTGATGAATTCTGAAAAGAGGCCTTAGAACTAAATACTTTATTGGCACAACCGAAATTCATTTTTTGTTAGAAATTATAAAATATTCTTGAATTGTGTGAACAGAGCAATTCACTAATGAATCGCATTTCATACCAGAGGATTAGTTTTGATGAGATTGATGATAAGGCTTCCCAGTATGTCACCTGGCAGGATTCTGTTGATGGCCTAAAGGAAAAGTAGCCCAAGATTGAAGACTCAAAGAAGGAAATATTGTTTACAGATTGGGAAATATAGTTGAAACATGCAGAAATATCCATTTGCAGAGAAAAGGATGTGGCTACTAACATTGTGGAAACCGTTAGTCAAAATTGCATCACTGCAAACCTTACTGATAGATGTCCTCCTGGTGCATTTCCTATCCAGAAGGACTTGATAAAATATTCAAAGGTAAAAGAAGAAAACATCAAAAATCTATAAATATTGGATTGGCATAAGTATTGGAGATGCTTAGTAAAATCTCACAGCCAGTGGCTTATGCTACACTCTCTTACAGAGACATCTTCCTACATGCTTCCTCCACTTTCTGATGTTGTTTTCACTGGATAGTTGCGCATTAGGCTAGTCCAACCTCTAGAGGTTAAGCCTATTCTTAACATCCTTCAGTTGAAGGAAAAAATGGCTAAGGAGACAGTGGGACAATCATCAAGCAAGTCACCCCTTTAATTTATGTTTCTGTTTAATTTCCACTTACTTTAAGGAGGGTTCTTTTAAACCTCCTCGGCTTTTTATTGTAATAACTATTTTTAGAATTTTATTTTTATATTTAAACCCCTTAATGTCTTTGAAGAAGGGATCCTATAAATTTGAAAGGAAGAATTTACGGATGTTGCACTTTGGTACTCTTGAAGTTTTGAATAGAAAAGGCTAGACCAAATTGTTATGCGGAATTATGAATTATGGATAAAAAATTCTTCCCTTGATAGGTTCTTATCTAGAACAACAGATTAAATACTTTGCGACTACTATTCCTAACTATAAATAGACACATAGAACAAATCAAAGAAATTACTTGGATTCCAAGCGCTTCTTATTCTCCTTCTGTCGCTCTTGCTATAGCTTCAAATCCAAGCTAGATGTCCGAAAATATTTCCTCCAAAGATGAACACTAAACAATAAAAGATAGCAATAATATAGATTTCTATTCAAGTTATTTAGTTAAATCAATGAAACATAAACCATATACATCAGATAAGAATTCATAATATGGAAAACATTAGCTTATATAGATACATATGTGGGAAAGTAAGCAGCAATATTTATTAATGGATAGAATGGGAGGTTACAACCCAATGATTGATTTGAAGTGACCATCTCCAGTAGCATCCCAGCCTCATCACAATGCAGATCTCTCCAGCAACATGTTACACAAATCAACTCCTTAATTGAAAATCCACCAGCATTTCTCTACTCAAATTCTTCCTTATCAAACACTAGGATCTGTGCTCAATTTATAGAGGAGCTGCAGGTAGTTTTACAATCAATGAATTTATAATAATAGGAAATGCATGTTCCTAATCTTGTAGAGGTAAAATGGACACCTGGATTCGAAATTTGACACATGTAAACTCTTTTAGAAGGCACTGGCCAAGTGGAGATTCCAGAACAATGAGAATTTCGCTCCCAATGTGACCAACGCACCTATGAGTGTTGGGAAGTGCTTTGCAGAGCAGCCTTGAATGGGGCTACCTGCATATGCAACGCACTTAGTCCCTTTAGAGGCAGCATTGGTGAGCTCTCAAATGATATATTATAAACTTCAAATCTTGGAAACCTTTGCAGATGAAAGTCATGGATGATTTGTCTTGTTCTTTGTCTTAGGGCATGTAGCAACTGAAATGATAGGGGATGATAGAACCTATTCATTGGTCCTGGAGATGATGTCCAGTTAACCAGGTCATTGGGAATGATGCCCAAACTGATCTATAACAATTTCCCCCTAAAGCATGAAGTCAGAATAATAATAACAATATTTTGATTGAGATGCTTTACACTGTGATGGGCTGGAGATGAAGCAGAGTGGCGACCTGCATCAATCTTACAATACATTACATCATGATATATCCTCTTGATCATAATTTTTGAGGGTAGGCATTCCCATGTTCAGCACATAAACTATCTAATAACATGTACATAGTGCAGAAAGTCGTCTTCATTGGAATGTTTCCCAATGCAGAGATGCCTATAGATATAGGCCCATGTTTGGATGATGATCTGTATGTAAGGTCACCGTACCAATGATGTGTACAACAATCCTAAAATCGTAGCCTGAATGGCTGAAACTAGATCTGGGGTCTTCTTATCTCATTCACTCGATCATTCGGGTACAAGTCTAGCCATGTGAATATATGATTTGTAGTCGAACATGGAAAGACATAGTTTGATTACAAGCCAATGATGTGAGTTGTTAACAAACGCAAGAGAACCACCATTGATTTCAATGGCCCTCAAGGTACTGCAGTACATTTCGTAAGGCGTGAATAGATTATTTGATGTCGAATGCCAAACAAAATATTTCGGTCAAAAATCCAGAAGTGAGGATCTTGTCGATGATGTAACAAGCCTCATGGTACTGGAATATAATGTTTCTAAGTGAACTTCCTGGATAATGATTTTTCGTCTACAGGAAGCCACCTTATTGTGAAATGGGAGTTACTGATTTCGAAGACAAAGGTATGACTTGATATAGCAATTTTCAGGGATGACGGTCATGAGAACATATCGGCGACACTGAGATGAGTTGGCAGTATTGACCCAAAACTGAAGTGAAGGTATGATGAACCATAGGTATGAATGTACCGTCAAGAATATTACCCAACCCAAACAATGACAGTGATGGAGTGAAGTGTCATGTTCAAGAGTGACCTACTACAGTAAAACGTTCTGTTCACTTTCCCAAATTTTCCCCGGTCATTTGTCGACCAGTACCTCTTTATTTTTTAAAAATCTTGAGGAGGATAACATTTGCTTAATCTATAATTCAACCCTTTGGGTGAATAATGTATCGCTATTTAATAATTTAACGATTCTAGCGATGAATTAAACTCGATTCTTGCCATGATTGACAAGCCCATCGCTATTTTATGTTTTAATGAGCTTAATGACAGTGACAGCCCGGTCCTTTTTCATATTTAGAGAGTTTGAAAAAGAGGACGAAAGAAAACTCCATAAGTACTTTTTCTTAAAATTGTTGCTCAGATCCAAAAAAGTGTAAAATAATATCTGAGAGAACCTCTTTAGTCATGTTCAACCAAGGTATTCCTTTTTCATAAATAATCTATCTCAATCTGAAAAATGGTTAAATTTATACTGAGTAGATATCAATTCATTTATTTTTACGAGCTCGAAAAGATAAGTGCTCGGCAATCTTTTCACATTATCGGAGTCTGAAAAGAGCTGAAATAAGACTCCAGGGGTTCCTTTTTTGCTGTTATCAAAGTTTGAAAAAGAGATAAAAGTGTGCTTCAAATCCTTTTTCATTTTTAACAAAGCTCGAAAAATAAGGATAAAAACTATGCTTTGTGGTCAAATCATTCTTGAAATAAATCTGCAAGACTAATCTGTTCATCAGTTGTAAAACATGTTCAGAACAACATCAAATGGATTAAAAATACCTGTTTCATGATAAAAAAATATAATAAAACCATATTCATAGCAATAAATATTCATTGCAAACAATTAAATGGCTAAATAAAAAGAGTTTTACTATTCATTTTTACCATTCGTTAGTTACCATTTGCATTTTGGAGCTTTGAACCTATTTTTGCCCCCGAACTTCAGCGTTCAGTTGCGTGAAATTGGTAAGAATGTTTTGAATGCCCCCTACAAGAGCACATGTAGAATGCCCCCTACAAGAGAAGACAGATACATTGCCTAGGGAAGAATGTCTAGGATGCACTTGTCTTCAACCCAGTTTGAAATGCAATTTTTTATGCAGAATCATGAATTACGGATAAAACATTCTTCCCTAGACAAGTGCTTATCTAGAAAAATAGATTAAAGGCTTTGCGACTACTTTTCCTAACTGCAAATAGACACATAGAACATATCAAAGAACTTACTTGGAGTCCAAGCGCTTCCTATTCTCCTTCTGTCACTCTTGTTGTAACTTCAAATCCAAGCTAGATGTCTGAAAATATTTCCTGCAAAGATGAACACTAAACAGCAAAAGATAGCAATAATACAGATGACTATTTAAGTTATTTAGTTAAATCAATGAAACATAAACCATATACATCAGATAAGAATTCATAATATGGAAAACATGATCTTATACATATACATATGTGGGAAAGTAAGCAGCAATCTTTATTAATGGATAGAAGGGGAGGTTACAACCCAGTGATTGATTTGAAGTGACCATCTCTAGCACCATCCCAGCCTCATCACAATGCAAATCTCTCCAACAACATGTTACACAAATCAACTCCTCAATTGAAAATCAACCAGCATTTCTCTACTCAAATTCTTCCTTATCAAACACTAGGATCTATGCTCAATTTATAGAGGAGTTGAAGGTAGTTTTACAATCAATGACTTTCCAATAATAGGCAAGGCATGTTCTCAATCTTGTAGAGGTCAAATGGACACATGGATTTTAATTTTGACACATATGAACTCTTCTAGAAGGCACTGGAAAAGTGGAGATTTCGAAACAATGAAAATTTCACTCCCAATGTGACCAACGCACCTATGAGTGAGAGGAAGTGCTTTGCATAGCAGCCTTGAATGGGGATACCTACATATGCAATGCACTTAGTCCCTTTAGAGGCAACGTTGGTGAGCTCTCACATGATATATTATAAACTTCAAATCTTGGAAACCTTTGCAGATGAAAGTCATGGATGATTTGTTTTGTTCTTTGTCTTAGGCCATGTAGCAACTAAAATGATAGGGGATGATAGACCCTATTAATTGGTCCTGGAGATGATATCTAGTTAACTAGGTCATTGGGAATGATGCCCAAATTGACTATAACAATTGCCCCCTAAAGCATGAAGTCAGAATAATAATAACAATATTTTGATTGAGATGCTTTACACTGTGATGGGCTAGAGATGAAGTAGAGTTGAGACCTGCATCAATCTTACAATACATTACATCATGATATATCCTCTTGATCATAATTGCTGAGGGTAGGCATTTCCATGTTCAGCACATAAACTATCTAATAAAATGTAC
Organism: Pinus albicaulis; assembly: GCA_034641835.2. Classification (NCBI taxonomy): domain Eukaryota; kingdom Viridiplantae; phylum Streptophyta; class Pinopsida; order Pinales; family Pinaceae; genus Pinus; species Pinus albicaulis. The sequence continues at coordinate 1,307,280,224 of CM076574.1, forward strand.
ATAGTGCAGAAAGTCGTCTTCATTGGAATGTTGCCCAATGCAGACATGCCTACAGATATAGGCCCATGTTCAGATGACGATATGTATGTAAGGTCATCGTATAGATGATGTGTACAACAATCCTAAAATTGCAGCTCGGATGGCTGAAACTAGATTCGGGGTATTCTTATCTTGTTCACTCGATCATTCGGGTACAAGTATAGCCATGTGAATATATTATTTGTAGTCGAACATGGAAAGACATCGTTTGGTTACCAGCCAATGATGTGAGTCGTTAACAAACACGAGAGAACCACCATTGATTTCAATGGCCCTCAAGGTACTGTAGTACATTTCGTAAGGCGTGAATAGATGATTTGATGTCAAACGCCAAACAAAATATTTCCGTCAAAAACCTGGAAGTGAGGATCTTGTCAATGTTGTAATAAGCCTCATGGTACTGGAATATAATGTTTCTAAGTGAACTTCCTGGATAATGATTTTTCGTCAACAGGAAGCCACCTTATTGCGAAACGGGTGTTACTGATTTCAAAGACAAAGGTATGACTTGATATAGCAATTTTCAGGGATGACGGTCATGAGAATGAAGGTTTATGAGTATTGCAGAAGGATGAGTATTCATTGAATGACTTCTCTTGAACATATCAGCGACACTGAGATGAGTTTGCAGCATTGACCCAAAACCAAAGTGAAGGTATGATGAACCATAGGTATGAATGAACTTTCAAGAAGATTACCCATTCCAAATAGTCACGATGATGGAGTGAAGTGTCATGTTCAAGAGCGACCAACTACCATAAAAAGTTATGTTCAATTTCCCAAATTTTCCCTGGTCATTTGTCGACTAGTACCTCTTTATTTTTTAACAAGATTGAGGAGGATAAAATTTGCTTGATATATAATTCAACCCTTTGGGAAAATAATGTATTTCTATTTAATAATTTAAAGATTCTAGCGATGAATGAAACTTAATTCTTGCCATGATTGACAAGCTCGTTGCTATTTTATGTTTTAATGAGCTTAACGACAGTGACAGCTTGATCCTTTTTCATATTTAGAGAGTTTGAGAAAAGAGGACAAAAGAAAACTCCATAAGTACTTTTTCGTAAAATTATCGCTCAAATTTGAAAAAGTGTAAAATAATATCTAAGAGAACGTCTTTAGCCATGTTCAACCAAGGTATTCCTTTTTCGTAAATAATCTATCTCAGTCAGCAAAAGGGTTAAATTTATACTGAGTAGATATCAATTCATTTACTTTTACGAGCTCGAAAAGATAAGTGCTCGGCAATATTTTCACATTATCGAAGGCTGAAAAGAGCTGAAAGAAGACTCCAGGGGTTCCTTTTTCGTTGTTATCGAAGCTTGAAAAAGACATAAAAGTGCGCTTCAAATCCTTTTTCGTTTTTAACAAAGCTTGAAAAATAAGGATAAAAACTATGCTTTGTGGTCAAATCATTCTTGAAATAAATCTGCAAGACTAATCTGTTCATCAGTTGCAAAACCTGTTCAGAACAACATCAAATGGATTAAAAATACTTGTTTCATGATAAAAAATATAATAAAACCATAGTCATAACAATAAATATTCATTGCAAACAATTAAATGACTAAATAAAAAGAGTTTTACTATTCATTTTTACCATTCACTAGTTACCATTTGCATTTTGGAGCTCTGAACATGTTTTTGCCCCCGAACTTCAGTGGTTGATTGCGTGCAATTGGTAAGAATGTTCTGAATTCCCCCTACAAGAGCACTTGTCGAATGCCCCCTGCAAGAGAAGACAGATACATTGCCTAGGGAAGAATGTCTAGGATGCACTTGTCTTCAACCCAGTTTTAAATGCAATTTGTTATGCGGAATTATGAATTACGGATAAAACATTCTTCCCTGGACAGGTGCTTATCTAGAACAACAGATTAAAGACTTTGCGACTACTTTTCCTAACTTTAAATAGACACATAAAAAATATCAAATAACTTACTTGGATTCCAAGCGCTTCCTATTCTCCTTCTGTCGCTCTTGTTGTAGCTTCAAATCCAAGCTAGATGTCCAAAAATATTTCCTGCAAAGATGAACACTAAACAGAAAAGATAGCAATAATACAGATGTCTATTCAATTTATTTAGTTAAATCAATGAAACATAAACCATATACATTAGATAATAATTCATAATATGGAAAGCATGAGCTTATACAGATACATATGTGGGAAAGTAAGCAGCAATCTTTATTAATGGATAGAAGGGGAGGTTACAACCCAGTGATTGATTTCAAGTGACCATCTCCAGCAGCATCCCAACCTCATCACAATGCAAATCTCTCCAGCATCATGTTACACAAATCAACTCCTCAATTGAAAATCCACCGGCATTTCTCTACTCAAATTCTTCCTTATCAAACACTAGGATTTGTGCTTAATTTATAGAGGAGCTGAAGGTAGTTTTAAAATCAATGACTTTCTAATAATAGGCAAGGCATGTTCCCAATCTTGTAGAGGTCAAATGGACACATGGATTCGAAGTTTGACACATGTGAGCTCTTATAGAAGGCACTGGCCAAGTGGAGATTCCGAAACAATGAGAATTTCGCTCCCAATGTGACCAACGCACCTATGAGTGTCGGGAAGTGCTTTGCAAAGCAGCTTTGAATGGGGCTACCTGCATATGCAACGCACTTAGTCCCTTTAGAGGCAGCTTTGGTGAGCTCTCACGTGATATATTATAAACTTCAAATCTTGGAAACCTTTGCAGATGAAAGTCATGGATGACTTGTCTTGTTCTTTGTCTTAGGGCATGTGTTAGTATGAATCTTAATCGTAAGCATACGAAAAAGGCTCACTTTAGCCGCGCATAACAAACAACCCTAACAGAAAAGATGGATGCCAATATCTTTAGATCTGCAATTAGTTGACCAAGATAAATGCTGCAAAATCTAGATCTATGCATTAAAAGACATTAAGCAGTAAATAAAAGCAAGAGTTGCTCCATGCATCCAATAGACAAGACAAGATTGTTTTAAAGAATTTTTGTATTTTTTGACACCTGGGAAGGGAACATAGAAAGATGTTACTAGTCCCCCTCATTGGGATGGGTTCTTTTAAGTCCTTAGCACTTCAGATCTAAAACCCCTCTCTCTTGATGGTGTAGAAAACCCAGACAACGATGGAACTCAAAGGGAGCTCACAAGAAAAATGGTAGAAAAATATGACAATGATGGTGGATCAAAGTCAGACCAAAAGTATAGATCCAGAGTGATCTTTAGGCAACAAAAGGTAGTGAATAAATGGGGAAAAACCTTCTATTTATAACAAAATATTGAGTTAGTCTAGATATTGGTGCATAGTTAAAATATTATTAACCAAATCAAGATCCAACTTTTATGGAATATTTTATTATATTTGTTGGAGGAAAAAAGAATTTGACTTGGGTCAAATCCCTTTATTTGTAAATAATAAATAAATAAATGATTTATTTATTATTTTAAGGATGTGGTTGAGTAATAATCAAATAAATAATGATTTATTTAATTATTTATGAGTGATTTAGTCAAATTTAACAAGGAATATTATTTAAAGAAGGTTTAAATAATTATTCCTAGAAAATAATAAGATAAATAATAATTTATCTCATTGATTTCCCTGTTTTGGGTTTAATATGACCAAGAATATTAATTAAACTATTTTTTAACTAATTATTCTTTGAGGAAAATCAAACAAATGTGGATTTATTTAATATTTCCTCACAAGGTTTCCTATTTCGACCATAAACAACTTAATAAAGGTGGTTTACTAAGTTATTTTTCATAGTGAAAGCAATTTTAATTAGGGTAAGATTGATCTTACATGGTGTACTTAGGTCCATCTAATAGTAATAGGTTAGATGACCAAAAAATGGTGTAACAGATTTCCCCCCCAGTGTGTGAGCATTAGGAGCTAATCATATGACCGAAGTACGTTGTAAGAACTCAATCACTAGACACCGAAGAGGAAGTCAGAGAGAGAGAAATATAAGGTAGACTAAAGCGCTAGAGGACTGGACCCTGAGGAGGCGAGACTTGCAGGTGTGACAAGTCTCCTTTATGAGTGATTACCTATGCTATAGGCGGCGGGGGAGGCATACCTATACCTGCCCAGACAAAGTACAAAGAATAATGCATCCAGTAAACAAGGCACTGAAAAATATAGTACATGCTGGCATAAACATGAGCCAGGTAAAAACATGATAATGAATCCCACATACATATTGTGCCTGGGATAACAACCAGGTCTTATACAATAATATCTGAGTACATGAGATATAAGTACAACCAAAGTGCCCCTATAAACAGGAAAGGGCTCTGAAAATCTGATGATACATGAAAACAAAAAGGCGCTGCAAGCGGCTGAGGCCGACATCATCAAATATATGGAGCTGCATCAAAGTCTATACTGAAGAGGTCATTCGCATGTGGGGGGCTACCTGAAGGGCCACCCCCTCACGAGGTCTGAAAACATCTCACACACACTCGGGAATCACGGGTATCATCTGCTACATCATTGAACCATCAATTATACAGATCTCGATCATGCTATAAGGAGCTCGAGCTGAGAAACAATCAAGTCAAAGGGCAATAAGAAGTCCCTTTGCTTGATCTGAGGCACTGAACAAGAGTGGAAGCTGGAACCAAGGTACACCGCCCTCTAGACCTGTCTTCTGGAATGAATGATCTCATGTCGACAGAAGGAGGTCTGCCATAGGTGAGGCAATAAGGGATCCTCAACTAAGGCATGAGAGAAAATAGTAGAGCGACTAACGGACTGACACTAGGGATGATGATGAAATGGGGGGTACTAAATAGTAGACGGACGACTTCCCTTGGTAGAGCATAAAGGGCATGGATGACCTGGCAGCGACTGACACAATATCAAAGGTGATAGGGGACAGTAGGACTAAAGGCCATAATGTGCGACACGAGAGAGGAACCAAGCAATGAAGGATGGAGGACTATAGCGGGATACAAAGGGACTCGAGATAGACTCCATGGATGCGATGATGACTCAACTCGGATGCTCTAAAAAAGGGTGACTCGATGATGCTGCCACACATAAAAGGTCCAATGGGGACCAAAAAACATGAGTACAAGATGGTTACTCATGATAAAAATCAACACAATCATGGACAAGTATGGAGGCAAAGTGGTGCCCCAAGTGCAAGTGTTGCAAGTGAAGAAATTTGATTTGGAGGAGTGGTGAAGTGACCCTTCTTGGAAAAAATGTGTCCAGGTGAAGTATCAAATCACAAAAAAATAATAGATACCCATTTGAGGGCTCGGTGAGAGATTTGCAATGGTACAGACGATTTGTCAAACTGAGCTACGGTTTGGCCATAGCATGCGAAAGAAAAATTAGGGGTTTCTCTTATAATAAGACATTTTCCCTCCAAATTCACTCATTTGCAAGTGGAGCTATGGTGAATGTAGAGAGGAGAGAAGGACCTAAATCTTGCGGTGATCGTAGCGGATAAACTGACTGTTAGAATTGAGATCCGTCAGTTGCAGGTAAGGGGCCTAACCCTACTCTTTCATTTCAATGGATTGCAAGTTCAGTTTAGGTCCCTAGAGCTCAGGAACAAACCCCTACTCCTCTTCACGTCTGCATCTCACTTTTTGGGGCAAAAACTGTGACCTGGGTAGCAGGTTTTGGGCAGAAAACTGCGACGTGTCCCAAGATTGGGCCTGAAAAGTGTGACTTGACAAAGAGGGGTTTTTCTGTGCTGTTTTTTGGCTGAGAGCTAGGTTTTGATGTTTGGATATAGTCTTTCCTATCTTTACACTGAAAAATATGATGGGTTTGTGCAGATATGGCAGAATTACGGATCAACTGGAGAGAGAGAGAGACCTGGACATATTACGGTCAGAGATCCGAGAGGATCAGGGTGTCCGCAGTATATTGGCGAGGTTTGGGGTTCTAAATTTTGTGGAGAACCCTTTGATGAGAGCTAGAGAGCCCTTATTGGCTTGGATTGTTAGTTATTGGAATCCGAACCATGACGTCTTTATAGTGCAGGGGCACCGGATCGAGTTGACGGTCCAGGATATATATTTTCTAACTGGTCTCCCACCACTTGGGATGGTCGAGAATACTCAGCCAGTGTTACCATGAGGGCAAAACATCATGGAGTATGTAGAGCACCATTTTCGACCAGGTCTCCATGTCAAGGGGACACAGATACCCATTAGGGACCTAGAGAGGTTAGAGACACGCGATGTGGCCACAGCAGTGCTGCAGATCCTAGGCAACCAGGCACTCCACCAGATCACTAGAGGACAGATGATGCTTGTGGAGAGTGTGTTGAGTGGGACCTACTATAGGTGGGCCCAGATGATGTTTTCATCGTTGAAACAATAGTTGTCGCTATGCAAGCGGAAAGTGAACTATGACTATGCATATGGTACAATTTTGTGCTTACTCTTCTTCGAGAAGATCCTGACACTTCGACCTCACATACCGCTCCAGGATGGGGGCCTGAGGGAGCCTAGGATGCGCTGATGGGGGTGACTACTGTTCAAAGGAGGAGATGGGGTGGTCGGACAGGTGTTTCGACCCAAGTTCTTTGCTCATTGGGATCATATGCCATTGTACATAGACGACTATCCCTATAGTGGGATGAGTTATTGTGGGGACCCAGATTTGCCACTGCAACCTGGTCGAGTATGGGGGCCTGATGGTAAGTGAAAAATTGCTAATATTTTATGTGCATTGTAAAGTTTTAGAATATTGTATATGGTATTGATTCTTCTACTTTTGATATGTAGATACAGCACCGGTAAAACTTGCCACGTATATGGGACGGCTTGCAGTATCAGGAACTATCGGACCTAGTGGATCGAGAGTGCCACAAAATGACGATGCAGCAGCCCTCATGGAGGACATCCGTCATAGATGTGAGAGGCTTCTGACCATTGTTTCATAGCGCGGCTGGCAAGACTTGGATGATCAGTACATAGAGCCATGTATTGGTCTACCCTCGGAGTGGCGAGCGGTCATGCAGCATATGGCGATGGCCAGGCAAGGGATGCGTGATCTACGAGCTGCAGGAGCACATCCATTGGCTTGGGATCCTCCAGATAGTGATTAGTGTGTAGGGGCAGGTGGTGCCCCCAGTTTTGAGTTTTTGTAACATGCTATGGGCATGTCATATGTATCAGAGTTGATGGACTCTAAAATATGTTATATGACACATATTATGGATATGCATCGTTTTGATGGTTTTATGTTATTTTCTTGTGTTAAATGCATGTGCTAAATGCCAATCTAGAATATTGTTTGCAATGTTATCTACATAGTGATTTTGTGCTCTAGGTACATGACTGAATGTAATGATTTCAAATTCACGCATCAAAAGCTTCAATCGTAAATATATTCTAAAAAGGATAGGATTATGCACACGATATACACCATTCAATTGCATGACAAGAAGCATGGAATCTAAATGAGCATGAAGGTGGAGGATGTGATGGGAAAGGGAATTGGCTAATAAACCTCACACTGCATCATATTCAGCCTGATTATTGGTGGTAGTACCAATGCATACACCGTTCGAGAGAACAAGCGAATGTAAGGGGGTAAAAATGGCCCAACCTACTGAGGCTAGATTCCGGCAGTAGCGACTTGCACCATCGGCATAACTGATATAAGGTGTGGATGGGAGGTCCATATGAAAGGTGCCACAAGACAATAAATGGGCGGATGATGAACAATGCTGGCAACCTGAGCACAAAGTAGAAATCGAACAAACACTGCGAGAGGGAGTGATCTGGGTAGGATGTCTACTACTCACACTGCAATGGTTAGGTGGTGTGTGGGAGCTACCGGAGGTGTAGCTTGTGCTCAAGCCACGAAATTCACCATAGACATGGGTGGTGCCATTCTGCTTATGGGCAGGAAAGATGAAGTTAGGGGTGGACAAGGCTTCCATGATGTCATCATCATAATAGAAGACGGAGTAACTAGAGGAAGTGAGACCACATGACGCGACGAAGCTACCTAACTCATCATCATGAGAAGAAAGGTTCACATGCGCATCATAACAGGGAATGACGGAAGAACAAACAAATAAGGGATCCACTTATGTTGAGCCCAAGGTGATCGTTGAAGGGAGGTCGAGCGAAACAGAAGGGGAAGTCTCAGAGGGAGGTTCCACCGAGGGTCTCATGAATGATGATAGGTAGAGGATGGTGGTCACAGGCTCCGTCATCTTGACATTATGAGGGGGAATGTCAATGGAAGCGGGTAAAACCTCAATCTGGCCTGAAGCATACTGCGCAAGGACGAGAGAGGCAGATTGGTTCTGTCCAATCTCGTACTCCCGAACTACCTCCAAAGAGGTGCGGTAATGCGTAAGGTGGGGACAGTGGTGGAAATAATGGCCATGGAGATCACACAAAGCACAAGGTTGGTTGGTGTGAATATTCTTAGGGTTCTTGGCTTCAGTCAACAAAGAAACTGAGGCTTCAAGGACCGTAGACTCAGGGAACGCAACATTAACCATGGGCTTGATACGGGGAAATTCAGGACAGGTATGGGTGGCATGACCGACGACATCAGACAAAGCACAAGGCTTTGGAGATGGAGGAGGATTAGGGTCAGTCGGGGAAGCCTTGTCTTTTGATGCCTTCTTACAAGCTTTGCCCTTTTTACCCGAAGCTGTCACAATAGGAGAGGGTTCCTGTTGAGGTGGCTAAGGCACTGCGGCAGCGGGAGAAGTCATGGGGACTGGTTGAACCGGGGTCAAAGCAAGATAAGGTTTGGGTTGACCAGGCAGGGTAGTAGCTGGGGAATCAAGGTACCATATGGGAATCCCAAGGGTCAAGTTAGGAAGAGATATGGTAGCCATGACAAGTACCGAGAACACTCCAGGAGGGGGAGCTAGGAACGGTATCTGACCGGAGGGTAATGGCCAGGCGGGATGGTTCTAAGATGGTTAAGGCCTAGAGGAACCATTCCAGGAGGGTAGAGAGGCTCATGGATACCAACTGTAGTGGAAGGGCCAGGAGGAGAGGATCCAGAAGGCTAAGTCGAAGGGCTAGGAGTAGGCTGCGGAGGGCAAGGCTGCTGACTAGCCGAAGTGGGCTACTTGAGGGAAGCCCGAGACGATTGCATCATGAAAACATTCGATGAGATGGGATTAGAGATAGGAGGAGGAAGACCAGGGAATTTACCAAGCAAAGAGGATTCTTTGTAGACTCCGGGAGAGACACTGGTCAAGGGGTCGACGGTTTGCTTATTGGCCACTGAAGATATGATGGACTCAGGGGAGGTCTGAGACTTCGGTTCGTAATATGTCAACTAGTCGATGGTGACTATATTTCCATTATGGGGAAAGGAAATCTTGCAGTGAACCACAGATGGTACAGCAGAAATCTCATAGGTGTAGCTACGACCCAATAGAATGTTGTAATCTAAGGGGGCATCAATGACTTCTATGTCAACGCAAGAAGTCTTGCCCACAAGAGTAATAGGACAATTGCAGAATAGGCCAATGGGCTGGGAGGCATGGCCATCCCATGCTCGGAGAGTTGTCATGGAAGGGGCCAACTCAGGTGATTCAAGTTGCTTCCAAACTGAAGCAAACATCACACAGGTGGATGCCTCCTCATCAATGATACAACGGGAAATGTTGGCGTTCCAGATCTTGACTGGGATTTGGAAGGCAACGGAAGTAAGAAGAGGAGGATTGTTTGACCAGTAAACATCAAAGACAATCAATCAATAATTTGAAGGATATACAGTGCCCATGGTAGATAGTAGATCTTTTCATTGTGAAGGGCAAGACTAGAGGAGTTCCAGTGTTTAGATGGCGGCAGGAGATTGCGCCAAATCATCTACTATATTATACGAATGGGCAGCTTTTCCAGAAGTAGCATTTCGGCGTAATGGTCCTTTATGGATCTTGGTATGAACCTTTGCCTTAGGCTGAGGGATCTGCAAAGGACCATTAGGTGTCGAAATAGGCTCTATAGAACCTAAAGACGGGGACTCGGGGATAGACATAGTGAGAGGCCTGTTGTACTGACGAGACCGAGTCTAAAGGTTGAGGTCTACGGTTATAGGTTGGTCAGAGTTTATCATGAGAATCTGATAAACGGAGGTACCGGAAGGAGGAGGTTGAGTGGCTGCCTAAAATTTAGGTGTTTGGGTAGCCACGAATCCTTACTGTGGGAAAGGATTAGTAAACACAGCCGGCTGACTAGGCACAGCATTGGGAGGGACAGAAGGGGAGGCTTGTTGTCCTTTCAATATTTCTTGAGTCTCCCACATCTACCGCATCTGTGATCAAAGAGGAAAATCATGAGTGTAATGACCATAAACACCACAACAAGAACAAGGCTTGTTCATGTGAACATGCCTGTCCTTCTTGGGCTGAGTGCCCTGTTGCTAGTTAGTAGTGTTAGGTGCATTATTTTGAGGATTAGGTCCAGGATTACCGGGGGTAGATTGATTTTGAGTGCCTTTCCTCTTCTTTTTGAAAGGAGGAGGATTAGTCGCGCCCTACTATGCATATACCTGCCCCTGAAGGGGTGGTGGTTGTTGTTGCAAGGGTTGAGAAGGAAAGGGAGGTGGAGGTGCTAATGCTTGAGGAACTAGAGCACTAGGCTATGGATACAAATAATAAGGAGGTTGAGTAAAATCATTGTAAACAAGAGGTTGGGAAAAAGGAGGAGGCATGTCATATCCTGGATACATGCTACCGAGATGGGGAAAAGTGCAGGAGGTGTTGGCCCCTCCCTGAGGACAACCATAGCCCATGGGAGGCTGAGCGTATGGGTGAGAGAGAGCTCCAATGATACCGTCGATGGCATGAGATGCCCCTGGTGTGTTGGCACCACCGGGTCTAGGAAGATCAGGTAGAACGGTATAAACATAACCCAACTGAGCGTAGATCAGGTCATATTTTAACGCAATCTGGAGAGCGGCTTCTTCGGTTTGAGGAAAATGTAATGCGACATCTTTGCCTATAGCAGGAAAAAGGGATATAAGGAACCAGTCCATGTAGACACAATCTTTGAAGGTAGGGGTTCGACATAGGATCTTTCTTCTCTTCCATTCCTGGACATGATTTGATAGGTAGGTTGCAGACGATCGACGGAAAGAAGTCAAAATTTTGGTACCAGTGTCATAACGAAGGGAAAGCTGGAAATAAGACAGAAAATCCCAAGCAAGAGTCACAAAGGTGGTATGAGAGGATGAGGCCTGATCAACATACCACTTCGAAGCTTCACCTGTAAGCGTACGTTGGAACAACCAAAGACAGACAAAGTCATCGGTAATGGAGTTAGATGAACACCACATGTGGAAAGATCGAACATGATTTGTAAGATATTCTCTAGCAAGGCCTTCAAACTTGGGGATGTCGAAAGGGAGCTTGGTCAGCATAGCAGGCCAACTAGCATCATGGTGTATAAGGTCATTTATCAACTGGTTAAAATTGGGAAGACTGAGACCTGCCATATAGGGGAGCAAGGGAGCAGTCGGGGTAGTTCTTGTTGCGGTCCCACTAGTATTATTCCCAGCATTAGAGTCGGGGTTACCACCAGCGTTAGGTCCTGAAACAGACATGGTGAAGGTGACAAGGAGAGAACCAGGGGCGGAACCAAAAGGGGAACCAAATGAACCAGAAGAGGAGTCGGAGTGCGAACTCGGTGGAGGACTAGCTCGAATCCTACGTGGAGGAGTAAGTCTTCCTATCGGAAAATGAGGGTGAAGGCCAAGAAGTCTCCAGGATAAACGCCTTGGTGGCGCAATGGTGAAGGCACAAACATAGCACAAAGGGAAGAGAGACCAACAAGGGTGAAGAGGTGAAGGATCAACTGATTACAATGTCGAAACAAGGGCAGAGAGGTGCAGGATCAATTGATTTCAATGTTAAAGTATTTTCTTGGCGGTGTTAACCAAGCTCTTCTTCACTTAGGGTGTGTGTGTAAAGTGTGTAAATTTTAATTTTTAAACCCAGAAGTTTGTAGAGAAAAAAAAAAGTGTGTTGTATAACTGTAAATAAACCTACAAATAATAGTATATGAAACTGAAATAACAGAAAATAAACAGTTAATTATGCATTAACATAAACTAAAGGAGGCGGGCCTCTCAACAACTAGTCTATAGGTGGGCAAAAATCTAGTCAAAACACACCAAAATTGCTAATAGATCTAAAGTCAAGAGGGACAATAATCTAAAGGTCAGATCTACTGGAAATACGTGCAGAAAAATAACAAAAAAATCAAAGAAAAATTTATTGTAAATGAGGTGGCGAAAGGCCATAACCTGGAGGGAAGCAGAGGGGACCCTAGAGGAAAACCCAAAAAAACTAAAAGGAGGTGTTTTGTATGGATAAATAGCCAATCTAAAATGGATCTGAAGATAAGGTATCAGATCTGAAAAATGGTTCAACACTCTGAAATTTTAGACAACCTATAGCAGCTAAAACGCTTCCAAAAAAGGTGGAGGGTACTGAAGCCCTAGGGGGCTAGGTTCCCACTTTGATGAGCAAAAAAGAACTAGTACGGGTCTAAAACAGGCATAGAAGGAGATCAGACAACCTTGAACAGAGGCCCAGACAAACCCAGAAAATTTTCAGAAAATTTCTCGCAAAAAGTCCAGGTCGCAGTTTCTAACCTGTTTTTTGCAGATGTCACAGGTTTTGACCTGTTTTCTACGCCCTGGAGGTTTAGGTCGCAAGTTTTTTCCAAAAATTGTGACCTGCACTTCCAGTACTCTCGGGGGCAAGTTTTAGAAAAAAATTTCGTCTCAGTTGCGGCTGTTGCCTGTCACTTGCACAATGGGTCCGAAAACACATGGAAGTTAGAATTTTCAATGTTTTAGGGTTTTATAGGTTAAAAACAACATCAAGAAAAGAAAAACAAGAAGCTGAAGAAAAATCCTAGGGTTTGAAGTAGATGGATATGCAGGGATTTGAAAAATGACAAAGGTCGTAATCGTAAACCCTTGTGGAGTCGCCAGTTGTTAGTATGAATCTTAATCGCAAGCATACGAAAAAGCCTCACTTTAGTCGCGCATAAAAAATAGCCCTAACAGCAAAGATAGCTGCCAATATCTTTAGATCTACAATTATTTGACCAAGATAAATGTTGCAAAATCTAGATCTATGCATTAAAAGACATTAAGCAGTAAATAAAAGCAAGATTTGCTCCATGCATCGAATAGACAAGACAAGATTGTTTTAAATAATTTTTTGTATTTATGACACCCGGGAGGAGAACAGAGAAGGATGTTACCAGTCTTCCTCAATGGGATGGGTTCTTGTAAGTCCTCAGCACTTCAAATATAAAATCCCTCTCTCTTGATGGTGTAGAAAACCCAGACAAAAATGGAACTCAAAGGGAGCTCACAATAAAAATGGTAGCAAAATATGACAATGATGGTGGATCAAAGTCAAACCAAAAGTATAGATCCAGAGTGATTTTTAGGCAACAAAAGGTAGTGAGTGAATGGAAAAACCCTTCTATTTATAACAAAATATTGAGTTAGTCTAGATATTGGTGCATAATTAAAATATTATTAACCAATTCTAGATCCAACTTTTATGGAATGTTTTATTGTATTTGTTGGAGGGAAAAAGAATTTGACTTGGGTCAAATCCCTTTATTTGTGAATAATAAATAAATAAATGATTTATTTATTATTTTAAGGATGTGGTTGAGTAATAATAAAATAAATAATGATTTATTTAATGATTTATGAGTGATTTAGTCAAATTTAACAAGGAATATTATTTAAATAAGGTTTAAATAATTATTCCTAGAAGATAATAAGATAAATAAAAATTTATCTAATTAATTTTCTTGTTTTGGGTTAAATATGACCAAGAATATTAATTAAACTGTTTTTCAACTAATTATTCCTTGAGGAAAATCAAACAAATGTGGATTTATTTAATATTTCCTCATGGGGTTTCCTGTTTAGACCATAAACAACTTAATAAAGGTGGTTTACTAAGTTATTTTTCATAGTGAAAGAAATTTTACTTAGGGTAAAATTGGTCTTACATGGTGTACTTAGGTCCATCTAATAGTAATAGGTCAGATGACCAAAAAATGGTGTAACAGCATGTAGCAACTGAAATGATAGGGGATGATAGACCCTATTCATTGGTCCTAGAGATGATGTCCAGTTAACCAGGTCATTGGGAATGATGCCCAAATTGACCTATAACAATTTCCCCCTAAAGCATGAAGTCAGAATAATAATAAAAATATTTTGATTAAGATGATTTACACTGTGATGGGCTGGAGATGAAGTGGAGTGGTGACCTGCATCAATCTTACAATACATTACATCATGATATCCTCTTGATCATAATTACTGAGGGTATGCATTCTCATGTTCAGCACATAAACTATCTAATAACATGTGCATAGTGCAGAAAGTCGTCTTCATTGGAATGTTTCCCAATGCAGACATGCCTACAGATATAGGCCCATGTTCGGATGATGATCTGTATGTAAGGTCACCGTACAAATGATGTGTACAATAATCCTGAAATTGCAGCCCTGATGGCTGAAACTAGATTCGGGGTTTTCTTATCTCGTTCACTCTATCATTCGAGTACAAGTTTAGTTGTTGTGTAACTAGCTCCAAAAATAGAAGAAAAGAGATATCATTGCCTTAGAAATGAGCCACTTCGAGGGGGCAACCTCCAATACATTACATAAATGAACAATTCTTGGATGATACAATTTACAAAACCTCCTTTCTATATATAGGAGTCCATGGGGCCATAATTTAATTCTAGTGGGCCACAATGTAATCCTAGCCGACCTAACAATACTAATTTAAGGGCACAATAATAACAAAATGGGGGTTACAAGGGTTCAATAATAACAATAAGGGGGTTGCACTAACAATAATAAGGGACTATACTAGTGATATAGGGACCTAACATGCCCCTCTCCTTCAAAAAAGTGTTGTCCTCAATGCTTGAGTAGATCCAGGTGCTTCTGTATAAAATTCTCATCCTCCCATGTAGAATCTTCAGTGGGTAAGTTCTTCCACTTGATGAGATACTCTGAAATTGATCGATTCCGTAGCTGTCGAGTTCTTGTTTCCATGACCACTTGAGGTTCCAATATTATTTTTCCTTCCTCATCAAATTCTGGCAATATTGTTTGAACTGGAAGATTTTCACCTATAACCTTCTTTAAGCATGAAACATGGAAAACTGGATGTACTCGCGAAGAAGCAGGAAGCTCCAATTTGTATGCCATAGAACCAATCTTTTGCAACACCTTGTAAGGACCATAGTACTTTGGTGATAATTTATTATCCTTCTTAGCTTGCTTGAGGGACATTTGTTTGTGTTGTTCAACCTTTAGCATTAGCCACGGGAGTACCAAAAGGATGGACCAGCCACTCATTAAATGTTTTATCTCAAGTGACAAATATTCCAAGGGGTGGGCCTTAAAGAAATAAGGTAGTGAAATCCGCATGTATGAAAGCCAATAGAGTAAGCAAAGCAACGGGCGGAGTGTAAAAATTATAAATAAAAAGGAGGTATAAAAGTTAAAGGGGACGCCAGCTAAACACATGAATGATGTATTAAAAAGAGTTGCCGATTACGTACGAAAGCATGTGGAGAAAGTCCGAGGGGGTCGAGCCACGGGGAAAGGACGAGATCCATACCCCCGCGCACTGACGACACGTGGCATGGTAAATACTTGAAGTTAAAAGGGTATGGTAAGAATAGGCCACGGGATGTGATTACATGGCAGAGTTAAGGTGGACCCGCGCAAAGGGGAAAGCACAGGTGTTAATTCGGCGTAAGAAAGCATGCGCAGTGAAGGTGGGACAGCATATGTGGATAAAAGGTAAGGTAAGTTCATTTAGATCAGCTGGTACTGAGACCCATACCAGCCTTTAACCCGACACGAGGCGCGCACCTACACCTTGATATCCCCAATC
Source organism: Pinus albicaulis (assembly GCA_034641835.2). Taxonomy (NCBI): domain Eukaryota; kingdom Viridiplantae; phylum Streptophyta; class Pinopsida; order Pinales; family Pinaceae; genus Pinus; species Pinus albicaulis. The sequence goes on from CM076574.1 coordinate 1,307,296,179, forward strand.
CCCACGCGCCACGTGTCTCATTGTCAGTGTCCTTACGACACTTGCCTTCTGTCATATCCCTCATCCGTTTGTTTTAACCTAAACAGCCCGCTCCAGTGGTAACAAACTCCCGTATTTCTCTCTGGTAAAAAGACACAGGTTACTTTCTACGGCAAATACCGAGTAGGGAAGAGCGCCTGGTATACCCCAATCACTGTCAGAGTCCCCCGCGTCGCTTTCCCGAGCAGTGTCACCCTCCGTCCAGGTATTCCATTCTCTATTTTCCTTCTGTTTCCTTTCTCTTTTTCGGATTCTTAAAATGACAGCCATGGGAATGGGAACGCCCAAGAAGAACGAACCAGAAACTCCCCAGGTCCGTGAGTCTAGGAACCCTCCTGGTTTTGAACCCCTCTACGACTTGCAGTCTAGTATCTGCGACCCAAAATATCCTTTTGACATACGCAGTATCAAACCCCTGCTTTTTGGCCGCCATTGCAAGAGTGTAGACCGTTTCCGAGTTGTCGCGTCTGGCTTCTACCACCATATCACTCCCCAGGTCCATTCTTGTATTGATTTCATCATCTGGCTCAAGGATGCCTATGATGTAAATCGGGGCGCTTTCGTTTCTCCTCAGGGGAATGTAATTTTTTCCCTTTCCCCCGATGTTATCAGGCAGGCCATCTGTTTCCCTCCCAGTGACACATACTTCAGTTTCAAAGATGAAACCTTGCTAGCCCAGTTCAATAAGCTGTCAAAGGAAGCCTGTCGTGCCTTCATATCCTCCATAACCATCGACCAGGCAACTGCCCTGCCTACATTGGAGCCGTTTTCACTAAGTCTGTTCGTCGAAGAGGTTCGACCTGTTCTGTCACTCATTGCCGGCCTTGTGGGGATAGGGAGCCCGGAGGACATTTCTATGGTATGCATTCGCTTTCTATGGCTCATGTCACGGGACGGGGTTATGTTGGACATCCCGGGTTTCTTTTCCTCAACTATCTTAACCCAATTCCAAGGGCTCGCACAAGCCCGCAAGTTTCGTTTTTGCTCAATGGTGTTCTACCTCTTCCTGTTCCAGCATGCAGATAAGTTCGCCCATTTGGGTTAGATAGAGTCTATTCTGAGAATTCTCAACCCAGACCAGTCTTCGACTGGAATTGCTCAGTCCGTCATTTACCTAGGGGAGAGGGTTATGCAAACTTCGTGAACACTTTCATGTCCACCGCCTACACCATCATTCACGACATGCCTTCACCTAGGGTTTTCCCAGAGATGAAACGCTGGCTGCAGGCTGGGAAATACCAGTGTACCAGAGATTGGTTCCTGGAAGAAGATTACACTGAAATTCGGGTCTATGGAGCTGAAGTTTCTCCATACTGGTTGCCAGTTTTCCCCGTCCGACGAGTTTACGCCCTCGAGTACATCCGGCAAGCTCTCAAAGACGATCAGCTTCATTTTGTCCCTGCTAAGAAGGGCTACATCCTAAGGCTTCCTGTCCAAATTGGCCCATTCGTGGTAAACTCTAGATATGCCCTCTCAATTGCTGAAAAAATGCTCCAAAACATGGACCTGAGGTTGGGGACAAGCTGGGCTTATGACCCAAGAGAAATCATTTCAAATAAAAGAAAAAGAAACAGGTCTACGCCCTACATACATGAGCCGAGGCCATATATGGAGTGGAGGGATAACCTCGAAATTTGGCCCATGTTTTCGCAGATGGAGACAGACTCATCTGCTACAGGGGAAGAGGAGGAAGTGAACAGGGGCGCAGGTGGAGAGGAGGCAGGCACCTCCGGAGGAGCACCACCGACCAAGAGGCAGAGAGTGGCCACCAGTGAAGCAGAGGTAATAGGAGAAGGGCAATTGGAACCCTTCACTAAATTTGGCAAGTTCGATAAAGGCAAGGCAGGGATAACAATGCTGAGAGACAGCGTCGCCTCCTCCGATTACACAGAAGTTACACAAGCCATCATCGAGCCCACTTCGTCCAAGGCAAGCGAAAGGGAGCGGACAAATAAAACCATCCGAGACAAATACAAGGCTGAGTTAGAGGGGTTTGTTGAAAAATACCATACCAGGCTCTCCGCTTCTATCAATGCAGACACTGAAAGCCTAGTACTGTCTATGGCGGAGGCCATCCTGGACCCAAATTCGGATGTTCCTAGTTATAAGGTGCTCGAATTGGCCATTGATATGAAGAAGGTACCGGTCCACGACATGAACGACCTGTTCCAAACAATCTGCGACATGATGAAGGACAAACTATCGCAGATTACCCTTGCATTGAGAAAGACGGAACAGAAATATGACCAGCTAAGGGATTCCTTTGTCGCGGAACAGAATGCTTGTCGTGCCAACGCACATCAGGTGCGCGATCTCCAGGATCAAATCAAAAACCAAGATGAAGGAGGGAAAGGTACACAAGCAGCACTTATAAATAAGTTGCAGAGGGATATCACAGCCGCCAAGAAACAGGCTCGCATACCAGCTTCGCATCCTGTACAAACTGTTGAATTGGTGCAAGTGGAGAAAGAGAAAGAGGAACTGTCTGCTAGGCTTTTCAGGGAGAGAGAAGAGAAGGAAAAGATGGCCAAGAGGATGGGTGAGTTAGAAAACAGAGCAACGGAGCTACAAACCCGGTGGGATTCGCACAGTTGTCATACGGCTGAAGCATCAAGCGGAACCGGCTCAGTGTCATCACAACTATCCATAGCTAAAGCTGAGATCGAAGTGTTGGAGAAACAAGCATCCACGACCAGGAAAAAGGTCGCAGAATTGGAGGGCGCCCTGGCCGAAAAGGCCAGAACAGTTGAAGAGCTACAAAGAGAAGTCGAGGAAGAGAAAAAAGTCACGGCTGAGCAGCACCAAACCATTGCTGATATGAGGAGTTGAGCGAAGGGGAACCTCACCCTTCTCGAGGCTAGAAGCTTAATCTGGTCAGACATAATCACGGCGGTAACCGAGCAATGGGAATTCTTAACAATGATAGGGGAGCTCAAGTCCACTATTCCTTATCTCAACAGAAAGTTGCAGGAGGCAGGGGGTGATCTGCCTAGCAGAGCTCAACACGCCGGGGATTACATCTCATTTCTTTATGCACTAAGGGCGAACGACTTGGGGAAACATGGCATCCCCAGTCGATTTACGGAAATCATCGAGTATCAAAAGATCATCGATAAAGAGGAAGCTCGAGCAGCGGCTTCAAGGGCCCTTCAACAGGTAGCCGACAGTGTAGAGCAGTTTGACGAGGTATGGGATGAAATCACCACAGCCGGACTCCCTTCCTGTTGGGAACCCACTGCTCCTGCCGTGCTTGTGCTTCTAGACCAATACACAGAGCGGTTACAAACGGAAAGAGATCGGACTGACCTTCAAATGGGGAAAGCGACTCAGCTCAAAGCCAGTACCATTGTCACAGTCCTCAAAAAGGAGTTTAATCTCCTTTACATGATGAGATATCGGCTCCCTACTGAGGCAAATATCCATGCCCTCGGCGAAGCGTTTATCAAAGTGGAGAGGCTCTCAGCGATGCCGGAACCAACCTCCGAGAGTCAGCAGAGACTGACACAGTTCATGAGTCAGCATACTAGTTCCTCCGCAAACGTGCCTCCGCCAGAATCTGCAACGGCTTCCACTCAGCTTTGTCCCTGACTTTTCAGTTAACTCATGATGGGTCTAAACGGCCTATTTCACTTTCATTTAGTTTATTTTCTTTCAAAGTTCCGAGTGGGTTGTTTTTCCCCCACTCTTGCATTTTACTTTTTACATCAAACAGTTGTCTAAGTTTCCGTTTTGAAATTGGCCCGGGGCCTGTTTACGCATGATGGGAGGACTGATTCCCCATCATAAAATTTTGCTGTTATGAAAATGACTTGTAACAAATTTTGTTCATGCGAGGAAGATATTTCCCCGAAATATCTTCTCGCTGAAATAGGAGGAATCCTATATAAGGTAGAGAAAAGAAGAAAGAAAGGTTCCAATTCTTGGGAAGAAATTGACTGTTTGAATATTTTCTGTATGTGTTTTGTGAAGACTCAAATGCTAATGTGAAGAGCCCGTTGGGCTTCAATGATAAGGATTTATACTTTAAATAAGGATTCTGGACTTGGTTTATGGTAGTGTGTGATTCTCTCTTGTTTATTGCAATATCGTTGTTCGTTTCATTTACATCCATGCTTCTAGTATTATATTCTGGAATGCGAGTGTCCCGTCGTTTCTGATATGAATTTATCTTTATGATACTTATATCATAAGCTTCCTGGTACTTTAAAAATGGCTCAAGTATAATGCAGTGTTTCATCTCCCATTCATACATATTTCTACTATATTGGCCAATACGAAGCGCTATTGACGAAAGTTATCAGCATGTATGGATTCTTAATCATATAAGCCCACCATATGCTGGGAAACTCTTCTTAGTGTCGTCTTCATAACAGTCAATATCTCTTTTGTTCTATGCAGCTCAATAGCCACTTTTATATATCTGCTTTTTCTGCCATATATCATGAATCTGACCCTGTTTAATGTGAACTATCTTAAAGTTGTCTGATACAGCAGTGTTTGAGTTCAATACTACATTCATCCAGTATTACTCTTTAAGCATCAAACTGTCTAAAGTTTTGGTTCCACTCAAATATTATTTTCTGTTTGTAAAGAAGTAGTATGAGAGCCCTGCCTTGTTCAAGTGTTAAATGCTGTTATGCATCCTCTTCTCTCCATACATTATAAGATGTCCTAGGCACTGGTCTATAGCAACTATAGGCTGTCTCTAGGAGTTACAATAGTTTGTATGGTTGCAGCCGTAAAAATACCCAATCTCCTACATCAAAACTTCTCTCGCTGCGATGTTGATCTGCCTGTTGTTTCATTCGATTTTGTGCCAAATTCAGGTTATCCTTTAAGAGTTGGAGAACTTCTTGCTGATGCTCGATGTGATCTTCCACTGCTTGAACCTTCGAATTTTCTCTTAAATATGATGTGATGGATGGTGGATGATATCCATAAAGTGCCATAAATGGAGTCATTTTTGCTGCAGTATGGAAGGAAGTGTTATACCACCATTCAGCGAGAGGTAACCACTTGACCCATTGTGTTTGTTTATCAGATACAAAACAACGAAGATATCCTTCCAAACATTTATTTACAATCTCAGTTTGACCATCAGATTGAGGATGATAAGATGAGCTATGAGCTAATTGAGTACCCAAACAAGAAAATAACTCCGTCCAAAAATTTCCAGTAAAAATGGGATCTTCGTCGCTCACAATAACCCTTGGGCTTCCATGTAGCTTTTGAATTCTGTCCATAAATGTAGTAGCAACTGTACTTGCTTTAAATGGATGAGATAATGCACAAAAGTGTGCATACTTGGTAAGTCTATCAACTACCACCATGATAACACTCTTTCCTTCGGACTTAGGTAAACCTGTGATAAAATCCATTGAAATCTCCTCCCAACGTTGACTTGGAATGGATAAAGGTTGTAGAAGTCCTGGGGTCTTAATTGTTTCCACTTTATTCTGCTGGCAAACCAAACATTCCGCCACAAACTTTTTAATATCAGATTTAAGGCCATCCCAAAAAAATTCTTTCTTCACCCTCTGGTAAGTTTTTAAAAATCCTGAGTGTCCTCCTAAAGGAGAAGTGTGCAATTCCAGAAGAATCTTTTGTTTTAGTTTGGAATTCTTGCAAAGATATAAGCGATCTTTGTACCATAAGGAATCATTTTTCCAACTAAATGTATCAGATGTACTAGGATCTTGCTGCAACTTTTGAATGAGTGTCCATACATCTTTTTCCTTTTTCCATTCATCTCTTGCTTCGGTTATCCAATCTGGTTGGATAATAGAAATGGCACAAAGCAATGCTTCCACCTCTTCATTCTTTCTTGAGAGTGCATCCGCAACAACATTAAGCTTTCCTTTTTTGTAGATTATTTCAAAGTCATAACCCAACATCTTTGTGACCCATTTTTGCTGCTCTTCTGATGATAGTCTTTGTTCCAAAAAGTGTTTAAGACTATCATGATCAGATTTTACCTTGAAGTGTCTTCCCATTAGGTAAGTTCGCCATTTCTTTAGTGCATGTAGTATTGCTAACATTTCCTTCTCATAAATAGGTTTCGGTAAATACTTTCCTTTGATTGGACGACTTTCAAAAGCAATGGGTCTTCCTTCCTGCATTAAAACTGCACCAATTCCATTTCCTGAGGCATCACATTCCACAATAAAGGTTTTTGTGAAGTCCGACGTAGCTAAGACCGGTGCTAGGCACATTGCCTCTTTAAGATGTTCAAAGGCCTTAGTTGCTTCAGGAGTCCATGAAAATGCATCTTTCTTCAATAATGTTGTTAGAGGTGCCGCTATTCTCCCATAATTCTTAACAAACTTGCGATAATACCCTGTTAACCCGAGAAATCCTCGCAACTGCTTTATGGTTGTGGGAACTTTCCATTCCTTAATGGCTTTAATTTTGTTAGGGTCTACTTTCACACCCTCGTGAGATACAATATGACCCAGATATTCCACCTCTTGTACTCCAAAGAAACATTTGGATGTTTTTGCATATAATTGTTTCTCCTGCAATAGTTTGAGCACCCTGTCAACATGTTCAACATGATCCTTCCAAGACCTACCGTAGATTAGTATATCATCAAAAAATACTAGCACAAATTTTCTAAGGAAGGGTTTGAAAATGGAATTCATCAACCCTTGAAATGTAGAAGGTGCATTGGTAAGGCCAAAAGGCATGACCAAAAATTCATAATGACCCTCATGAGTTCAAAATGCCGTTTTTGGAATATCTTCAGTCTTCATTCTAATTTGATGATATCCTGAACGAAGATCCAACTTGGTAAAATAAATTGCTCCATGTAAGTCATCCAATAATTCATCAATCACAGAATGGGAAATTTATCTTTAATGGTGAGCTTATTGAGCTCCCTATAATCCGGACACATGCGCCATGATCCATCCTTCTTGTGTACCAATACTACAGGAGCAGAGAAAGAACTTTGACTAGGTTGAATTATACCCGCCTCTAACATTTCTGCAATCATACGTTTAATTTCGCTCTTTTGGAAGTAAGGATATCTATAAGGCCTGATGTTTGGAGGAACACTTCCTGGAATCAAATGAATAGCATGATCATGATCACGAATAGGTGGGAGTCATTTGGGAGTTTCAAACACCTTGGAATGATTGTCCAAGACTTGTTGGAGATCTGCAGAAATAGATGATTTTGATGTTGGAACTTCTAGTGAGCATAATTGTGCAATTATGCCTCGTTGTTCTTTATTTAGAAGCTTTTTCATGACATTAGAGCTTATAATCCTTCCTGGCTTCCCTTCAATACCCCGTAATTCGACTTCCTTTCCTTCTGAAAAAAATTTCAAGAAAAGTTCTTGAAAATTAAAAGCTACCGTCCCCAAAGATTGTAACCATTGTACTCCTAGTACAACATCAGCACCTCCCATAGGAATGGCAAGCATTGGACTAGTCAATACATATTCCCCCATGGTTAGCTTGATATTATGGCATTTTCCATAGCAATTTATAGTTCCTCCATTTGCAACCATCACTTGACATTCTGGTGCTGGGTATAGGAAACAATTTAATTCCTTGGCTACCTTATAATGAATAAAATTATGGGTGCTACCTGAATCAATCAACACTATTACCTTTTTCTTCTTGATTTTTCCTTGTATCTTGAGAGTTTGAGGAGTGGTAATTCCTGCCAGTGCATTACACGATATGGTCGGATTCATTTCTTCCTCTTCTAGGGTTGGTTCCCGGTGTATATCCTCTTCTTGTTCATTTTCTTCTTCCTCTTCACAATCTATGTAAAATAATTTCTTCTCAGCACACTTATGACCTTTAGTGTATTTTCTATCACAACTGTAGCAAAGCCCTTTTTCTCTTTTTTTCTTCCAATTGTTGTGGTGTCAACCTTGTAGGTTGTGGAAATCTAGGCGTAGAAACACTTCCTTCTTTATAGAATTGAGTGGTAGGCTTCCTTGTCGCCATAATTTTACATTCAACTTTTCTTTCCAACCTGAATGCCTTCTCCAATGAATCAGGTTCCAAAACGCGAACTTCATGTTGGATGTTATCCTTTAAAGTGCCTATGAAGAGATCAATCCTGTGTTCCTCTAGAATATCAGTTACCTTCATATTCAATTTTTGGAAGTCCTCAATGTGATGCCCCACTAAACCCTTTTGTTTGAGATTTATCAATTGGCTAAAGAAGGTGTTGCTCTTTGTATCCTCATAATGTGCTATCATTTCCTCCGTAAAAATTGACCAAGTGACAATTTTTTTACGGGAGCAAAGCCATCGATACCATACAAATGTATTTTGTTCCAAATGTAAAGTTGCAATGCGTACCTTTTGTGTGTTTTGCACATTATGGAGATCAAAATATTGCTCCATCTGTAGTATCCATGTTACAGGATCCTTTCCATCAAAATTCCTCATATCCATTTTCGGAATATGGTGGTTCTTCCCGCCAACATTAGAGTTTATGAAATCACGATTAACATTTATTTTGTTCTCATCATGAGGTTCTTCTACTATATTTCCGCCATTAGGAATCGTTTCTTGTTTTAAGCTTGTCATCAAGCCTTCCATGTATGATTTTAGATCATTCTTCATGTTTTCCATGTTGTCTTTCATGTTTTCATCGATCTTAGCTTCCATGTCATCAATCTTAGCTTCCATGCCCACTTCCATGCCATCCATCTTAGCTTCTAAACCATTCATCTTAGCTTCCACGCCTTTCTTCAAACCATCCATCTTAGTTTCCATGCCTTTCTTCAAAACTTCCATTTCATTTTTTGTTGTTCTTTGCGAGAGCGAAATTTGTTGTTGCACTTGCTCTTGTAATTTTGATATGTCATGTTGCCATTCTTCGTCTTCATGAGTCATAGTAGAGCCTTCTAAAGGCTTAATGGGAGTTGAATTCTTTTTAGGGGCCATTTTAGAATCCAATACTGATATCTATTCTACAATATTCCCTTGGAATCAATTCAACTTGATTCTTCAAACAATACTTATGCAATTCGGAAAACAAATACACACCTTTACTTGATTTTTAGGAGCTCTGTATTGAAATTGAATTATCTCTGTAATTGAGAATCTTCAATATCTAAAATTCACTACTGTAGTAGCCTTCTGAACTGTCTTTCAAATACCACAGGTATGATCTAATTTGGATTCTTCAAGGCAAAGTTATTTCCAATCTCCCACAATGACCCAATTTTGGACTAGTTCAGTACAACGAACTTGTACGACTTGCCACGTGTCACTGTTTCGTCCTTCATCTCTGAAATTGATAGAAAAGAAACTGAAGTCCGTGTACTTAAAACCAATTTTTACGACACTCCAATCCGATGCCCAGAGAGAGAGTTATTGAACTTTTCCCACGATCACCTCTTTGAGATGAAATTCAGGAGCCTGAAAAAGCACTACCTTCCACAGATCATATCTCCAAAAATATTGCGAACCAAGCTCTGAAATTTTTTGACACATTTCCTCAGGATTTCAGCTTCGTACCATATGAATTTCAGATTCTGAACCTTCGTATAAAATGTTTTATAGTGCAAATGCCACGATGACCTATTTAGGAGCCTGAAAAAATACCTAACTTCCACAGATCATATCTCCGAAAATATTGTGAACCAAGCTCTGAAATTTTTAGACAAAATTCCTCAAGATTTCAGCTTCGCACCCTAAAAATTTCAGCTTCTGAAGCTTCGTAGAAAAAAAATTTATAGTGAAAATGCCACGATGACCTGTTTGGAGCATCGAAACCCTAGAATCCAAAGCTCTGATACCAAATGTTGTGTAACTAGCTCCAAAAATAGAAGAAAAGAGATATCAACGCCTTAGAAATGAGCCACTTCAAAGGGGCAACCTCCAATACATTACATAAATGAACAATTCTTGGATGATACAATTTACAAAACCTCCTTTCTATATATAGGAGTCCATGGGGCCATAATTTAATTCTAGTGGGCCACAATGTAATCCTAGCCGACCTAACAATATTAATTTAAGGGCACAATAATAACAAAATGGGGGTTACAAGGGTTCAATAATAATAATAAAGGGGTTACACTAACAATAATAAGGGACTGTACTAGTGATATAGGGACCTAACACTAGCCATGTGAATATATGATTTGTAGTCGAACATGGAAAGACGTCGTTTGATTACCAACCAATGATGTGAGCCGTTAACAAACACGAGAGAACCACCATTGATGTCAATGGCCCTCAAGGTACTGCAGTACATTTCGTAAGGCATGAATAGATGATTTGATGTCGAATGCCAAACAAAATATTTCGGTCAAAATTCCAGAAGTGAGGATCTTGTCGATGTTGTAACAAGCCTCATGGTACTGGAATATAATGTTTCTAATTGAACTTCCTGGATAATGATTTTTTGTCGACATGAAGCCACCTTATTGCGAAACGGGAGTTACTAATTTCAGAGACAAAGGTATGACTTGATATAGCAATTTTCATGCATGACAGTCATGAGAATGAAGGTTTATGAGTATTGCAAAAGGATGAGTATTCACAGAATGACTTCTCTTGAACATATCGGCGACACTGAGATGAGTTGGCAGCATTGACCCAAAACCGAAGTGAAGGTATGATGAACCATAGGTATGAATGAACAGTCAAGAAGGTTACCCAACCCAAAAAGTCACGCTGATGGAGTGAAGTGTCATGTGCAAGAGCAACCTGCTACCTTATAAATTTTTGTTCGCTTTCCCAAATTTTCCCCAGTCATTTCTCGACCAGTAACTCTTTATTTTTTAACAAGCTTGATGAGGATAACATTTTATTGATCTATAATTCAAACCTTTGGGTGAATAACGTATCGCTATTTAATAATTTAACGAGTCTAGCAATGAATGAAACTCAATTCTTGACATGATTGACAAGCTCGTTGATATTTTATGTTTTAACAAGCTTAACAATAGTCACAGCCCGGTCCTTTTTCATATTTAGAGAGTTTGAAAAAGAGGACGAAAGAAAACTCCATAAGTACTTTTTTGTAAAATTATCGCTCAGATGCAAAAAAGTTTAAAATAATATTTGAGAGAACCTCTTTAGCCATGTTCGACCAAGGTATTCATTTTTCGTAAATAATCTATCTCAGTCCGGAAATGGATTAAATTTATACTAAGTAGATATCAATTCATTTACTTTTACGAGCTCAAAAAGATAAGTGCTCTGCAATATTTTCACATTATCGAAGTCTGAAAAGAGCTGAAAGAAGACTCCAGGGGTTCCTTTTTTGTTGTTATCAAAGCTCGAAAAAGAGATAAAAGTGTGCTTCAAATCCTTTTTCGTTTTTAACAAAGCTCCAAAAATAATGATAAAAACTATGCTTTGTGGTCAAATCATTCTTAAAATAAATCTGCACGACTAATATGTTCATCAGTTGTAAAACCTGTTCAGAACAACATCAAATGGATTAAAAATATTTTTTTCATGATAAAAAATATAATAAAACCATATTCATAGCAATAAATATTCATTTCGAACAATTAAATGACTAAATAAAAAGAGTTTTACTATTCATTTTTACCATTCACTAGTTACCATTTGCATTTTGGAGCTCTGAACTTGTTTTTGCCCTCGAACTTCAACAATCGATTGCATGAAATTGGTAAGAATTTTTTGAATGCCCCTTGCAAGAGCACATGTCAAATGCCCCCTGCAAGAAAAGATGCCCCCCAAGCTTCATTTCATTCACCTAAGTAAACTACTGGTTACTAATAACTGGATGGAATGAAGGTTCATTTACAAGATCAAATGGAAGACTCATCGTAATTAGGAGAGGATTTATTTCATTTTTTAAGGAGCTTGACACAGGAAAAGAAATATGCTGATGGCATGTTTCATTTTTTAACGAGGTTAACACAGTAAAAGAACTATCCTCAAAGGCACTTGTTTCAATTTTTAACGAGGTTGACAAAAGAAAAATTAACTATCCTCAAAGGCATTTGTTTCATTTTTTTTTAAAGAGGTTGACACAAGAAAAAAGAACTATCCTGAAAATATGTTTCACTTTTTAACGAGGTTGACACAGTAAAAGAACCATCCTCATGGAACAGTGTTTCATTTTTTAATGAGATTGACACAAGAAAAGGAACTATCCTCATTGTGCAGTTGGACTAGTGAGTGTGCATTGGAAAAGACATAGTCTAACGGAATCATCATTTAAGGATCTTGATGAGCACCACAAATTATAAATTATAACATGCGTTGATAGGTCTTCTCTGAGGTTTTCATTGAATTTTGGAATTTCTGAGGGTAATTTATGTGGTATCACCAACCACCAAGGAGAATAACTGATGGGTTAATCTTGATATTGCACTGAAGATGTGAATAAAGTATCAAGCCATTCAGTACTCATAAGGGAGGAACTAGATAGGATTCTAGATGATGACATGGGTGAAGTTAATGGACAAAACATCGAACATGAAGAAACAGTAAATTTCGTCACAGCTGAGATAGATGGTTCGGTCTGGGATGTTATCGCAGTCATGGTCAAATGACCCAATGTATACCCTATAGAATATATGGGAACTCGAAGTGAAATAGCATCAACAAAATCAGAGGAAGGTGATTGAGGAAAAGACTCGTACAGGTAAAGCTCCTACCAAAAATAAGTTGGAGTTAAAGGTGTCTCGACTTATGGTATTTCTTCAATAAAAATCAAACTAGGTGGAAGAACTTCGCTGTCAGGCCCAAAGTATATTTCAGGAGGTTGACTGTGTGATAGGAGACTCAATGGCTACAAAAATTTGTGGGATGACCAAGGAAAGAACAACTTCTGGTTGTTCGAATTAGGGATTCAGATGTTCTGGAAAATAAGAGACAGGATCTGGATCAACTTATGGTTGAACAACGTCGGGTCTAGGAGGTATGGTCTCACTGATTAGATGGATCGTGACCACAGGTAGTTGTGAAGAATTCGTCTCGACAACAGTAGACAAACCAGGATTTGTAGAAACAACTTGAGATAACTCTAGTATATGGGAAGATGATGCTTCACCAGAGGTACTGATAGTACTTGATTCAATAGAGTGATGTCTCCTTCACCGACCATGGGTAACTTCTGGTGGTAAAGGTGGTTTCAATGTTAATCTACGCAAACAATGGGGGAAAGGATTTTGTTCTTCCATGATTACTAATTTATTTTAACCAAAAACAAATAAACAAAATAAAAGGGTAATTCTAGGCAAAAGTTTTACCAAGAAAATGTGAACTGAAAAATACCTCCTAGCGAACCAAGAAGTACAAGCATGAAATCTCCCCGAATGTTGTGTTCGATGTATAACAATTTACAAGGCAGTCGACTCAGTTCACTATGGATGGATAGCAACTAAAATATGTCCTCCCCAATATACCTAAAGGTACGTGGAGGCCCAAGTCCATATTAGCGCTATCTGATGCAAAACTGCACAGTGAGAGCACCCCTTTATAATTTTTTTATTGTAACACCACCTGATATACCCAAAAGTATGTCGACAAGCTACGATAGACTTACGTACATGGAGTGAGGTATCACACTCGGAATATATCGCATACAAGTTAACAACAGTTGTTATGTTTTATGATGCTGAAACACGTCTCTAGCCTAGACCTTCTAAATGTTATCGTTATGGTTACAATGCTTTGTTAGGTAAATTGAGATAAATTTTAAGTTGATCTTGTTTATCAATTTTCCTTTCAAATTTTCACCGCGATGATGTACTAGAAATTCCTAGAATGCAAACTAAGAATGATAAGCAATCTTTCACTTTTAGTTTTTCAATGAAAATCCTAGCTACTAGAGGGAAAGAGCAATCAATTTGAGAGCAAACAAATCAAAGAGCACAAACTAAATGCAACTTTCCTAATTGTTCCTTTTGCAAAACACACAATCCACTACATGCAAATGAGGGTTTTTCTTTTCAGTCCCTTTAATGTTATGAATGTGGAAAAGAAACTAAGTGCACCAAATCAATAAAAACAAATGCCTTTTACTTTTGAGCAATGAAGAAAAGAACAACAATTTCTCTTTTGAAGGAAAAATGAGGAATTGAACAACAATTTCTCCTATTAGGAAACAAAGAATTTACGGCAATTTCCTTTTCAAAAGCAAATGGATCTAATGCAATAATGAAAATACTTTGAAATTAATTCGTCAATGATAGAGAAAAATGCTTTAAATAAATATTGAGCAAACTATTCTTTCAAAGGAGGAAGAGATAGATAATTTCACTGGTCAATATGAGGCTTTAGGCTTCTCAAAACACAGCAGAGAACAAACTGAAAACAAAATGCAATGACAAATTCAATGGAATTTGGATGGTCTCTGGGGTCAATGCAATCTTTAAAGGGAGACAATGCGTTGCAAAGCACCCCTGAAAGGGAGACAGTGCTATGCAAATCACTGTGTCTTGTCCAACAGTGCGTTGGACACAGTGTAAAATTAAAAACACATTTGTTTAACACACTTGTAATGCAAATTTGGATTTCAAAAAGCCTAATATTTCTGAGTAAATGCTACTAGGTGAATAAATAGATAAAATCAGAGGCAAATACACCTAGGATGAAGGGTAAAACTCCCCGGCATAGTCACCAATTTGTTATGTGGAATTATGAATTACGGATAAAACATTCTTCCCTAGACAGGTGCGTATCTAGAACAATAGATTAAAGACTTTGCGACTACTTTTCCTAACTATAAATAGACACACAAAACAGATCAAAGAACCTACTTGGTGTCCAAGCGCTTCCTATTCTCCTTATGTCGCTCTTGTTGTAGCTTCAAATCTAAGCTAGATGTCCGAAAATATTTCCTGCAAATATGAACACTAAACAGCAAAAGATAGCAATAATACAGATGTATATTCAATATTTAGTTAAATCAATGAAACATAAACCATATACATTAGATAAGAATTCATAATATGGAAAACATGAGCTTATAGATATGTGGGAAAGTAAGCAGCAATCTTTATTGATGGATAGAAGGGGAGGTTAAAACCTAGTGATTGATTTGAAGTGACCATCTCCTCAATTGAAAATCCACTAGAATTTCTCTACTCAAATTCTTCCTTATCAAACACTAGGATCTGTGCTCAACTTATAGAGGAGCTGAAGGTAGTTTTACAATCAATGACTTTCTAATAATAGGCAAGGCATGTTCCCAATTTTGTAGAGGTCAAATGGACACATGGATTTGAAGTTTGACACATGTGAACTCTTCTAGAAGGCACTGGCCAAGTGGAGATTCCGGAACAATGAGAATTTTTCTCCCAATGTGACCAATGCACCTATGAGTGTCGAGAAGTGCTTTGCAGGTCAGCGTTGAATGGGGCTACCTACATATGCAACGCACTTAGTCCCTTTAGAGGCAACGTTGGTGAGCTCTCACATGATATATTATAAACTTCAAATCTTGGAAACCTTTGCAGATGAAAGTCATGGATTATTTGTCTTGTTCTTTGTCTTAGGGCATGTATAAACTGAAATGATAGGGGATGATAGACCCTATTCATTGGTCCTGGAGATGATGTCCTGTTAACCAGGTCATTGGGAATGATGCCCAAATTGACCTATAACACAAATACTTTTTCTCAAATGAGCAGAGAGAACATATACATGGTAGTTTTATCCTATGTGTTATATTTTTGTTTCAATTGAGAAATGGTTATTTATCTTATGATGTTTTGTTTCATGTATCTATGTGAATACAGTTTGGCATTAACTCACTTTTGAACATGTTATACTGTTATCTTTTGATACATATGCAATATAGGCATTTAAAAATTGTTATATAAGATTTATCAAGTTGATTTAATTAACTAATATTTAATTAAATAAATTACTTCAAATTGTTTTCATATCTCTAAGTGTTTTTATGATCTTCATTTACATCCACTGAAATATCAATTTTATAGATCTCTCAGAAAATACAGTTACTCTCGGGATACATAGTAGATATATATATTATTTGTTGCAAGCTTTTGAATATTTCCATCTACTAAGTTACAGATAGTTATAAATCCATCGATTCACCCAATTATATTCCACTGGGAAACTAGTCCCATAAATCCAGCGGATCCACCTTTCCAAATGGAAAAGGGTTGGTTTTTAAGTCCCCGACCGGGTGGTTTCCCTAATGTTGTTGAACCAATTTTTGGGGCCTAGACAGGCTCCTAATAATTGGAATATTCATGAGGATAAATTGATACTAGGGCCTGACATGTTAGCAGAAATGGAGACCATGATTAAGAAAATGCAGATGAACCTAAAAGTTTCTCAAGATCAACAAAAGGCCTATGTAGATAAAATAATAACTTACAAGGAATTCTAGATAGTAGATCATGTCTATGTAAGATTAAAATACAAGAAAAAGACATTAACATGGGGAAGTTGTGCACAATTAGCTCCCCGATTTTTTGGACCATTTAAAATATTAGTCAAAATCATACTAGTGGCATGCCAATTGCCTTTATGCATCCATATATAAGTACATGACATATTTCATGTTTCTTTACTAAAGAAGTACATATGTGACCCTATCCATATTATTGATTGGAAATAAATACATGTAACAATAAAATTGAAATGATTCTAATTACTATGTTGTTATTTATGATTGATATAAAGTTGATAACATATTTTAATTGTGATTGTAGATCAAACTAGACGAAAAATTCCTTATCAAGCCTTTGTGTGTTCTCGATTAGAGAGAAATAAATATATGGAGGTGAGCTCTCACCCTAGTTAAAGTGTAGTGGAGACACTTTATCCCGGGAGAGGCCACCTAGGAAGATAAAAGTTTCATGTAGGAATCATACCCACACATGTTCCAAGAGGCAAGAGTAAACACCGGGGACAATTTTTCACTCAGGGGAGTGAGATGTAATACCCCTCAGTAATTTGTGAATATTTGGTTATTTACTTTTGCTGCCAAGGCTGGATAAACTATGGGTTGAATGAAAGGCCAATGATGAACTTAAAATGTTTAAAATTGTTTTTTTAATTTTATTAATAAGTCAATTATGGTAGCCAAGGAAATTATGGGAAAATACACTAAGTGAAAGTTTCATTTACCAAATTGTTAGAGATAGTTGTTACCATCCCTAGAGATAAATTATCTTAGTTGGGAAAATAAGCCAAGAAAGGTGGGAGAGTAACTTGACGCATCTGAGAGGAAAACTGAAAATAACTTGATTCCTCAAACATGACGTTATTTAGGTAGGGAGGAAAGTTTCCAATAGGGTATTCTTGAGTTGGTTGGCCAGTGGAATCCCTAGTCAAACTTGAGGTGTGTGTTATCCTAAGTTGGACTGGTTTATGTCTAAGAAGTATTAGGAAAATTGTACTATTTTGGAAGTGGAAACTAGCATGGGTGGATAAATGGTAAAGGTACCATTCTCGTTGGTTGGGAGGATTGATCTTTCCCTATGTAAATTTCCCTAGAGAGATTAACTTGAATATATAAGTAATTTGATTAATTTTCTTCTAGAACCTGATCATATTATCTACTATAATTTTAAGTCTTTGTTGTAAGTTGTAGTGTTGATACTTATAAAGAGAACTTTGTTGTGAAGGAATGATTTTAAAGGTAGAAAGATATATATATATATATATATATATATATATATATATATTGTTATGGCTTATTATGGAACCCGACTAGTTTCCAAACTTATAGGCCAAAGCCATTGTTTAGAAATAGTCCTTGTTCTTTATATACTATACATAAGTAGTATAGAAGGGTAATTTGTAGGAAATGAATGACAATCAGGTCCCACTTCCCTTTTAAATCTGGTAATAATAATAGTGAAGAACAATTAAATGATTCAAAAGGAGAAGTCTTCTGCCAACTTTATATTGTACATAATAAACTGAGGTTGTTAACCTTATGGGGGTGTAATATAAAAATAAGTTTTGTAAACTTTGTTTATAGTTGTCCATACTGTATTCCACAAGAACCAGCAAATGGGAACTCGTATAAGCCCAATATATTTAACATGAAAATGAAGTGAACTAGTGAAAACTATTATGGAAATATTATTCCAAATAAAAACAAAAAAATAACTAAATTAACAGAGCAAATTCATATAAGTAAACGCTGAGCCGAAAAGAAAAATTGTATAATCACTTTGTTGTATACAATATGTTGGAACAATAAAATTATGATGAAATAAATAATAGATACAAAAAAAAATTAATTTATGAACCATCAAAGCTACAGTAATCAGTCAGAGTCAGATGAAAAACATAGTCGATCACTTTACTCAAATCCCGGAAATAAATTTGGATAGGTATAGAAACAAATAACTCATATGTAACTAGTAAATAGAAAATATGATGAAAGATGGAAAGGGTTACAAAACTCAACAGTTACCATATTCTAAAAATAAGAACATACTCAATTCCAACTATGAATTCCTTGAATTGGTCTTTTAATAATGCATAACCGAGAAACACTTAATTTGTTGGAAATATGATGCAGAGTGTTGTCCTTGATGGCAACCCACTGAATGAAGATGAATACATGAGATTGTTGGCATGTGTTGTCCTTGATAGAAATACACCTGATGAAGTTGTTCTTGACTTGATGAACTTGGTAAATGATGTAAATCTGATATGAAATGATGTTTGATAGCAATATGATGCTGAGTGTTGTCCTTGAAAGGCAACCCACTTGATAAAGATGATGGCAACTTACTTGATGAAGTTGTGCTTGCTAGAATATGTTCTTGATGAAGAAAATATGATGTATCTACAGTGTGCAATGAAGAAAAGAATTCAGAATGTGCTCAAAATATGATGAAAAGAGTATGTCTCTTTGTATACGCGGATTGGCCTAGGGGAAGTTGCGTATGCACGCGGAAAATAACGTGCCAAGTCGCGTATGGGCTAAAGCGCTTAAAAAGTGCAAAACCAAGGGTAAATTGACCCATGGTATTGGGTAATGATCCGCCTAATTGACCCCGTCCAGGTTGTTTTGGGCTCATGGTATTGTTTTGGCCCATGGTATTGAAAAAGGGGCTCATGGTATTGAAAAAGGATAAACATATATAAGGAGAAGAATTTCATTGTGCAAATCATGTGTGTGGGTGCAAGATGTCTGATCTTGAATGAATACTTCTCTCTGAAGTATATCTGAATGGAAAGGGTTACACTTGAATGATAAATCTGAATGTATGATGCACCAATGATGAAGAAGGGGATCTAGATCTGAATTGCTCTTGTATTTGCTAGATATGATTATGGAAGGCTTAGATCCGTGATGAGGCGAGCATCTAGGCGAACATCTGTCTGAAGCAAAAGGGTAAATCTGAACTGAATATCTGATCTGAAGAAGTATGCTGCTCTGTAATGATTGAAGATCTATACGCTACTTTGCCGCGGAGGAAGCGTGTATGTACGCGGCTTCGCTGAAGTGAAAGCGCGTATGCGCAATGAAATATACACTGAGGTATACGCTGGTTTGTGTGGACGGAAGCGCGTATATACGCGACATCAGTGAAGGTAAAGCGCGTATGCAAACTAGGGTTTGCTGAAGCAAGGGGTATGAAACATCTGATCTATTCTGCTGTATGACTGCTATCTGATCTGGGTTGTCTGAATTGGTATGTATCTGTTGAGGATGTATGTTTGTGCTTAAAAGTATGAAAAGGGTTCAGTCTGGAAATATGATGAATTGTGGCCTGCAAATGTTGTTCTATTGAAGTGTTTGGATCCAGTGTGAAAATTGATGAAACGTGGTCCAAGGTGGTGCTGAGGGTTGTTGCCTTCAGTCAGGGGGTTGTAGCTCCCTTCCAGGTGAGGCTGGTAAACGAGATCGGGGGGTCGTAGCTCCCTTCCAGGAGAGGCTGGTAAACGAGTCAGGGGGTTGGAGCTCCCTTCCAGGAGAGGCTGGTAAACGAGCGCAGGTGGGTGCCTGCGTGCTGGTCAAGTCTGCGCCAGCACATATGTTGTAAGATGTTGTCTCTATAATAAAATATTGAAGGCTGAGCAACTGCAGCGGTGGTTTTCTCCCGATTTGGGTTTCCACCTAAAAATCCTGGTGTTCATGTGTGATGCTTTGTGTGATGGTTTATTCTGTTCTTACTGCACATGTTTATTGTTTATTAAACATCTGATGAATGAATGATGGAATAATAGAAGTGAAGACTTAATGACATATCTCGATCTCTGTGTATACGCTAGTTTCATAAAGGGGATCCGCGTATATACGCTAGTTTACTGAAGGAAAGTAGAGTATGGGTTTTAAGGCATGAAAAAGTAAAAAGATTTGATTATGCAGTAAAATATCGATTCAACCCCCCCCCCCCCCCCCCTCTCAGTATTTTTCCCAACATAATTCATTAAAAGTTGCAATCATAGCCATACATTTTCAACAAATCCGTTATGTAGAAAACCTTAAATATTGGAGGGTGGTTCTTAATTTACAAATATAAAATGTCAAACCCTAACTAGCTATACCTCGAACTACTAATGAAATTACAATTTTATCCAAGGGTCAAGCCAAAACAATCCATGACAGAAACTTGTGAGGAAATGACGATAAGAATTAAGTAAAAACCTATTATTGAGCATGTAATTGTTGAAGAATGGAAGAGTCAAATAAATTTACAAAAGAATCTCCATTGGAAACCTTACTTCCAAACCAAATCAACAATAATTATATGCATATACAAGCCTCATGTGGACACAAATTTTGGAAAGACAACCCAGCGATGATAAGCTAAATGTTTCCATACCTTTGGAAGTCGGCGATGAACCAAAAGGAGCCACCCTAATAAAATTACGAAGAAAACTAAGTTTAGCAAGGAAATGAAACCACCAAGAGGCTAAGGTTTCAAAATAGTAAAGAAACATAAAAAAAAAAAGAACATTACCTCATTGATGTGCACATAAAACCAACTATTAAATATTCTTTGCAAGAACTGGTCCATATTTGCATTCAAGGCTTCAAACAAGAATAATAAAATACATCAACCATGTATGCAAAAGAATTTATGAACAATTAAAAAAAAACAGGAATTTATCAGAAAAAAGAACGGTTATGTTACTTGATAAAGGAATGAACGTCGATGGATTTGGTAAGTGAATTGACCTTGTTAGGGTTTGGTTCATAGTTGCAGAGTTCATCTATAGAGATCGAAAGAAATAAATGCACCAATGTTGCAGCAGGGGGTAGGGTTAGTTACCCTTAACCGTCTTGTGCACATGTGAGTTGTTCGATTTGAAACCGTAAGAATAGACAATGATGATAAAGAAATATGTTGAAAGCAAATCACACCACAAGCCCCATCCTTTGGATGACATGTTGGATTCGAGAAAGTTCCACAAAGGCTTAGGTTATAGTTGATGAGCTCCATCATTAGACATATTTGGAGGGGTTAATGGTCCCCTTTTTTCCTTCTTAGATCTCTTTTTCTTGCATTTTTTATTATTATTTGGTTTTATGATGCTAGTATAGGTGGTGATTAAGGCTAACATACTCTGAGTGCCTAATATGAGGTTGAGTGCAGAAAATCATGAATTATTAAGCATTTTTATAAGGATTTTATCATAAATACTTGGAGGAGACAGCAAGGAGAAATTATGGGAGGCTTTTCCACCCTCGTTAACTCTCAAAGGCAGCCAAAGGATCCCAAAGATTCTCTCCAGCAATTCAAATTCCAAAGGCAGCCAAAGGATCCCCAATGATTCTCTCCAGCAATTCGAATTCCAAACACAGCCAAGAAACTCAAAGAGGAGTGCACTATATCTTTGTTTACTTGGAGTCAAGTGGACTCAATCACTATTTTCTAGGGAGTTGTTAGTAGCCACCCTCTAGAATAAATAGAGTAGAGATAGAGCTAGGAAGGGGTCGATTCTAGTCAGAACTTTGTTGCAAGCTATTGAGATTTTTATTATTTTACTCAGTGATCAAAATTTCAGAAATGTATGAGGTTATTCTTTTATGAAATGAGAATATTAATTTCATTTTACTGATTTATTTTTCAAAGAGCTAGGCTCGTGGGTTAGGGCCCAATCCATGTGCCTCAGCCTCTCTACTGTATTTGTTCTTTTCTTTCTATCATTCAATTAGTTCTGCTTCTGATAGTTTCATTGTTGTTTAGTTTTTCTTTCAGTGTGCTGCTGTAGTTTTTCATTTTTCTTATGAGAGTAATAGAGTAGAGGAAAAATCCAAAAATTGTGGTCAAGGCTTCCCCTCTCATCTCTGTCAATAGAGTTTGAGTAGGATAGACCTTCCCACAGGCCAAAAATTGTTTTCTTTTTTTATTTTAGGGTAGAGTTTCAGTACTAGGTTTAGTATTTCTTTCCATTTCTTTTATCACGCATTTCATATGTATTTCATGCATAAATTAGCAGGGTTGATCGCAGGACGTATTGTTAAAGCCCTAGAGCAGCTCAAGTGGCGTCTCCCCACCTCATTTCTCATCTCAGTGTTACGCTTCTAGACACCTCTATTATGCTCCATTTCCCTCCTCCTTTTCTCTTCCTATTAGTTGTCGCACCCTTTTTATTCATAGAAACCATTAAATTTTTGCATGTGCTCTTTTCCCTTGGACTTTCCAGATTATCACATCTTGGCCATCGCAGAACCCCTTCCCTTTCCTTTGTCGTTCTTCAACATCTCAACGATTTTCCCTTTTCACCTCACCTTTACCTTTTTAACGCAAAATGCTTGAAAACCCATCAAAACTTCAACTCCGCCTTTCCTCCTCAAAATCCCCGCTACTGTACTTTGCTCATCGCATATCGCAATTTTCATTTGGTTCCTTTTAAGACTTACTGCTCTTTTTTCTGATTGTGATATTGTGATATCACATATCACATATTGCAACCTTTTCCCTTTTCGCAATCACACTTCGCACGTCGCACCTTTTCCCTTTTCCCTTACGACTTACCATAATTCTTGTATCACACTTCGCATGTCGCACCATTTTCCTTTTCCTTTACGACTTACCACAATTCTTGCATCGCAATCACACTTCGCACGTCGCACCTTTTTCCTTTTCCTTTACGACTTACCACAATTCCTGCATCGCAATAGCACTTCACACCTTTTTCCCTTTTTCTTTAAGACTTACTGCTCCTATCTACTGATTGTGATATTGTGATCGTGCTCTGCCACCGGTCCCATCGCCACATCACCCATTGCAAATCACATTTCGCAACCTTTCCCCTTTTCTTTTAAGACTTACAGCTCCCGATGCCGATTGCGATATTCTCTGGACTCCGCCACATTGCAAATCACAAATCACAATGTTTATCCCGTTGCATTTTTCACTTCGCATTGTTTAGTTTATTTCCTTCAACACTTACTGCTCCTTTACGTTGATTGCGATATGATCAAAGTGCTCTCCCACCTATCCTACTGCCACGTCATCTAACTTATTGCATTTTTCAGTTCTTTCCCATCGCATATCGCACGTCACACCTTCTTCCCGACTACACTATCGCTTTCCCTCCAAATTTTTGATATTGCGATTGCGATATCACATTTCGTACATCACAGCTTTTATCCCATTGCACTTCACAACTTTTTCTCCATCGCATCTCTGCCATCGCACTTTTCAAATTATTCCGCTCTGAATCATTTTTGTGCTATAATAAAGTTTTAATAAGGTTTAAACCCCTCTTTCCACTTCTAAGCCTTGTTTCATGTGTTAAGCCCTCCATTAGCCTCTTTAGCCATTTTTTTCCCCTCCAAGCTACAAATCAACACTTTTTCAATTAGACTTAAGCCATGGATAGCTTTGCTACATGGATAGAATCATGGTAGATAGACCACAGGATAAGTAGAGTGCATTTAGCCATTTGGCCAAGTTAAGTGTGGTTTAGAATTAGTTTCCTTTCTACCATTTATTTCGAGCAATTAGTTTAGTTTCCTTCTTGTCATTTCTTTTTAGCAATTTAATTTAGTTTATTTCTGTCATTTCATTCATGCACATTAGATTAGTTTCATTTCCATCATTTCCTTTCTGCAAATTAAGTAGTTTCATTTCTGTCATTTCCTTCCAGCAATTTACTTTTCGGTGTTTATCATAGTTTAAGAAATAGAACCCTTTCGTAAAGCAGAAGAGGATGACATGAATAGAATGCATCTGCTGTGTATAAAGCATTGTCACCTCCAAGTTTGTAAGAACCCTAGGTTGATAAAGAAAATTAGGGCAGCCCTTGGAGTTGCAACACTCTTGGTGCAATACCAGGGCTCACCACTTTTTGGCGTCGTTGCCAAGGAGGTGTCTAGTAGATGTTTTGATTTTGTTTTAGAATTGTTTTCTGCTTTCCTTTATTTTCATGTCATTTTAGAAATATTGAAAAAATACAAAAATATCTGACTTTCATGCCTCGTAGGAGTAGGAATACTCAAAGAGAAATCTTACCTAAAACCCCCACATCACCTCCTACCCACCCTTCACTCTTCTTCAGTGGCAATGAGATTGATCCCCCTATAGGAGAGCCTTCTGAATACTTTGAGGATCCTATTGGGGAAGAAGAAGAAGACCTTGTTTCAAATGAGGGACCTACTTCACCTATCTTAACCATGGCTGTGATCCAGAGAGTATTTCCCATAAGAGAGGCAGATGGGGAAACTAAGATGAAAAACATTAGCCCCTCAGCTCTCCCACACTTTCATGGACTTACCTCTGAGGACCCTGATTCATTCATGTTTGAATTTTTTTTTGTTTGTTGGACTTATGACTACACCTCTAATGATCAAAATTTGAAGCTATGCCCATCCACCCTTAAGGATGCAACCTTGTGCTGGTTCATGGGTCTACCTGGGGATAGCATCACTACCTGGGCATAGATGGAAGAGACCTTCAGCAGCAAATACAGATACTACATTAGGTCCAAGGAAACTAAGGATGAAATATTTAGGATGACTCTAGGACCCGATGAATCCCTAGAGGA
This sequence comes from Pinus albicaulis, assembly GCA_034641835.2. Classification (NCBI taxonomy): domain Eukaryota; kingdom Viridiplantae; phylum Streptophyta; class Pinopsida; order Pinales; family Pinaceae; genus Pinus; species Pinus albicaulis. The sequence continues at coordinate 1,307,321,123 of CM076574.1, forward strand.
ATATGAAGAGAGGTTTCAATTAAACTATAAGATAGCCAACTATAATCTTGATCCTGCATCAAGTAAACTTGTACTTCTTCGAGGGATCAGTGAAGAGATGATAGAAACCTTGAATATGCTATCAGGAGGAGATATTTACCAACAACCCTATGAAACAATCAAAACTGTCTTCCGGAACCATTCTAGGGCATTTAGGAAGAAGTGAAGAGCTAGCCAAGGTACATCCAATAACCCTTCCTCTTCCACCTTCATAAAAAATGAGATTAGAAAACATGCTAAAGGACTTCAAGAGTGATATGTTGCACACCTTTGCTTTGCAAATGGACACAATGCAGGTCAAAAGGAAGCAAGAGGAATAAAAGAGAGCCCTGGCCATATTTTGTCCTAGATGTACTAGGAAGCACCCAAGAAATGAATGTCCACTAAATTTCATAGAGGTTTGCTTAGTCTGTGAGGAGAATCATGCCACACAAAATTATCCCTCCTTACCTGGACTTAAGGCTATATATCAAGGAGGGGAAGCAATGCCAGAGAAACTCTGTTTCATCAACCAGAGAAGGCCTCAAGGCCCTAGGCCATATCAACAAGGTATGCCAAGTGCACCTCACTCTTATTATCAAACAATCATAGCGCACCCATGCAACCTTGGTACACCCCAAATCCTCCATCCTAGTCTACACCTCCTACTTGGCCTTACAACCCTTCATATCATCCTCATCCAGTAAACCAATCATTTCAGCAGTATGTTCCACAACAACCTCAGTGGAACAATCCATCCAAAGGGTGGAGGCCTCAACAAAATCAACCACCTTTTCTAATGCCTCCACCCCAACCTCAACCTCATCTTACTCTAGTTTCTCCACCTAGGCTACCTATACCTACACAACCCAATCCAAACTCGAACAACAGACAAGCACAACAGGCTCCCAGTGGAGAAACATCATGTCCAGCTTATGTTGTGAAGATACATGAGGTTAATCTTAGGTCAGGAAGGGTACTCCCAGACAAACATCCTCCATCTCCACCTGTAGAGATTGAGGAGTAAAAGGAAGAAGGTAACATTCAAATCCAACAACCTCCTTTTCCTGGGCACTTGATTCACCCTAGTCAGTGCACCCCAGAGGAGACTAAACTCCTGGAAGAATTGGAAAATTTGTGTGTAAATATACCACTTCTCTAGGCCATTAAGGATGTCCCTATATATAATAATCTCATCAAATAAAATTACTTCAAAAAACTTGGGAGAAGGAAGAGAGATACCCCCACCATCAATGTGGTAGGACAACTATGTGACCTAATACTGGGGAAGGTGATATTTCCAAAGTACCTAGACCCTGGTAGTCTAGTTGTTGATGTGCATATAAATGGTGTCATAGTCCCCAACACTCTGATTGATCTAGGGGCTGCGATCAATGGCATGACCAAGGAAACTATTGTGAAACTTAATCTCCAATGGAATTTGAGGAAAACCACAATGGTTATGCAACTTGTAGATCAGTCCACAGTAACCCCGGAAGGAATTGTTGAGGATGTTATGGTAGCCATTGACTCTTGGGAGTATCCTACATATTTCCTGGTCCTGCAACCAAAAACCAAGTTTAACAGTTATCCCATCATATTAGGGAGACCTTGGTTAGCCACTGCAGACACTTATATTATTTGTCGGGCTAGAAACATGACTATAAAAAATGGGCCTTTATCTAAATAGCTAGTGTTATATCCTCCAGCCTAGCCTTCCATTGATCATGATATCCCTATATGGCTGGAGGATGAAGAATATGATTTATATAACACTGCCCCTATGTGTACCATAGATGCTATTCTTAGAGGGGGGCAGCTTGATGAAGATGAACTCATCAACCATGCCATTCAAAAATAGTCCTCCACTAACATTCCTCTTGAAACCTTAGTCAAAGAGTCTGAAAGCCAACCTTGGATGGAAGTGCACTCAGTTGATTCAACCTCTAAATCCACCAAGGCTATTGAGTTTGGCCCATCCAGATCTCTGAAAATCAACCCAAACCTCTCGAATGAAGAAAAGAAGTAGTTATGCCAGCTTTTGAAAGAGAATCCAGAAGTGTTTGCTTGGGATTACAAGGACATGAAATGGGTGCATCCTTCAGTGTGAAAACATCATATTTACATCAAAGAAGGATGCAAGCCTTTGAGACAACCCCAAAGAAGGATGAACCCAGCTCTGTAGGACATAGTCAAAGAAGAGCTGCAGAAACTATTGGATGCAGGGTTCATATATTCTATATCTGACAGTGGGTGGGTATCTCCTCTTTTCCTAGTCCCAAAGAAAAATGGGAAGTGGTGAATTTGTGTTGCTTATCGAGAACTTAACAAAGCCACCAAGAAAGACCATTTCCCTTTGCCCTTTATAGACCAAGTCCTAGATGGCCTTGTGAGGAAGAAGTTATTTTCCTTCTTAGATGGGTTCAGTGGATACAATCAGATTCAAATCAGCCCTGAAGACCGGGATAAGACTACTTTCACCTGCCCTTAGGGTACCTTCATTTATATATTCCTACCCTTTGGGTTGTACAATGCCCCAGCTACCTTCCAAAGAGCTGTCCTGAGCATCTTTTCTGAGTTAGTCCATGACTCTGTCAAAATCTACATGGGTGATTTCACACCATATGGGGATGACTTCCAGGAAGCTCTCTCCAATTTGGGTAAAGTACTAAGAAGGTGCATTAAAATGCATCTCTCCTTGAGCCCAGAAAAGTGTGAATTCCTAAAGAAAGCAGGGGTCATATTAGGAAACTCCATATCCCAAGCAGGAATACAGGTAGACTCGAACAAAATCACTATCATAAAAATGGTGTCTACTCCTCAAAAGTAGAAATATGTCAAGAGTTTCTTAGGATTAACTGGTTACTATAAAATATTCATCAAAGATTTTAGCAAGATGGCTTCGCCATTATTTGTGTTATTGGCCAAGGATTCTAAGTTTATTTGGTCCATTCCTTATCAAGAGGCTTTTGAGCTCATTAAGGAAAGTTGACTACTGCCCCCATCCTTCGAGGTCCAAATTGGACTCTGCCTTTCCACATCCACACTGATGCATCTGACAAAGATGCAAGGGCAGCATTAGGAAAATTAGAGGACAAAATCCCTTATGCCATTTATTTCATCAGCAAGAACTTGTCCAAGGCCGAGCTAAATTATACTGTTACTGAGAAATAAATGTTAGCCAAAAGCATTATGTAACTAGATATCAAATCTTTGTTCACACTGATCATGTAGCCATCAAGTATTTAATGAAAAAACCAGATGCTAATGCAAGGATAATTAGATGGTTGTTACTTTTGCAGCAATTTTATTTGACTATTGTTGATAAACCTGAAAATGAGAATGTTGTTGTAGGCTTTTTTGTCTAGGTTAGCTCTCCCTGTAGATGAAGAAGGAATGGTGGATGACCAGTTTCCAGATGAGCATCTCTTTACTATATCAGCACTCTCACCTTAAGGATACTGACTTTCATCTAGAAATATTGAAAAAATACAAAAATATCTGACTTTCATGCCTCGTAGGAGTAGGAATACTCAAAGAGAAATCTTACCTAAAACCCCCACATCACCTCCTACCCACCCTTCACTCTTCTTCAGTGGCAATGAGATTGAACCCCCTATAGGAGAGCCTTCTGAATACTTTAAGGATCCTATTGGGGAAGAAGAAGAAGACCTTGTTTCAACTGAGGGACCTACTTCACCTATCTTAACCATCGCTGTGATCCAGAGAGCCTTTCCCATAAGAGAGGCAGATGGGGAAACTAAGATGAAAAACATTAGCCCCTTAGCTCTCCCACACTTTCATGGACTTACCTTTGAGGACCCTGACTCGTTCATGTTTGAATTTTTTGTTGTTTGTAGGACTTATGACTACACCTCTGATGATCAAAAGTTGAAGCTATTCCCATCCACCCTTAAGGATGCAACCTTGAGTTGGTTCATGGGTCTACCTGGGGATAGCATCATTATCTTGGCATAGATGGAAGAGACCTTCAGCAGCGAATACAGATACTACTGTAGGTCCAAGGAAAATAAGGATGAAATATTTAGGATGACTCTAGGACCTGATGAATCCCTAGAGGACTATGAAGAGAGGTTTCAATTAAACTATAAGAGAGCCAACTATACTCTTGATCCTGCATCACATAAACTTGTACTTCTTCGAGGGATCAGTGAAGAGATGATAGAAACCTTGAATATGCTATAAGGAGGAGATATTTACCAACAACCCTATGAAACAATCAAAACTATCTTCCGGAACCATTCTAGGGCATTTAGGAAGAAGTGCAGAGCTAGCCAAGGTACATCCAATACCCCTTCCTCTTCCACCTTCATAAAAAATGAGATTAGAAAACAAGCTAAAGGACTTCAAGAGTGATATGTTGCACACCTTTGCTTTGCAAATGGACACAATGCAGGTCAAAAGGAAGCAAGAGGAAGAAAAGAGAGCCCTGGCCATATTTTGTCCTAGATGTACCAGGAAGCACCCAAGAAATGAATGTCCACTAAATTTCATAGAGGTTTGTTTAGTCTGTGAGGAGAATCATGCCACACAAAAGTATCCCTCCTTACCTGGACTTAAGGCTGTATATCAAGGAGGGGAAGCAATGCCAGAGAAACTCTGTTTCATCAACCAAAGAAGGCCTCAAGGCCCTAGGCCATATCAACAAGGTATGCCAAGTGCACGTCACTCTTATTATCAAACAATCATAACGCACCCATGCACCCTTGGTACACCCCAACTCCTCCATCCTTCTCTACACCCCCTACTTGGCCTCACAACCCTTCATATCATCCTCATCCAGTAAACCAATCATTTCAACAGTATGTTCCACAACAACCTCAGTGGAACAATCCATCCAAAGGGTGGAGGCCTCAACAAAATCAACCACCTTTTCTAATGCCTCCACCCCAACCTAAACCTCATCTTACTCTAGTTTCTCCACTTAGGCTACTTATACCTGCACAACCCAATCCAAACCCGAACAATAGACAGGCACAATAGACTCCCAGTAGAGAAACATCCTGTCCAGCTTATGTTGTGAAGATACATGAGGTTAATCTCAGGTCGGGAAGGGTACTCCCAGACAAACATCCTCCATCTCCACTTGTAGAGATTGAGGAGGAAAAGGAAGAAGGTAACATTTAGATCCAACAACCTCCTTTTCCTGAGCCCTTGATTCACCCTAGTCAGCGCACCCCAGAGGAGACTGAAATCCTAGGAGAATTTGAAAATTTGTATGTAAATATACCACTTCTCCAAGCCATTAAGGATTTCCCTATATATAATAGTCTCATCAAATAAAATTACTTCAAAAAATTTGGGAGAAGGAAGAGAGATACCCCCACCATCAATGTGGTAGGACAACTGTCTGACCTAATGCTGGGGAAGGTGATATTTCCAAAGTACCTGGACTCTGGTAGTCTAGTTTTTGATGTGCATATAAATGGTGTCATAGTCCCCAACACTATGATTGATCTAGGGGTTGCGATCAATGTCATGACCAAGGAAACTATTGTGAAACTTAATCTCCAATGGACTTTGAGGAAAACCACAATAGTTATGCAACTTGTAGATCGGTCCACAGTAACCCCGGAAGGAATTGTTGAGGATGTTATGGTAGCCATTGACTCTTGGGAGTATCCTACAGATTTCCTGGTCCTGCAACCAAAAACCAAGTTTAACGGTTATCCCATCATCTTAGGGAGACCTTGGTTAGCCACTGCAGATGCTTATATTAGTTGTCGTGCTAGAAACATGACTATAAAAAATGGGCCTTTATCTAAACAGCTAGTGTTATATCCTCCAGCCTGGCCTTCCATTGATCATGATCTCCCTATATGGCTGGAGGATGAAGAATATGAGTTATATAACACTGCCCCTATGTGTACCATAGATGTTATTCTTAGAGGGGGGCATCTTGATGAAGATGAACTCATCAACCATGCCATTCAAAAACAGTCCTCCACTAACATTCCTCTCGAAACCTTAGTCAAAGAGTCTGAAAGCCAACCTTGGATGGAAGTGCACTCAGTTGAGTCAACCTCTGAATCCACCAAGGCTATTGATTTTGGCCCATCCAGATCTCTAAAAATCAACCCAAACCTCTCGAATGAAGAAAAGAAGCAGTTATGCCAGCTTTTGAAAGAGAATCTAGAAGTGTTTGCTTGGGATTACAAGGAAATGAAAGGGGTGCATCCTTCAGTGTGAAAACATCATATTTACATCAAAGAAGGATGCAAGCCTTTGAGACAACCCCAAAGAAGGATGAACCCGACTCTGAAGGACATAGTCAAAGAAGAGCTATAGAAATTATTCGATGCAGGGTTCATATATTCTATATCTGACAGTGGGTGGGTATCTCCTCTTGTCCTAGTCCCAAAGAAGAATGGGAAGTGGAGAATTTGTGTTGATTATCGAGAACTTAACAAAGCCACCAAGAAATACCATTTCCCTTTGCCCTTTATAGACCAAGTCCTAGATGGCCTTGCGGGGAAGAAGTTATTTTCCTTCTTAGATGGGTTCAGTGGATACAATTAGATTCAAATCAGCCCTGAAGACCAGGATAAGACTACTTTCACCTGCCCTTAGGGTACCTTCACTTATAGAGTCCTACCCTTTGGGTTGTACAATGCCCCAGCTACCTTCCAAAGAGTTGTCCTGAGCATCTTTTCTGATTTAGTCCATGACTTTGTCGAAATCTACATGGATGATTTCACACCATATGGGGATGACTTCCAGGAAGCTCTCTCCAATTTGGGTAAAGTACTAAGAAGGTGCATTGAGATGCATCTCTCCTTGAGCCTAGAAAAGTGTGAATTCCTAAAGAAAGTAGGGGTCATATTAGGAAACTCCATATCCCAAGCAGGAATATAGGTAGACCCGAACAAAATCACTATCATAAAAAGGGTGCCTACTCCTCAAAAGCATAAATATGTCAAGAGTTTATTAAGATTAACTGGTTACTATAAAATATTCATCAAAGATTTCAGCAAGATGGCTTCACCATTATTTGGGTTATTGGCCAAGGATTCTGAGTTTATTTGGTCCATTCCTTATCAAGAGGATTTTGAGCTCATTAAGGAAAATTTGACTACTGCCCCCATCCTCCAAGGTCCAAATTGGACTTTGCCTTTCCACATCCACACTGATGCATCTAACAAAGAAGTAGGGGCAGCATTAGGAAAATTAGAGGACAAAATCCCTTATGCCATTTATTTCATCAGCAAGAACTTGTCCAAGGCCAAGCTGACTTATACTGTTACTGAGACAGATATGTTAGCCAAAATCATTATGTAATTGGATATCAAACCTTTGTTCACACTAACCATGTATCCATCAAGTATTTAATGAACAAACCAGATGCTAATGCAAGGATAATTAGATGGTTGTTACTTTTGCAGCAATTTTATTTGACTATTGTTGATAAACCTGGAAATGAGACTGTTGTTGTAGACTTTTTTGTCCATGTTAGCTCTCCCTGTAGATGAAGAAGGAATGGTAGATGACCAGTTTCCAGATGAGCATCTCTTTACTATATCAGCACTCTCACCATGGTTTTCTGATATAGCCAACTACTTGGTTGCAGGGAGACTCCCTCCTAATCTTTCATTCATGGAGAGGAGCAGAATCATCAGAAAAAGCATCCCTTTCACATGGATTGGGGGAAACCTTTTCAAGTTGGGCCCTGATCAAATCTTAAGGAGATGTGTGAGGGAGGAAAAAGTTTTTGATATCCTCTCTGCATGTCATGACAGCCCATGTGGAGGCTACTTTGTTGCAAAGAGGATTGCTTACAAATTTTTGCAGGTAGGATACTATTGGCCTACCCTTCACCAAGATTTCAGAAGATAGACCAGTAGGTGTGACCAGTGCCAAAGGATGGGGAAACCCACGCAAAGGAATGAGATGCCTTTACACCCTCAGGTGGCTCTTAAGCAATTTGACAAGTGAGGCATGGACTTTGTTGGACCTATCGATCCACCATCCGTACAAATTAAGTATATCATAGTCTCCACTGATTACCTGACAAAGTGGGATGAAACAAAAGCAGTGAAGGTAGCAACCGAGGAGAAAGTAGCATAATTTATGAGGGAGAATGTGTTTTACAAGTTTTGGTACCCCAGAGAAATAGTCACTGACCAGGGCGCACAATTCACCTCTCACCTCATGGAGAATATTTTGAGGAAGCACAAGATTAAGAATAGAACTTCTACTGCCTATCACCCTCAAGCGAATGGCCAAGTATAAGTAACTAGAAAACCTTTAGAGAGCATCCTCACCAAGGTTGTGAGCAGCAGCAGAAAATATTGGGCAGACAAATTGGTAGAAGCTACTTGGGCCTAAAACACTACTTTGAAGACAACAACAGGATTTACTTCTTATGAACTAGGCTATGGTAAGAAGGCTCTACTTTCAGTTGAGTTTGAATTCAATACTTTAAGAATGGTAGCTGAATTAAATCTATATTTATCAAATGCCCAAAAAGAGAGGTTGTTGCAACTAAATGGATCGGATGAGTTCAGAATGCAAACACTTCTTCACACGGAGGTATTTCAGCTACAAAGGAAGGTCTAGCATGACAAGAACATCAAAGCAAAGACCTTTGAAGAAGGAGATTGAGAGTTGTTGTATGATTCAAAGTTTAAATATTTCAAAGGCAAGCTGATGACAAGATGGTTGGGACCTTACACAGTGGAAAAATGTTTTGATAATGGCGCAATTTAAATCAGAACCATAGATGAGGAAGGAATCCCCTTGCTTGTCAATGGTCACAGACTTAAAATTTTCAAGAAGCCTTTGTCAAGGGAAGAGTTCATAAATTCAATAAGCAGAGAGATGTATGTGATGGGAAACTTCATAGTTTCCCACACCTTCTAAAAATAATAATAATAATAATAATAAAGATCCTTGGGTGAAAGCCTCTCTAAGGCACCCAAGGCAAGCTTGTGGGTTGAAAACCTAGATGGAGGCGGCTCACTTGCTTCAAAAAAAAAGTGAAAAAGAAGAAAAGGGAATAAAGATCAATGGGTGAAAACCTCTCTAAGGCGCCCAAGGCAAGTTTCTGGGTTAAAAACCTCCATGGAGGCAGCCCACTTTCTTTAAAAAATAATCCAAAATCAAAAACAAAAAAATTACATCTGCATCTTTGTGTTTTCTGTGTTTGCTGTTTTGTAGGTTATTAATGGTTTCTGGAAACACAGGGAAGCATTCATCTTCTCTCCCCTTTTATTTTACCATCCATCCCATCATTCACTCCATTCATTTCTATAACTCCTTCCATCACCTCCATACACCATATCCCTCCATTCCTCAACACAATGTAGCAAAAGAAAGCAAGCCACAAACTGCTAAAAACATTAGGAAGTTCCTTCACAAACAAAGTTGTTCATGGACTGCAAAGAAAAACAAGGAGGAGCTAATAAATCAAACCCCATGAAAGACAAGAGTACCACCCATGGCATCTGGAGCACCCGCACACAACATCTACAACAGGAAGAAAAACAAGAAAGATCAGCAGCTGACTTAGAGAGTTTCTCATTTAGCAAGTTTCTCACTCAGGAAACAAGAAAATAAGGAAAAACGCAGCATGTAAGAGGCTTGTCTCCAAATTCCAGCTCTTGCAAACACCTTGACAATGATAGGTAAACTTAGGTATAGCTTCTCACCTCTCGCTATGCATCCATAATAGCTAGAAATAATTAAATTTGCAGACTTAGAGTTTAAGGGGTGATTAAGGCTAACATACTTTGAGTGCCTAATATGAGGTTGAGTGCAGAAAATAATGAATTATTAAGATTTTTTATAAGGATTTTATCATAAATACTTGGAGGAGACAGCAAGGAGAAATTATGAGAGCCTCATCCACCCTCCTTAACTTTTGAAGGAGGCCAAAGGGTCCCAAAGATTCTCTCCAGCAATTCCAATTCCAAAGGTAGCCAAAGGATCCCCAAGGATTCTCTCCAGCAATTTGAATTCCAAAGGCAGCCAAGCAACTCAAAGAGGAGTGCACTCAATATTTGTTTACTTGCAGTCAAGTGGAATCAATAAATATTTTCTAGGGAGCTATTGGTAGCTTCCTTGTAGAATAAATAGAGTAGAGATAGATCTAGGAAGGGGTCAATTCTAGTCAGAACTTTGTTGCAAGCTATTGAGATTTTTATTATTTTACTCAGTGATCAAACTTTCAGAAATGTATGAGTTTATTCTTTTATGAAATGAGTAGATTGATTTCATTTTATTGATTTAAGTTTCAGAGAGCTAAGCTCATGCGTTAGGGCCCAATCCATGTGCCTCAGCCTCTCTGTTGTATTTTTTCTCTGCTTTCTGTCATTCAATTAGTTTTGCTTCTGATAGTTTCATTGTTGTTTAGTTTTTCTTTCAATGTGCTACTGTAGCTTTTCATTTTTCTTATGAGAGTAATAGAGAAAAGGAAAAATCCAAAATTTGTGGTCAAGCCTTCCCCTCTCATATATGTCAATAGAGTTCGAGTAGGGTAGACCTTCCCACAGGCCAAAAATTGGTTTATTTTTGAGTTTAGGATAGAGTTGTAATACTGGGTTCAGTCTTTCTTTCCATTTATTTTATCACGTATTTCATATGTATTTCATGCATAAATTAACAAGGTTGATCGCAGGACATATTGTTAAATCCCTAAAGCAACTCAAATGGCGTCTCCCCGCCTCATTTTCCATCACTATGTTACGCTTCCAAACACCTCTGTTACTCTCCATTTCCCTCCTCCTTTTCTCTTCCTATTAGCTATCGCACCCTTTTTATTCATAGAAACCATTAGATTTTTTAATGTGCTCTTTTACCTTGGACTTTCCAGATTATCACATCTTGACAATCGCAGAACCCTTGCCCTTTCCTTTATCGTTCTTCAACATCTCAATGATTTTCCCCTTTCACCTCACCTTTATCTTTTTAACACAAAATTCTTGAAAAACCATCAAAAATTGACCTCCGCATTTCCTCCTCGAAATCCCTGCTACCGTACTTCACTTATCACAGATCGCAGTTTTCATTTGGTTCCTTTTAAGACTTACTGCTCTTTTTTCTGATAGTGATATTGCGATATCACATATCGCAGATCGCAACCTTTGCCCTTTTCGCAATCGCACTTCACACGTCACACCTTTTCCCTTTTCCCTTATGACTTACCACAATTCCTGTACCACACTTTGCACGTCGCACCTTTTACCTTTTCCTTTATGACTTACCGCAATTCCCACATCACAATCGCACTTCGCACCTTTTCCCTTTTTCTTTAAGACTTACCACTCCTATGTGCCTATTGCGATATTGCGATTGCTCTCTTCCACCAGTCCCACCACCACGTCACCCATTGCAAATCGCATTTCGCAACCTTTCCCCTTTTCTTTTAAGACTTACTACTCCTGACGCCGATTGCGATATTCTCCGAACTTCGCCACATCGCAAATCGCAAATCGCAATGTTTATCCCCATCGCATTTTTCACTTCGTACTGTTTAGTTTATTTCCTTTAACACTTACTGCTCCTTTCCGCCGATTGCGATATGATCAAAGCGCTCTGTGTCTTGTCCTACTGCCACGTCATCTGACTTATCACATTTCGCATTTCGTTGTTCTTTCTCATTGCATGTTGCATGTCGCACCTTCCTCCCAACTGCGCTATCACTTTCCCTCCAACTTTGCGATATTTCGATTGCAATATCGCATTTCGCACGTCACAACTTTTATCTCATCGCACTTCATACTTCACAACTTTTGCTCCATCGCATCTGTTCCATCGCACTTTTCAAATTATTCCGCTCTGAAGCATTTTTGCTCTATAATAAAGCTTTAATAAGGTTTAAACCCCTCTTTCCACTTCTAAGCCTTGTTTCATGTGTTAAGCCCTCCATTAGCCTCTTTAGCCCTTTTTTTTCCCTCCAAACTGCAAGTCAACACTTTTTCAATTAGAATTAAGCCATGGATAGCTTCGCTGCATGGATAGAATCATGGTAGATAGACCATAGGATAAGTAGAGTGCATTTATCCATTTGGCCAAGTTAAGTGTGGTTTAGAATTAGTTTTCTTTCTGCCATTTATTTCCAGTAATTTAGTTTAGTTTCATTCTTATCATTTCTTTTCAGCAATTTAATTTAGTTTATTTCTGTCATTTCCTTTCTGCACATTAAATTAGTTTCATTTCTGTCATTTCCTTTCTACAAATTAAGTAGTTTCCTTTATGTCATTTCCCTCCAACAAGTTAATTTTCGATTTTTATCATAGTTTAAGAAATAGCACCATTTCGTAAAGCACAAGAGGATGACATGAACAGAATGCATCTTCTTTGTATATATCACTGTCACCTCCAAGTTTGTACAAACCCTGGGTTGATAAAGTAAAGTAGGGCAGCCCCTGAGAGTTGCAGCACTCTTGGTGCAATACCAGGGCTCACCAATAGCCGCCTAGTGGAGTCGGTAGACATATGTTTTAAAAAAAATGATTCATGTTGAATACGCATAAGCAAGGTATCACATTTAGATATAGGTCGAATGTTTGGCCATACGAAGCCACAAATCATGTAGGAATTTGTTGTCAATTTGACCCTTCACAATATTAAACGCTAACCCAAAGTCATACTAGGAAGTAAATTGGTAACGGGTTATAAAACATAATGCGTGGGAATTACTTTGGAGCCTGTATTTAAAGTACTTTTAAAAAAAAAGATACCAACTGATATTTCATGTAACATTATATGAGGCTGGTTGGTAACATTACAAGGAGAGTGAAACTTAAAACTTATATATATACTTAGTGCAGAGTTTTGTGCAATGTAAAAAATAGGGTGTTAATTTTCTAGCTTTAAGTTTACGTAGTAAATGTAATCAAAATATTTTCCTTGATTATTATGGTAAATGATATATAAGTTATAGTTGTAAACATAATATTTTAAAGGGGATGTTACACTTAGCAACTAGTAATGACATTTTTCCAATTCTCACTTGTGGAAAAGAAAATAATAATAAAAAATAATTTTTTAAAAATCACTACAAAAGGAATATATTGTTGTACTTCAATTCTCATTTCAATAAAAGAGATAGTTTGGTAATAATTCCCACTTATGGACAAAAAAATAATACCAAGGCACAATACCAAGGCATGTATGGTTGTACTTCAATTCTCATTTCAATAAATGGGGTATTTTGGTAATGACTTCTTTCCAATTCCCACTTATGGAAAAAAAAAAAAAATTTAATATATATATATATATATATATATATACACAAAATTAGCACAATAGAAAGGCATGTATGGTTGTACTTCAATTCTCATTTCAATAAATGGGGTAGTTTGGTACAATTAGCAATAACATGGAACGGACTCAAATCGTGCCATCAAAGAAAAAATGTTTATCTTTCCTAGTTTATGTATTCTTTTTCAACTTACAATAACCATCATAACTCAGCACTATAAAGATATGAATCGTCTCAACTTCTGTACACATGGAGATGTTTAGATCTTGAAGTTTTGTAAGATTACAAACCTGCTAGACCTTGAAGACTGACACACGCTAAGAGATCGAGGTCTTGATGGTTTTTCAAGCACCCAAAGGAATCTGGAAGTATTTGCAGACTCCTGCACCCAAAGAGATCGAGACATTGGAGGTTTGAGAGTCAACTGAACCAATCTAGAAGCGCTTGAAAACTGCATCAACATGAGAGATCAAGGGTTTGGAGGTTTGTCAAACACCCAAAGGAATATGGAAGTGCTTGCAGACTCTTGCAACCTGAGAGATCGAGGTCTTGGAGGTTTACCAAACACCCAAAAGAATTTGTAAGTGCTTGCAGACTCGTGCACTGTGAGAGACAGAGTCAATTTGACAACAATATTTGGCATATGTTGATGGATACTTTGTAGAAAAATGAGAATGCAAATATATAGAGAAACATAAGTAGGAGAATGTATTTCAAATATCACAACTCAAGAATATAAGTCACAATCATCATGAAAGATATAAAACATATCATATTAATCCTTAAGTCTCTACAATATATGTGAATCAAATGAAATATCCTTCCCACACGACATATAATATTGTTGATGAGCTAAGTAAATTATAGATTACTCTTCCATTCTCAAAAGTAGTGCAAATTCCTGAAGAAAGAGAAATTATATTGTATTGTAGAAGGAATTTCACAAAACCCAAGGGTGGAAGCAACAATTATTAATATTCAACAACAACACTATACTCTATTCAGGAAGCTTCGAGGTAAGGTTCCTCCCTTATTTTTATCTTTGGAAACTCCTAAGTTGATATTACATAATTGCATGGTTGATAGTGGAGCCACAAACATTTTTATCTTCAGAAACTCCTGAGATGATATTACATAACTGCATGGTTGATAGTGAAGCCATAAAAAATGTTATGCTACACTCATTATGATTTAAAGTTCATTGATTTAGAGCAACTCATACTATTTTTACAAGAAATATCCTATCTAGGTTCAACATTAGAGAGAAGTCCATCATTGGTAGTAATTTCATTTTTATTACATCTAAATTCACATATTTTTGTGAAAAAATTGGCATAACAATGTGTAAATCAAATTATTACCTTAAGGGGAATGGGATAGTAGAATCACCTGATAAATATTTAAAAGACATTCTTAAGAATATGACATCCACAAACAAATGGAATTGGCACAAGAAACTAACTAATGCTTTGGGCCAATAAGATCGCTCCAAAAATTAGTATGAAACATTCTCTATATTCTTTTGTCTATTGAAAGGTTGTGAGATTACCAATACACTCAAAGATGAATGATTTTTCCATAGCCATTGGAATAGAACACAAAAGGGGTCACACCTTTGCAAACTCATTATTATTAGTTGATGTAGCTAGAAGAGAAAAGAGCGCAAACTGTAATAAACATACAGAAGAAACATGAAGCAATGAAGAGATATTTTGACCAAACTTCTATGATGAAAAATTTTCAATTAGGTTCAAATAATTTTATAATGGAACAAAGAAAAAAAAATCCTTTCATTCCAAGTTTGATATTTTAAGGATTGGCCCCTATCAAATACAAAAAAATTTATGGTTTTAATTCTTATATGCTCAAAAGTATGGATGGAGTAAATGGGTAGCACTTAAAACATTTCTTTTCATGAACATTTTTGGGACCTATACAATCAATATTTTGTAGTTTGTTTTTCTCTATCATTGTTTATACTACTTCATATTTAAATGGCCTGATCATTAGTCATTTCCTTGTCTTTTCTTATTTCTGTTTCTTTGATTTCATGCACAAAGGGAAGAGCCTTCTAGATTCTCAACAACTCACAGGGATCTCTATCACATGATTGACGCTGAAATGTCAATTCCATTTCATCTTGAACCTTTTTGTTGCATCCTTTGTTGCATGTGGGTGCAGAAGGAAGAATTTTTTTTTTCCTCATCTTACTACTCTCCACACTAGACATGCACACCATACACCTTTTTGCACCATTTATTAACAATTATACAATTAGTCATTTTTATGACTCTTCTTACAATATGTAGACAATTGTTGTAAACTCCACACTCTACATACCATATGACTTTCTTGTCAGTAGCATACACATAGGACTGCAAGCCATTGGTACACTTAGTTTATTTATCATTCTCCTTTACTTATGATTCATATGAACCACATTACCTTTCCTCTAAATTAACTTTTCTTCACAAAGTCTCTTCTCCACATAGACTCTAAAGGGGATTTGTTGGAATTGCAGGTTTACGTTATGTAGTTTATAAAATCTAAGTGCTCGAATGATTTTTGAGGCTATTGAATCCATTTATATAATAAAAAAATATAATTTAAACAATGAAAACTTACATTCTCATGAATAATTGCATCATCCAATTATGATGAAAAAAAAAAAATGTAAAATAGTTAGACTACACCTAATGTAATGAACTTAACATTAGTGTGTATTTAAAACACTTTTTAAATAAAGTGGTACATATAAAACATTAAATGCAATTTTACATGGGGTGTATATATTCCAACATATGAAACATTAAATTCACTACTAAAAGATACATATTAATAACTGAACATGTTTGCTGGAAGAAATATTGTATAAAATGATATACAAATAGTTAAACACTCAATAGAATTTAGTTTTTTTTGTCAAATAAACCAATCTATATAGATAGGAAAGAGATATGTATTTAAAAATATATTAATAATAAAAAGTGTATTTTAATGCAGACTATAAGACTTTAAATAAAACAATTCAATTATATTAAATTATATGACTTTAAATAAAATAATTCAATTATATTAAATAAAATATTTCAGCATTAACCCTATATAATATTTTTTGGACATGAGTTATTCTACGCTCACTTCTGGTTTCAATTATAATAAATTCTCTCAATTTTCAGGCTGTTTGAAAAGAACTAACAACTAAAATGTTTTTTCATAAAATCACCACAGAGAAGGATTGCCAAGTCATATGGGGCAGTTTGGTAGAGTTAGCAATAAGCTTCTGGAACGACCTCAAATCACCATCGCAGAACTGCTTAGCTGCTCCAGGCCATGTATTCTTTTCCAACTCACAACAACAAAGATATGAATCTCCTCGACTTCCATTCACATTCAAATATGTATTTAAAAATGTATTAATAATAAAATAAAATAAATGTTCATCTATATTAAGTAAAATATTTCAGTGTTAACCGTGAATTTTGGGCATGAGTTATTCTATCTAGGCACACTGCTCGTTTGGATTAATTAAATTATAATAATTTCTCTCAATTTTCACGGTGTTTGAATTGAAAAAAAATAGACAACTAAAATGCTTTTAAAAAATCACCAGAGCAGGATTGCCAAGCCGTATACGGTTGTGCTTCAATTCTCATTTCAATAAATGGGGCAGTTTGGTAGAGTTAGCAATAAGCTTATGCAACGACCTTAAATCGTGCCATCACATAACTGCTTAGCTGCCTCAGGCCGTCTACTCTTTTTCAACTCACAACAACAAAGATATGAATCTCCTGGACTTCCATACCCATGATGCAAATGTTTAGATCCTCAAGTTTTTTAAGATTACAATGCCCGTCTTCTCTTAATGTCACTGGCAGTTCTCACCTGATCATTGCGACTTATGATGAAGGCTCGAATTAAATTCACCATAATTTAACTCGAATTAAATTCCTGAGGCTCACCACAGTTTGTCGAGCACCGAAACGACTGTAGAAGCCCTTGAAGAGTCCAGCACTCTGAAATCGACGTTTTGGAGATTTGTATGCACTTGCAGACGTATACATGACTCTCAGATATGGAGGTTTGTCGAGCACCAAAAGGAGATTTGAGATGTCGGAGATTTGTCGAGCACTCTCAAATGCTTTCTCACCCTGGCAGATTGAGATGTCGGAGATTTGTTAACAACCGGAGGGAATCTGGAAGATCAAGTGTTTGGAGGTTTGTCAAACACCCAAAGGAATCTGGAAGTGCTTGCAGACTCTCGCACCATGAGAGACCACGAAGTGTTTGGAGGTTTGTCAAACCCCCAAAGGAATCTGGAAGTGCTTGCAGACTGCCACACCATAAAAGATCAAGTGTTCGGAGGTTTGTCAAACCCCCAAAGGAATCTGGAAGAGCTTGCAGACTCTCGCAGCATGACAGATGAAGTGTTTGGAGGTTTGTCAAACCCCCAAAGGAATCTGGAAGTGCTTGCAGACTCTTGCACCATGAGAGATCAAGTATTTGGAGGTTTGTCAAACACCCAAAGGAATCTGGAAGTGCTTGCAGACTCTTGCAGAATGAGAGATCAAGTGTTTTGCGGTTTGTCCAACACCCACAGGAATCTGGAAGTGCTTGCAGACTCTCGCACCCACAGAGATCGAGTTCTTGGAGGTTTGTCAAACACCCAAAGGAATCTGGAAGTGCTTGCAGACTCTCGCACCATGAGAGATTGAGGGATTGCAGGTTTGTCAAACCCCCAAAGGAATCTGGAAGTGCTTGCAGACTCTTGCACCCACTTAGACTGAGTTCTTGGAGATTTGTGAAACACCCAAAGGAATCTGGAAGTGCTTGCAGACTCTCGCACCCAAAGAGAATGAGTTGTTGGAGGTTTGTCAAACACCCAAAGGAATCTGGAAGTGCTTGCAGACTCTTGCAGAATGAGAGTTCAAGTGTTTGGAGGTTTGTCAAACACCCAAAGGAATCTGGAAGTGCTTGCAGACTCTCGCACCCACAGAGATCGAGTTCTTGGAGGTTTGTCAAACCCCCAAAGGAATCTGGAAGTGCTTGCAGACTGCCACACCGTCTGAGATCAAGTGTTTGGAGGTTTGTCAAACCCCCAAAGGAATCTGGAAGTGCTTGCAGACTGCCACACCGTCTGAGATCAAGTGTTTGGAGGTTTGTCAAACACCCAAAGGAATCTGGAAGTGCTTGCAGACTCTTGCACTTTCTTAGCCTGAGTTCTTGGAGGTTTGTCAAACAACCGAAGGAATCTGGCAGCGACATCATGCATGCTGCTTTGTTTAAGCGTAGGTGTTTCAAGGACCGAAGATGACAAAATTCTTCTGGCAACGATTTGAGTTCACTGCTCTCAACCACAATCTTTTCGATGTGCATCAACCGCCCAATGGACCTTGGAAACTTGGAAAGTGTAGGAGCATAAATCTTTAACTCGCGCACCGCCAGAGGTGCCTGAAACGCGGCGTTCATCTTTGCATTTAAGATATGATCATTTTTCATCTATAAAATGCTCGGTATACTAATAGCAACAGTTATCTACAATAAATCAGACAAAAGAGAAAAAACAAAGAACGAGCTTTGACCTTAGACTCTGCTCGCCAGAGTGTTTTCAATTTGTTTCCGCCCACTTCTAAAACTCTTATATTCTTCATGGGAATCCAGGAAGGCAGGCAAGTGTAGGGACAGTTGTTCCAGCGCAGCCATTTCAAGTTTGGCGACTCAACCCTCCTCAATATGCTTTTTAAATTACCATCTTCTGTTGCAACAAGTTGTAAGTTCCTGAAACAATATGGTGTAGTGTCCATCAGCTTCCTCGGACAGTTCCTAAAACAATATTGTGTAGTGTCCATCAGCTTCCTCAGACAGTTTCTTTTGCAGCAACTTTTGAACCATGACCATTCTTCTTCTGATTCTGGATAGTAATGAATGAGGCAAGGTACCATCCTAATACCGCGCACCTCGGTTATTACCTGTTCGTTACAAACAAACAACAAACAAATGAAAAAGATCTCTTTCTGCTTCTGTTGAACAGAGAAACCTTAAAGTTGCATGAAAAGATCAACAACTTACAGAAGATTGCTGCCACAAATCATCAATTTGGTTGGTTGGTCGCCAAAGATGACGCAACTGATTTTCCTCATCCGCAATTTCTCTTCCCAGATCTCGCAGCTGATCGTGCATTTTTATGGTATCTCCATCCACGTCGACGAGGCACTTTCCCTGCAGATTTAGAAAGCCCATCAAACCATTCCAACCTGATCCATCCCATATTCGGACGGCCATATGCCTGTCTTCTCCAATGAAATAACAGGCAATGTCTATGAATATTTGTTTCTCCTCTGCCTCCAGTGCATCGTAGCTTATCTTAAGCCTCTTTCGAATCTCTTCCGGAAGTTTCACTTGGCGAAGCTTATCCAATTGGCCTTCCCAATCAGATTTCTCAGTCATTCCACAAACAAGTGCCCCAAGCACTCTCAAAGACAAAGGCAGTCCACTGCAGGCCTTGCAAAACTCATCTACCAGATATTCGAAACCTAGTGGTGGATAAGGCCGAAAGAAGGCATACGAGCAGAAGAGCTGCCGGGAGTGTTGCTCATCCAGACCTGTTAACCCATAGATTGACGAGTCTGGTATTTCTGAACGTCTGAGAACATCCTTGGAGCGAGATGTAACCAATATTAAGCTATCGGAATGTATAAAGCCCTTTGCTGGCAATAGTGCTTGCAACTGATCTACATGATCTACATCGTCTATAACTATTAGAACATGCGAAGATAAAAGGTGGCTTTTGAGTTTTTGTCTGCCTTCCTCAATGCTATCTATTTCTGCAGTAATATTAGTCAAACCCTTCAGAAGTTTTCTCTGCAAGAAAATTAAAGATTCTCGACTTGCAATCTCTCTGACATCATATAAGACGCAGGATTGCTTGAAATCACAACTCTTCCGGTTGAAGAGTTCTTTGGCAAGCGTTGTCTTGCCAACTCCACCCAACCCAACAATCCCCACAACCCGAGCCGTATCATTCTTCTGCTGCTGCAATAGCACCTTGTTTTCAAAATCTTCTACTTTTGATTGCAGACCAGTTGGGTGAGCAGCCACATACAAGGCCGTCTTTCTGCGGTTTCCGCTGTTTTTAACCACGCATTCCACGACCTTCTCCAACAGCCTCACCTCGTCACTGGAAATTGGCAACCAAACAAAACAAAACAAACAAAATCCCCTGTTTATTGTAAAATTTAATACAAAACGTTTAATTGTATATCAGTGCCAATTAGATTAATAATAGGGAAGGGAGAGTTAAGAGTTCCAACCCATTATAGGCGGCGAGTTCGAAACCGACTCTGTAGGAGACTTCTTTGAGCGCATTTCTCCAGATTTCAAGAGTTTGGTGGTCGTATCTGCGTTTCTGTTCATGTTTAGCAAGGGCTTCAGCATACCGTCCATGTTTGGCCCATCGAGGCTCAGAAGGCTTCACTTTATAAAATACAGGAATGATGATATCCTCAGACTTTTTCCATATGAGAACCAACTCATCAAGACACCATCTCGAGTCGGCATATCCAGGCGAGAAAATGATGACGTGGATATAGGCGCTTCTGATGGCGCCTTCGATTTGAGGATCTAACAACTCTCCGGCCTGCAATTCTTCCCTGTCGAGGAAGGGTTGCAAACCACGTTCCCGAAGGTCACAGTAGAGATGGGCAGCAAAGGAGTTTTTAACATCGGGACCCCGATGACTTATAAAGACATCGAAGTTATAGTTTGGGTAATTATTGGAGGTGGAGGTGGAGGTGGATAGGGTATCGACTGGGGTATTTGCGGTGGGCGTTTGCAGGTCTGCCATTGAATACAGCTGCAGCTAATTAAGAAGGAGAACACAGAGTGATAGGTTAAGAAGTGCAAAAACAAGCAAAACACAGAGGGATAGATATGGAAAGAAAACAGAGTGAAAAAAAACACAGGTATTTTTGTAATGGGTGCAAGCTGAAACCCAAACGCGGGCCAGCGGCCGGTGGGCAATGTGGTAATGGGTGCAAGCTGGAACCCAATGGGCACCCGTTGCTAATTAGTGAAAAGTGGAGCCCAAACGCGGGCCAGCGGCCTGTGGGCAGAGTGATAATGGGTGCAAGCTGGAACCCAATGGGCACCCGTTGCTAATTAGTGGAACGTGGAGCCCATGGTAGAGATAAGATTCCATCTACTTGCTTGGTATCTCTTTTTGTCAAGTAAGTGAGAGTTCTTGGTAAAGCGATTCTGTTTTGTAACTTTAATTTAAGTATTTATCAAATATTTAATTATTTTAAGTTAAATTTTGATTTATAATTTTTTTATTTTGAAATATTTAATGAGGTTAAATTATAATTTTTTTATAAATAAAATTGATTAAAAATACAAATTTTAAAAAAAATAAAAATCATATTAATACAGGAATGCTTGACCTATTTTAATCAAATTTCTTTTGATTTTATTGATTTTATGTGAAATTGATTAGAAAGTATAAATCTTACTTTGGAAAAGATAAAATCATTTTGATAGAAAAATGATTAGTAGTCAAGCACATCACTTTTATGTACATAAAATAATTTTTTTTGTGGATATAAATTTTATATCTAATTATTAAATGTACAAATAATTAAGAACAAGAAAATTGAGGCAGGGAATTTAATTATCAAAATTATTTAATAGTTAAATTTATTAAAAGTTTTAATAAAAAATTTTTTATTAAATATGTAAATTGAATTCATTTTAAAATTATAATATGTAAATTGAATTTATTTTTAAATTACAATTTTAATCTAAAAAGAGAAAAAAAAAATATTAAAATAATAAATAATAAAATATGTTAGATCTAAGACTTTTGTGATCTATAATGTAAATAGATAGAAAATCTTTTGGATTAATCACATCATTAGGATTTGGTCGAAGTTTCAAACCATCTAAATCTCACCAAATTCTAATGATGTGACTAATCCGAAAAATTTTCTATCTATTTAAAATAATAAAATAATTTTAAAAAATCAAAATATTAAATATATCAAAAATATATATATATATAATAACTATAAAATAATTTTAAAAATTAAAATATGAGTTATAAAATATAAAAGCTATGCAAAGCAAAATCTAGCGAAAAGATAATTCTGTAATTACTATTCATTTTCATTTTAAAAATTAAAATATGAGTTATAAAATATAAAAGCTATGCAAAGCAAAATCTAGCGAAAAGATAATTCTGTAATTACTATTCATTTTCATTGTTTTCCGAAAAACAATGGACCAATGGTGGAGAAAACTTTATCACCGCCTCTTCTTTTCTATTGCTACAGGATGATTCTTGGTGGAAGTATTTGAAGAATGATGGCATTAGCAAGAAAAAGGTTTTATTTTTATATATACTTTTATTCTGGTAAGAAATTATTAGAAGGGGAGGTCTTTTTACGGAGATTTTTTATTTGTTTTTTTTTTTGGGTTAAATAATTCAATAAAAACACTAAAAGTGAGTTTTTTGTTTTTATGAAGTATCCTAATTTTAAAAGTCCCTGACTAAATTTATGAAATAAAAATCAATAGAAAAATCTATTTTTTCTTTTTTTCTTTTATTTATTATAGTTGAATAACTCAATAAACGTCAAGTCACCAAAGTGAAGGTCTTTTTATGAGGAATGTTAGTTTTTAAGAGTAGTAAATTAAATGTATGAAATAAAAATCAACTATGAAGAAATAAATCTTCATTTTATGAGTGACAAAGTAAATGTATGAAAGAAAAAAAAACGGTGAAAAAAAAAAAAGAACATCTACTTTAGACTTTAGATTAGATTGGATAATTGCTGAATTTTATTTTTATAATTATTATAACATTACAATGATTATTATTTTTAAGTTTTATGTGTTTCTAAAGATATTATATTTTTATTTTTTCTATGTTTCTTGATAAAAAGATAAATAGTTTTTAATTTGTATGTTAGTCTCTGCATGTTTGGGATAGATTCAACATGTTTTCAAGTTTTTTTGTATACTTGGTTAACTTTGTATAATTGATTAGTTATTAGAAACTTTTATATTATTTTTTCAGAGATAAGGAGCTCTAATAAAACTATGATCTTTGCATTGACATTAATTGACAATGTTAAGTAATAAGGTTTTATTATGAAAATGTGGGTTTGAATTTAATGGTTGAGGTATGTGGATTTCTATATGTTATTCAAACAGATATTGGAGGAGGAAAATTGAAGAGGTTTACAAGCAAGAGGTTTAAATGAGATGAAGTTTAGCCTTCGTAAATAAAGAAGTTTCTTTGTTTTAGTGTAGGGACAACATAGTATTTTTGTGGAAGCCATGTTTCCTCAAGAGATACTTGTCATGGATAAATCCTACAGTACTTAGAAGAAAATCTATGAGGGTAGCAACAAAGATATCAATATTTGTATTTATGTTTTGCATATCCTCATCTCATATTTAGGTTTATGTTTTGACTCCATTGTTTTGATGTAATCAATAGCCAAAAAAATCTTAAATGACCATCTTAATGGAAACATATTACTTCAAGATTAACTTAGCAGCACTAACTTCAGTAATTATTGGTATGATCCAAGCCCAACTTTTAGCAAGGGGAAGTTGTCAGTTTTACTAGAGTACAGGAGATGATGCTATGTGGAATAAAGGAGAAACATTTGTTGCATTGCTCAAACCTTGATTAAGAAATTGAGAATTCCTAGTGGTACTACATCAACCACCACCTCCACATCATTTTATCTTATAAAAGAGAAATGCAAAGGGAGTATATTCTAGTGGAATCTTGTTGAGAAGACATGTGGTCACGACTCTTCTCGTGTCATAGTCAAGTTCCATAATGCAAGACATGTCACACTAAACCAATGGTGCTAAGAATCTGTATTATTTATATTCTGCATGATTTTGTATCATTTACTTTATGCATGTAAAGAATTTCTTGTTTGCATAAGGTGGCAATGTCATTTCAAATCTATCTCAACAATTTCATTTTCAGAGTTTCAAATAAACAAGATTGTGGAAAAAACTATCTAAGTTAGTGCTAAAAACAATCGTGGAGATGGTGCCATAAGAGATCCTAAAATATCTATTTGATGTCATAGAGATCAAATGGGATGTATTCTAGCATATGTGTTTAAGTTGAAGTCGTTGTTATTCTTTTCAATCATCTTAATGACTTCAAAAAAGGAGATCGAAAATGTGTGGACTACAAATTGGAACTTTTATGTAATTTAAAATCATAAAAAGCTTATGTGTGCAATTGGCACCAATCCAAAGAATCAAATGAATCTTGGGCTAGCTCTTGGACTAATTCATGATGATAAGCAAAGAAAATGGCTTAATCATAATGATGAAGATAGAGATTTAATTGGACATGGATGATCTTTGAAGATCTTAAATTCCACATTCAATATATTAGCTTGTCTTAAGAAGCAAGGATAAATTTTGAACAACTCTTTGGGAAGACAAATTTAATATTTTTTCATCAAGTGGAAATCAACTCATCACCCTTGATTTTCCAAAACTTCCTCAATTTGAGAATTATATCACACAATTTAAGCTCTCAAGGCTCTATCTTAGTGATTGTAGAGCAGATGATTAGGAAATAATGACTATTCTCTATAAATTGAAAGGCCCTTTTGATATTTTTGTCTCTGTTTTTTATTAAATTAGATATGCAACACGAAAAAATTATAATATTCCTACTTTTGAGCTATTTTTTGATTAGTTGACACATTCAGCAAGATAATTTTTCATATGGGTGCACTTTGATACATGTAGTAAGGAAAAAGTATTGTTTTCTTATAATAACAAGGGCTCCAAACCCTTCAAAAATCTATTTAAAGGATCCAAACAACCCATGACTACAAAATCACCTAAAATGACTCCTCATCCAAAGTCTTAATAAGGCACCAGTTCAAAGGAAAACAAGTCACTTAGATCTTGTTCCTTTGTGGTAAAGATGGGCATCTTAACATCCACTTTTGGAGAAGATGCAAGAGTTGGAAGTTTCCATGAAAATACACAATATTCAATTTAATTCTTCAACCTTTTCTACTTCTTCTAAGCCTCATGCTATTTCTACAATAGTATGTCAACCATCTCATGAATGGATCTTAGACTCGTATGTCTCTCACCATATGACCAATTGTAGGGATCTTTTCTCCAGTCTTGATGACTGAACATCGAGACAAAGTTTTGTTAATGATATCTCTCTATTAGATGTTGTAGGAATAGGAAAGATACAACGTCCTGGTGGGAAATTTAGTAAGACATTTTATGTTCATGATTTCTCTACAAATTTTCTTTCAATATTTCAAATACCTCATTTTGGTGATGGAAAAATTATTAAGTATTACCTAATGATGTCATAAATAGATATCTAAAGCGTCCATCAATTTGTAGTAGCTTCAAGACATGTTGATGACTCTTTAAGCTCATATAAATTTAATGAATTTGAATCTTCATAACCTTTCCACCCTTCTTGCTCATGTCTATGACTTGAGAAAATTTTGGTGTGACAACTTTTGGTCATTTAAACAAATGCTACAAGCAACAACTCTTAAAGCACCAAATGGTGCATGTTCTACTCATTATATCATGCAACAATGGTGTTTTTAATGGTTGTGATTTAGATAAGCATCACATCGATCTCTAATTCCTTCTAGTCATTGATGCCCAACATCAATCCCACTTGAATTAGTTCACAGTGATATCAATGGGTCATTTCCTAATCCATCATTTTTAAGAGCATGATATATTATCACTTTCATTGATGATCACATAAGGCACACTTGGGTTTACTTCTTGAAGTGAACTTTTCAATCTCTTTGTTTCTTTTAAAGCATTGCTTGAAAAGAAATAAGGTCATATAATCTAGAGGATTCACATTTATAATGGAATTCACATGCAACATAGTGTGCTTTGCACTCCGTAGAAGAATGGATACATATTGAAAATGTAAATTAATGGAAAAATGTATTGTTCAATCAAAAAAATTAGCACTATGTTTTTAATAAGAAGAAGTTATAAATAGTGCTAATCAAATTGTACTCTTAAAATAGTTGCAATGAATGAACTCCAAAAGAATCTTAGTCTCAAATCAAGATTGATGTCAAACACTTTAAAGTGTCTAACCATGAAGCATGGTAACATATTCCTAATTAAAAGCATACTTAAATGTAATAAAAAAGTGAGCAATGCATTTTGCTATTTATTTTGAAGATGTAAAAGTCGACCAAATTTTTCTTTCTCACACTTCATAGGCTTTTTATAAGAGAGATGTTCAATGTGATGAACTCTCATTGGCTTGCATGCTTATATCCTATTTACCACTTACCTCTTCTTCTTCTACTTATTTGGTACTTGTATCTTTTTCAAATGATGATTCTTACTCGTATGATGATGAAACTAAACCAACAACTTTAATTAATCCTCTTATAGTTTAATCAATGGTTTATTCTTCCAATCTCGCACCTTCATGGTTTATTCAATATATGGATCCTACATCTCAAACTACTCCACTTATAAAATGGGTTGAAAGAAGAAGGGAAACCACCAGTACTTTAGTTGATAATATGCCAAGTACTCACAGGAAATGTTCTTGGTTTTGTATAAGTCATTAAGCTCTTATGATGCATCATAGTGAGCCAAAAGATCCTCAAACTTATAAAGAAACAAGTAGTCAACTTGAATGGGAAGAAATTATGCAAGAACAAATGAACTCCATAATGAAATATGACTTTAGGGATATTCTCTACATGAAGCCTAGATTATTTAGTGCAAATTGGTGTACTTAACCAAGTTTTTAATAGAGGGTAACATGAATACACTTAATTATTCCATGCAATAAAAGGTTCATCATAGGTTAAGGTATTTATTACTTGAAAACTTTTACTTCTATTACAAATATGGATTTAGTCCTATTCATTCTTTCAGTTGCTACTTCTTAAGATTGGGAAGTACATTGGTCATTAAAAGCACGTTTATTCATGGGAAGCTGAATGAATAAATCTACATGAAACAACCTCCAAGTTTTTCTTAGAATGACTCGTCCCTTGTTTTCCATGTCAATAAGTTGCTCATAGTCTCAAGAAAAGTCCCTATTACACGTCATTTTGTCACACTAAGGCAAAAGACCCTAAAACCAGATCTCGCTATCCGATAAACCCTTCAACAATCCCCTACAAATCTGGAGTAAATACCATTTAGAGAATTACAAGATTACTGTATTACATTGCTTAAAAGCCCTAATTTAAATTAGTGTTGCACTTTACCTATGAATAAACTATGCAATCGCAAGTTCAATCATTGTGCCTTACATAGTGTGTCGGACTTCTCTCCACTAAAAAGTATGACAACCTTTCTCACTAGATGAAAAATAGAAGTAAATTCTAGAACTCTTATTGATGAATCTTATCCTCAACCACCTAGAATCAATCTCCTACCTATGTTAACCTCGTCTTTAAATCTCATCCTAGGATTCATGGAACTAAACCCACCTATCATGGAACCTACTGCTCCTTATGTGGATATTATACGGGGGTATTTTTGTCCTTCCAAATTGAAATCTAAATATTCGTTAGGGCACTCACGCATCTCCTCTATAAAACAACATGGCAATGAGGGTCATCAAGTAGCCATGTCGTAGGTGCACTATGGGAGTTGGTGCAAACTAGAACCGAATGGTAATTGGTGCAAGATGGAATCCAAATGTAGTAAATATTCCATCTGTTATGGGTAACTACTTTTTTTTCATTGCTTTAATTTGTACAATTTCAAAAATAATCAATCCCTCCCTCCCTCTCTCCCTCCCTCCCTCCCTCCTATATTTCGAGTCCATCTCTCATGATTTTACAAAAGAAGAGTTGTTGAGAGTGTTTGGTGTCTTCCAGGTCAAACCAGAATTGTGGGTGCCCTTCACGTAGGAAAAGTAGGTTATAAGGGTTTGGTGTATTATGGGGTCAACCTGTGTTTTCGTGAGTGTCGTAATTTACATAAAATAATTCAGCGCGTCTGCAATTTACATAAAACAATTATGCGTGTCAGAGAGAGAATCTGAATCTAATTATTAAAAACATGAACGGTGAGATAGGACCATTAGCTATCATTTGTTTGGTCAGCACACATCATCACTCACATTAAGAAACATTAAACGGAGGAGTGGGCTAACCATTCGACGAAACGCCCTTTGGGTTTCATGCCCCTTCACCATCGGCGAAGGCCTTCCGGTGAGCTCGTCCCCTCTGTCCCAAACGTTAATGAAACAAACGCTAACATCTCTTAACTCACACCTCGTCCATCTCCTGCGGGTTGTGAGCTCTCTATTTCAATGCTCTCCCTTCGTTTGTAGGCCAGCGTACGTAGCCAGACACGAGCGAGCCAGCTAAATCACTCAGCCACTCCAGAGACGAAGTGACACCTCACCCTTCAAATTTCAAATTTGAATGGTGTTATCACTCCACCGGATCTCCGAGGCTGAGAAGAGACTAGCAAAGGTAACCAAAGACCAATATTTTTCCAAGTAGCTAGCTCTACTAGGCAGGAGAGGGCTCTCTCCAATGGATCTCAACCAATATGACTGGATCAATGAGATATTAGGCTAGGTATAGTATCATAGGGGTTTGATTGATTGAATTTTGAGGTGTTGGATGGTGAATAGGTCAAGGAAAGAACTAGGTCAGGCCAAACAAGGATCAAATTTGCAGGGATCTGATGGAGCAAGGTAGGTAAGAAATTAAACACAAAAGGATATCTTGATGGAGTGGTCTAAACTGCTAGGGTTTGAGAAAAGAGCATAAGAAATATGAATTCTTTTCTACTAAGAGGAAGATGGAAACAAACTGTAACCATTCCTCTAAAATAGAGCATAAGCTAAATGAATTTTGTCTTTCTGACTTAGGAAACAATTACATATAGAGATGGCATGAATGTGAGATCACAATACATTCACACATTTTAAAAACATAAGAAAAAACAATGTCAAATCACTTTACCACAAGAATTCCATCAAAATAGTTGCAACTCAGTCTGTTATTACTTACCAAAAATTTGATTACAATATTGTTGAGTGATCAATCCAACAACATCCAACCCTTGCAATGTCAAAAGGAATGAAAGATATAGGCTGAAAACTACTTCTCTAACTCTCAGGGGTCGAATCCTTGACTTGTGAAACTGATCCCCAAAGTTCTCATCTGGAAACCAAAAGACTAGGGAGGTCAACAAACTCATCCCTAACTTTGGTGAAACTGATTCATTTGTCCAAAAATGCATTTTTACCCAATGTATCTACCTCTAGTAACCTTAAGGAACATAATTAAATTTACATTCATCAATTGCATTAGTAAAAAGGCGTTCAATCCATTGACCAACTGAGAAAATTTAAAAATCTGGAAAATATTAGTGAACTAGCAAAAGTGCACCGCCAACTTCAAGGTCACTTTTGGAGGACTTTCTGAAGTCAAAATTGAGCCCAAGATATCTCATTGGAAATATGCTCCTATCTAGTGTCCAAAAATTCCCTTGAGTTCTCAAAATGATGAAGTTAAGGCCCTAAAAACGGAAATCTCCCAAGACTAGTCAAAAGTGCAGTGCCAGCCTGAAAAAAGAGGCAAAAAAGTGATTGTTTGGATGTTTTTGGCCATTTCTCCTTGTCAGAATGTCCAAATTTGATGTGAAAATAGTAAAAATTTGATGTATAGGACCTTCTTAATCCAATTGTGGTGACCATTTGTCATTTGGAGGCTCCTATAAAACGCACATCTCCTTAGGCAAAATCACATCGCCCTTAGCAAAAGCACAGTGCCATCTTCAAGATCACTTTTGGATGACTTCACGAACTAAAAATTGAGCTGTTCATTGACTATCACACTGTGATCAAAAAAAAAATAGATTCATTATTTAATAAACGAGCTCATGATAGCTCATTGGAAATATATTTCTGTATAGTTAAAATTTGTCTCATCAATAAAGTCATTTGGACATTCCATCAGGGAGACAAGTTGAGTTTCCCAAGACTACTCTAGAAGTGCAACAACTCTCTTATAGAAACTATATTTTTAGCATTCCTCCCAAACCATAACACCTGTATAACAACATAAGGAGGTTTTGCTTATTTTTTCTATTATTAAAAAAAACCTCTTTCATTTTTGTGAAATTCATCTCCATTTTTCAGAAACATACTTTGAATCAAAACTGGCCCTATGTGTAGCAAATGATTTGTCCCTTGGAATGACTTCTTGAAAAATGATGGATACATGGTGTTTATGAGCTAGAATGGCCTAATAATTTCTGATATGACCTCCATTATGCCTCCTCTGCTCATATGTCTCTGATTCCATATAAAACCCTAGATTATTGGCAGAGGAAATTAGGGTTTAGGGTAGGCAAAATAGGGGATTTGGGAAATTTATAAGAATGAAGGGAAATAAAGGGGATAAGGGGCTTCTAAATTCTTGGAAAAAATTTGGAGGTAGGGAGGGATGCTTGGAAGTAGGAAAAAGTGGAATTTCAAGGATTGAGTGAGGGGAAGGGGTCCGAAAGAGAAAAACACAGGCCTATTCTATAAAAGGTCAAATTGTAGAAATAGGCCAGGGTTTGTGGAAAAATGATGATTTTGATGGATAGGAGTGATGGGAAATGCTTAGGAAGGTATAATAAGGATAGGGGAAGGTGTAAGAGCATCAAGATACAAGTTTTGTTGATGATTTAACCATAGAAGTCATGAAACAAAGAAAAATGCCCTCAAAACCCTAGGTGAGGGAAATGATTTTTCCAAGCACAATTGAGAGACAAATATGGTAAAAAAAAAAGCCACTTACTTGGAAATGATAGTTTGGAACCTGAAATTTTTGAAGAAACCTTTTGCAATGATGAGTTGTGTACCTTTGGGAAAACACAACTCCCTTTGGTAAAAGCGCAACACAAGAGGAAAACTTGTCTTTTGATGGCATGAAATGGCCTTTGTGAGAGTGGGAGTGAGTTTCATTGGTAGAGAGATGTCTCTTGAATGTGGAATGAGAAAATGAACTTGAGTTTTAGTTTCTTTGTAGCTTTGAAAATCAATTTTATCCTTTGGTGGTGTAGTGGATCCACCATGTACTTTCACATTTTGATTTGAACCAGAGCCTTAGAACTTAGTTGCATATAATTCATCATAATTAAGATAAAAAATGCTTTTAAAACCTTTGTTGAAAACCTTTGACTATTACTGCTACTTCAAAAGATGAATTTGATGGTGAAATGACCAATTTTCATGATTTTGACCCTATGACCTAATGATGACACAACATGGAAGAATGAGCTAAATGATGACCATGATGATTATGGGATTCTTTCAACAATGAATGACCTAACCACGATGATTTCTATTGACCATGGAGGTGAAAGGAGTAGTAATGATCTAAATACCCTAATTAGTGACCAAATTTTTGCATCATGACCTAATGGAATGACAAAAATTTCAGAATGGAACCCTAATACGATATGAAAAGATATTTTTTGATCACTGTTTGCATGATGCAAATACTGACATTAAAAAATGGGATGAAGCTCCATTTGAATTAATGAGATTAAATGTTGCATATGGCCTTGCTATCTACCGCGCGTGGCCTATCAGGCAACGGGCAATCTGTGGACTGGTTTTACCGCTGAAACTAGTCTTCTAGGTGATTTGAATTTGGAGCTCAAACCGTTGATTGAGGGTTTATATGTTCATTCCATCGGCTGAGGGTTTATTTTTTCATTCCATCGAGTGGTGAGGAAATGGATTCTGCTTCCATTCGGTCAAGTAGTGAGGAAAGGGAGTCCGCTTTCATTCGATCGAATGGTGAAATTCGGGTGGTGGGTGGTGTTCATTCGATCGAGTGGTGAATTTCAGAGGTGTATATGGTGTTCATTCGGTAGAGTGGTGAAATTAGGAGGTGCATACGGTGTTCATTTGGTCGAGTGGTGAAATTTGGAGGTGTATACAGTGTTCTTTCGATCGAGTGGTGAAATTCGGATGGTTCGAGGTGTGTACAATGTTCATTCAGTCAAGTGAGGAAAACACCAAGCGTGAAAAAGGAGAAATACCAAGAGTGGAGCTGTACAAAATACCAATTTACCTCTGGAACAATACCAAAGGTAAATTCACTCACGTTTATTTGGAACGTTTATTTATTTCCTCGTCCCCAAATCCATTTGATGTTACAGTAGCGGAAACTCATTGTTGCAATAGCGGAAACTCGTTGTTGCATTAGCGACAACTTGATGTTGCAGTAGCGGAAATTCGTTGTCGCAGTAGCGGAAACAGTGAATTTCTGCCACTGTAACAATGAATTGTTGCCACTGTAAAAGTGTATTGCTGCCACTGTAACTCATCTCAAAATTAAAATTTTCTTTATATTTTCAAATTCTATATTTTATATTAAAAAGTTCTCTAGTTAACCATTAATAAACGAACTTATTTTTCTACCATAATTTTTTAGCTATTTACTATGTTTTTCTTTTACATATATATTGCATATTTAAAGACAGAGAGAGAGAGAGAGAGAGAGCGGCAACTCGTTGTTGCAGTAGCGGCAACTCGATGTTGCAGTAGTGGCAATAGTGTGAATTGTCACTACTATAAGAGTGTATTGCCGCCACTGCAACTGTATTGTCATTTCTTCTATGGCTGTTGCTTAGTCTGCTCAAGCGAGTCCTTCAACCCCTAACCCTCAAGTTTAGGGTCTACAGACCCCATCTTCCTAGGCTGGTATTCAACAACCATCTGTATCAGGAATTTGACAACCATATTCTCGAAGTTATAGTTTGGGTAATTATTGGAGGTGGAGGGGGTATCCATCACTGTGGAAGTGACGGTGGGCGTTTGCAGGTCTGCCATTGAAGACAACTGCAAGTAAGAAGGAAGAGATAGAGTGATAGATTAAGAAGTCCAAAGTAAGAACGCAAACACAAGGGGGTGGATTACGGAGGTATTTTGGTCCTTCCAAATTGAAATTTAAATCTTCGTTATGGCACTCGTGTATCTCATCAATAAAACAACATGCCAATGAAGACCACCGGGTAGGCACATGGTAGGCGCAATGTGGGGGTTGGTGCAAACTGGAATCCAAAACTAGTAAAGATTCCATCTATTACCAGTGGCTCTTATTTTTTTTCATTACTTTAATTTGTACAGTTTGAGAAAGAACTCCTTCCTCCCCATATATCTCGAGTCCACCTCCAATGATTTTACAAAAGAAGAGTGGGTGAGAGTGTTTGGTGTCTTCCTGGTCAAACCAGACTTTTCGGTGCCCTTCATAAGAGTGGTTGAGAGTGTTCCTGGTCAAATCATACTTTTCGGTGCCCTTCATAAGAGTGGTTGAGAGTGTTCCTGGTCAAATCAAAATTTTCGGTGCCCTTCACATAGGAAAAGTAGATTATAAGAGTTTGGTGTAGTCTCGGGTCAATTTACATAAAATAATTCTGCGCGTGGGAGAGAGAGTCGGTATCTAATTATTATAAGCATGGACGGTGAGACGGGACCACTAGATATCATTTTTTTGGTAATAACACTTCATCACTCACATTAAGAAACATTAAACGGATAAGCACTGTTGTACATACCAAATGATCAAATGGATTAGCAATAAACTAAGAAATATTCTAGAAGGACGGTGTTTTCTAATATATATATATATATATATATATATATATATATATATATATATTAACGATACTTCTTCCTTGTGGTCACCTTTGCATGTTATGGGATGTGTTTATCTTGGTTCCAAATTTCTTCCAAATGAATTGTTAATTTTATGTAACCTATTGTTTTAACCATTGCATATTGACAAAATAAAATGATTTTTGTATTTGCATCGATGATCTCATGTTTTAAGTATAAAATTTTTGGGTTTGAATTTATTACTAGTCTAACAAACCCACAGAATAACTCAGAAATTTCGGTAAGATTATGAACAATTTCGGCAAAGATTTTTGAAAATCTAGGTTACAATTGTTAAACTTCAATATTTTGGGTGCCCTATGGGTTTTTGATGGTGCTGAATCCATTTCCATCATCAAAAATGCAATTTAAACACTCCAACTATATGCTTTTTGAAAAAAAAAATTACTAGATTCCGACAAAAAATTGTCATCCGAGCTAGTCTGTTGCATCGGTAGACAACTTCTTATTATTTTAGTTATGCAAATTTAATGTGTTGATGTGTTTGTATGCAATTAGAGTTATGTTTTTTTGAAACATAGCTTGGGGAGAGAAATTGATGAGATTTAAAAGCAGGAAGTTTAAATAGGATGAAGCTTGGTTGTAATTGTTATCTTTAATAACAATTAGGTTGGTTAGGAATGTTTGTTTGAGCTAGGTCAAATTCTTTTTGGTCAAATAAAGTCATTAAATTAATCAAATTTCATGTTTGGTATATAGTCTTAAAGGGTTTGAGTGGTTATAATTCATGTGACTAAGATCTTGTCATACGTAAAATTCAAAAATCCGAATGCATGAGGTTAATTAACTCATTTTTAACACTTGGCACATTTTACCTGAATCCATAGCATTTTCTGTGCAAAACAATTTGTTTTCGCTACAGACTCACCAGAAATTTCTGTAGCGAATCTGTCATCCCACTAACTGAATTTGCTACGAACTTGCGTTTTTCTACTAGCGGTAAGGGGATTGATGTGCTATCATTTTTTTAGTTGTTAGAAGTCAGTATGTCATCATGTGCATATCTGATATGAGTCATCACTCGATGTATTGCCTGCTTAGAAATAATCATACCATCATCATTATGTTTTCCCTCCCACTTTTCTTTCTTAATTTAGCCTTCATCCATTTGAGCAACATCACTTACCTTTCGATCCTTGTGAGCTTTTTGAACCATTGCCAACATTTTTCTCTTTTAGCTTTTATATAGCTGTTGTCTTAGGTTAGTTTCCACCTCTGTCAAACAAGCATCTTGTTGTCATATACATTTGTTGTAGGTGTGAAGAGTTCAAGCAAGGCGGCGATGTTTTGGAGGACATGGCTTCACATAAGAAGACCAACAAAGGAGGTTCAGTAGTTAGATATGAGCCTATGGACCTGAAACTGGTTATGGAGGATCCAAGTTTTGCACAAGCCTTCACAAATGTTGGCTACATGAGATTCTATCAAAAGTTACAGGGGCACCATGCACAAGTCTCCGAAGATTTTGCTGTCAACTTTGTTGGCACATCTTCAAAGGTTGGCATACTAATTTTTACAGTTTCCCTTGAGACTATTGCTCAAGAAATAGATTTTCTAAGGTTAGGAGAGGAATGGTTCAAAGCCGCCAAGTTCAAACTGCAGAATTGTGATGAATTTATGAAGAAGGAGCATGTAGGAGTTGATATGACATCAGGTATACCCAGGAGTTGCCTTAAGGAAAACTATTCAAAGCTGTTGATGGTCATCCAAAATTATTTTACATGTGAGGGTAGATTTCACATGATCTACCAGTATCATTTAAGGCTCTTACTCCACTTCACAGGTAAACAACTCCTAGATCTTTCATTTTTTCTTTTCAGAAGTTTAGGTAAGATGTCTGATAAAGTGCAAGCCAGGCCTCATAGTAGTGACACATATATATTTCATCATGGCTTAATTAAGTTGTTGGTTATAGATGAATTGATGAAATTGAATAAGGATTGTGCTACCTTTATATTTTTAAGTGGTTATGATGTGGATGTACTTACTCCAAAGAATACACCCAAGTCAAAGACAAGCACTCCCAAGAAGGATAAAGAGCCCATAGTTGAAGAAGAGGTTGGATCTGAAGAAGAAGTGTAGCCTATAGCAGAGCACATGGAGGTAGAGATTGAACATTTGCAGGAAACAGTCGCACCTCAGCCAACCCCTACAAGCAGCAAGCTCAAATCTGACACAAGGGCTCATAGGATAATTACTAGGAGTCAAACAGAAGGAAAGGGTAAACTTGAAGACATTCTGCAGGCCATTGATTTTGAGGATACCCATGTGGTAAAACCTGTAAGTATTAAAGGAACCAAAATTCAAAAGAAGGGTCTCACAGCCAAAAATCCTGATTTCTCCAGTGAGGATTCAGATTTTGTCTTCAAGCCTAGGAAACCTTTCACTAGGTCACAGCTCACAAAGGGAGGTAAGTCTGATAAGAAGAATAAGGAGACATAAAAGAGGAAGCAAACCATGGTGGAAGAGATTATTGAGTTATCTCCAGCTGAAGCAGAAATCACCAAGTCACAGAAAGGCAAAGAGAAAGTCCAAGAGAAATCTGAAGTGGACCTTCTTAGAGAGAAACTTAAAGAAGCCAGAGATGAGGTCTTAGAAACCAAGTTGGAGTTGGAGGATTTTAAACAAGAAAGGAAGGAGTTGTCAGATTTCAAGAAGGAAGTCAGCAAACAAATCAATTTTTATGATGAAGTGGCAGAAAGGTCAAAGAAAATTCTAAAAAGAACACTACCCTTGCATAGGATGATGAAGCACAATGTTGAGAGTTTTACTTGGTAAATTAAATCTCTTAATATTTAATTGTCAATTCGGGAGTCGTAAACACGAGTTGTACTGTGTTTTTGGTTCAGCTTAGGATTAGAGCATAAGCATTCCTTAATAATGATGAACTAAATACTTGGAAAGCCAACTACTACGAGCTAACACACATCCCACTTATAGACTAGTGATATTTAAAATAGAAGTAACCTAATTTATTCAAGCTATATTATTCAAACCTCTTACACTTCTGGTGATTAGGTCCAATCTTCTTGAATAGAAAGCAATTTTCTAATTAAAGAAGCAAAATCAATAATCAAATTCAATTGACTTGAAATTCCTATTTTAATCAATCCATTTTGTACTCAAGGATAATTTTCACTTAAGCTATATCTATCATTCACTACAACATGACTATAAGAAGATAAAACAAATTAAATCATTCTCACATTGTAACTGAATCAATTCCCATAATTCTATATTGTATTTGAAATCCAAAATCCTTCTATGTTAACTTAGAAACTGTAACATATTTACTCCTTATATTAACCAATATCCTTGTGTTAACATATAAGAAAAACTCTGAAAAGAACACACACTCCTTTGAATCACAAACTCAGAATTCAAACTAACTAGAACACTCTGCCTTAAGGAAAACACACACTTAGTAAATTCGATATTCAAACCAATCAGGGGAAAATCCTAACTGTTGTTGAGTTTAAAACCAATTCACTTCACACCTTGACTTCTATTAATTCAAAAACCCTTTGATAATAATAAAATTATTCTAATATAATTATGGGACTGGGGTTTTTTAAGGCAAAACACTCTGACTCCAACAAATTGCTAATTAGGAAACTCACCCTAAACCTATGGAATGGCATTCAATCCCTTTTAAATATCACAACACTTTCAAATTCACACTCGCAGTCAAGCAATAGAATTGAATGATTAAACTCTCATTAAACTCACACTGCTCATGAATAAAACTTTGAAACGCACACTTGAATAATTCGATTTTGTACTTAAGATACTACTGCTCTAAAACTTGTGGATGCTAGTTTTTAGATGCAATTCAAAAGGAAATCGAATGTTATATATGTGCAACGAACTATCACTGCATACATCTACAAACTCACACCTCGCCAACCAATCAAATCCACTGCTGGAAACACACACAAAGAACTTAGAGTATTAGATCATTGTTTGAATACATGCACATAGTCATTCATTACAGTTCTGCCTATACATAACATAATGTTTTATAGGAACATAGTAATGCTTTGTAATAACAGGGATCAAGCACGATAGACAGAAACTGATACGAATCCAAAAACGAAGGTAATATGAGACTAGGTGTAATTGAAAATCATTATTTAACACAGTTCTTGCTGGTTTGTAACAATTAAAAACAAGATCTACAGTGTTTTATTCAAATCTACAAAATAGAGTAAAGAATTTAGGTACAGAATAAAAAATCTCTAAAATTTAATCATTAATTTCTTCAAATTGAAATCAACACTTCTAAATCTAAATTAAAAATAATTCCTATAGCCTATATTGACTACACGACTTGCTTCCAGATGGTGGTGGGCCCTTGCCACTCCCAAAGAAATTCTAGATTAACACAATGCTCTTAAAAATCACAGGAAACCATAATATTCACATATAATTAAGTGCTGAAACGAAGTTATCTATTGAAGTTCATAATTCAAATGGAAAATGCATCATATGTTGTTGCTCCTATTATAATTTTTGTCCTCCACTCCCCATGTACTCTAGCTTAACTCCTCTATTGGCCTTTATAGGTAATATTGTTATACATAAAATAGAAAATATTTATTACATGGAAAACCCAGAGATCCATGGCTAATCTTAGCCTTCGAAATCGAATTTCAAGTACGTATTTGCTTTACATAACTAACGAACTCCAACCAAGTCCTATTCTTGGGCTGTGCTTGATTGTGTGCTCATATGGAGGCGGGCTGCTTAGGGATCATCAAACTTGTTCTGGAACAATGGCAGTTGTGTTGAACCCTTCAAAGCTCTGAAGGTCTAGTATGCCTCCCAAACCTTAAGTACTATTCCTAAACTTGGCTGTTTGAGTACGCAAATTCAAAACAGGGTTGTTTTACAAATTTGGATTTTCTGGATTTTTATATAAATTGGCCTGAAATACCTCTCCGTATCTCCCAAATCGTAAGGAATTTTGGAAAATAGTTTGAGTTTTAATAAGTTTGTTATGTTGGTACCAAAACCCATGTGCTATAATTTCTTCATTTTCATTCACTTGCACAGGAATTGAGGAAGAAGTTAGTAGTTTGAAATTTGTTGCAGATTCAGGAAAATTTGTTAATTTCCTTCTAGAGACCCATCTGTGTGACCTGGGTGAAATACAAGCCATGGGAAGGTATTAGAACATTATTTTTGACAATAAACTCTCTCATTTTCTCTGGAAGCATGCCAAAAGTATAAAAGCCCCAATTTGGACATTTCTATACTCTACTGACTTGAGAAGAATTTTGATGATGGAACCGTGTGACAAATGAACTTAGAAAAACTATAGAAATTATACAATATGCATGTATATCTTGGATTCACCTGATCTAACAATGTTCTAAAGTTAAATACTGAATCGCTTCTACAAATCTTTGTGGAACAAAAAACACAATTTCTAATCACATGAACATGAAGAAAGATCAAACACACACAACACAGATAATTTCCTAGGGAAAGATTACAGCTAAAAACCCCATTATCTTCTATTGTATATTATATCATGGATCATGAAACAATTACATACAAAACTCTTCTCACAAGAGCCCTAAGTACATTAGCTAATTGTCTCACACTGTCATACAAAAATTGGCAAATTCCTTAGCCAATTTACTGCCTCTAGACAGCGTGCCTTGCTTGCACAATCCTTGCTGAATGCAATCCCTAAATTGATGCAATCCTGCCTTCCTTGACTGCGCAAGTATTATTGGCACATCCAATGGATGTTTTCCTGCATGTGTGCAAGCGAATAATTTCACAATTGATAGTCAACTTCCCTTTCACCTAGAACTCAACTGGGTCTCCACTAGATCTGACATGCATGCAACTAATAATAATAAATCCTCAGTTTCATGTAAGATCACTTATTTTGAATTAATTAATATTTAATTCACTAGATCTCTCACTAGTGTATCTTTAGTTACAACTAGCACAACTGAGTTTAACTCACTTAACTGAGCTAAACTGATTTACAACTTGCACAAACTCATGCACCACTGCATTTTGAACTCTGTTACAACTAGAATCATTCTACATGTCCCACCAACCAACCTCTAACTCGAAATTCACTAGCTAACTGAATTTTCCACTTTAGTTAGCTATTTCAAGTCCACATTGAGAATATATTACAGTTTAATGTCCATCTAAATTAAGGGATAATAAAAATAGACTTGCACCCCAAAATAGCACTTTGGGCCCCACCCTAGTGTAGGTGTTTAATGCAACTAGGTGCTAAATGCACTAGTGTGGGTGTTGAATCTTCTTGTTGAATCTCAACACTCCCTCTCAACACGAAAGGGTTTATCCTTCACCCCAATCCTGTCTCTATGGTATTCGAATTTGCTCTTGGTGAGCGCCTTCATCAAAATATCTACATCCTGATCTTCCATGGGAATGTACTGAAGCAACATGATCCTCCTCTGCACACAATCTCTGAGATGATGGTCCTAGATATCTATATGCTTGTACCTATCATGAAACATAGGATTAATCGAGAGTTTAATGAAAATATGATTATCACAATGAATCATTGTCGGATCCATCTGAGAACCAAACAAACCAACCAAGATCTTTCTCATCCAAATAGCCTCACATGCAGCTTGACTTGCTGCCATGTATTCTGCTTCCGCTGAACTGAGTGCCACGAATCGTTGTTTCTTGTTTTACCAGAAAACTGTTGTTGATCCAATGCTAAAGATCCCCCCTGATGTGCTCTTTCTGTCCAATGGATTTCCAGCCCAATCTGCATCCATGAAGCCATGCAACTGCACTCCATCCGTCTATCTATACCATATACCATGCTCTGAGGTGCCCCTCAGGTATCTCAGGACAAGCTTCCCCGCCTTCCAAAAGAGCTTGGTAGGCTTAACCATGGCTTGAATCAACTGGTTAACCTCATAGAAAATGTCTGGTCTCATATTCACTAGATACATTAGCGAACCCACTAACTGTCGATAGACAGTAGCATCCACTACCTCTCCAGAAGTAGCATCCTCTTTCCTCCAGTTTCCTGGAAGAGGAGTATCCATGGGTTTGCAGCTCTCCATGTTAAACTTGCCCAGTATCTCCTTTGCATACTTTCCTTGTGACACAAAAATTTCACCATCCCGCTGCCATATTTCCAATCCAAGGAAATAATGAAGGAGTCCCATGTCCTTCATTTTTAACTCCCTTGCAAGATCCTCCTTGCATGTGTGTATCAGCTGCCCATCACCAGTCAAAATTAAATCATCAACATAAAGAAAAATTATCAATAGCTTACCCTCAACCACAATCTGGTACAGATTTGCATCTGCTTCACTTTTGCTGAAGCCCAATTCGGTGAAATAGTTGTCTATCCGAGTGTACCAATCACGAGGTGCTTTCTTTAGCCCATACATTGCTCTTTTGAGTCTGCACACGTGTGATTCATTATTGAAGATCTTGAAACCTTCAGGCTGCTCTATGTACACTTCTTCCTCAACGATCCCATTAAGAAACACAGTTTTCACATCCATATGATGAATGCGCTAGCCCATCTGCGCCGAGAGTGCAAGGATGGATCTTATGGAAGAGTACCTTGTGACAGGTGCAAAGGTCTCATCATAATCTATCCCCTCGATCTATGAGAAACCCCGGGCCACAAATATGACCTTGTATTTCTCCACACTCCCATCAGTAACTTGCTTTACCTTATAGATCCATCTCGAACCTACCACTGATTTGTCAAATGGTCTTGGGACAATATCCCATGCACTGTTTTTGACAATGGAGACATACTCCTCCACCATTACATCAACCCAAGTAGGCTGCTGCACTGATTCCTGAAAGGAATATGGTTCAGTCACAATAAATTTTTTCATGAGAGCCATGTATCTAGTAAATAGGTCAAGAGACTATCTTTGTTTGCACTGTGAAGTACGGTCTCCTACATTCTGTACAACATCAAGTCTCAGCCTATCAACTTTCATGGTGTGCCTTCTGCCATTTATGATGGATGGCTCTGCATGAGTGGCTTCGTCCACTCCATGAACCTCCTCATGTGGCTGATCCACATCTTGAGACTCACCCTTGGGAACTAGCAGTTCCTGCTCTGCATGCAAGTCCAGCTCTCTCTCAAGGGACAACTGCATCGCTTTCCCCTCATCAAATTGTTATCCCGTCGCACAATATTCATTCTGTTGTTTGGAAAATACACACGATAATTATGGGGTGTTTTTGTGTACCCCACAAAAATCCCAACTTCAGCAGTCGGTTCCAGCTTCTTCTTAGCATCCTTTGTCACATGCACATAAACAAATGAGCCAAAAATCTTAAAGTGTGAAACATCAGGTTCTTTACCAATGAAAGCCTCTTTAGGTGTACTCATGCCAAGTACTCTATGAGGACAACGGTTTTGCACGCAAACCGTGTGTTGCATGCTTCCGCCCACAAATGAATTGGTAGGCCCTAATCATGCAACATCGCTCGTGTTGCACCCACGATCATTTTGTTCTTCCTCTCCACGACCCCATTTTGTTGTGGTTATGAGGCGCTATCAGTTCTCTTCGAATTCCTTCTTTGCTACAGAATTTCTTGAATTCGTTAGAGATGTATTCTCCACCATTATTGCTCCTAAGAGCCTTCACTTGCTTCCCCGAGTCTTTCTCCACCAATGTCTTAAACTCATAGAACTTAGATATTGTTTGATCTTTCTTCTGCATGAAGAAGATATAGCATTTATGAGAAAATTCATCAAAAAATATTACATATTACTTATGTTTTGTTGATGAAGCAACCAAGAATGGTCCACACACGTCTGTGTGAACTCTCTCAAGGATCCTCAAAGCTCGGTTCTCCTTCTCATGAAAGGTGGACTTACATACTTCCCCATGGTGCAACCCTTGCACTGATCTAACTGAGCAAGTGTTCCCATTGGAAGTCCAGTAGAAATTTGTTGCATGACTTTCAAGGTTCCATGATGAACATGGCCCAATCGCCTGTGCCATAATTCGCCCTCATCCTGGCTCACCACTTTTTCTGCCTTGCCCATC
Organism: Pinus albicaulis; assembly: GCA_034641835.2. NCBI lineage: Eukaryota > Viridiplantae > Streptophyta > Pinopsida > Pinales > Pinaceae > Pinus > Pinus albicaulis. The sequence goes on from CM076574.1 coordinate 1,307,364,132, forward strand.
ATGGTTGCACAACCATCTACCTCTAGCTTGTAGAGATTCTTAACTCGAATCACTATCCTCTTGGCTTGACCCGTTGTTTTATGTCACAGGAAATATTTTCCATCACTAAAAACAATGTCATAGCCTTTGTCCTCCAACATTGCGATTGAGGCCAAATTTTTCTTCAGACCTGGTACATGCATTACATCTTTTAATTGAAATGGTTTACTTGACTCCCTCTGAAATGTAATGGTACCAATCCTGATAGAATTGTATTGTCCGTCATCGCCCATATCAATATGCATTTGGAGATCTTTCTCCTCCAAGTCACTGAAAAATTGCTTATCTCTCATCATGTGAAAGGAAGCGCCACTATCCAAAGACCACATTGATCCCAATGCACTTGACACCATGCATGCAATTAAGGAGAATTCAAGCTCAAATTGTGAGACAAGGGCCTCACTAGCTGCAGATCCAACAACCTCCTTGTTCTTCTTCTTTTGTGGACTGTTAGTAGCAAAATGCCCATGTTCGTGACAGTGAAAACACTTCACCTTGGACATGTCTTGCTTCTTTCCTTTAGACTTGGATTTATAATGGAATTTATTCCCCTTCCCCTTCTTTGTCTTGGCAGCCAAAGCACAATCCTCTTCATCATCATGCTTAGATGAAGAGCCATCTCTGGTGTTCCATCTAAACTCCTCCTGCACCAAATCCGACCACAGACGTCGTTCCCAATAGTGGCAATTTTTCCCGTCCGTTGACAGAGTCTTCATAACTGTGCCAACTCTTAGGAAGTATTAGGAGAGCCAAACTCACCAAATCATCATTAGCAACTGTTATTCCCACACTCCACATTTCATCGCGACATTGGAAAAACTTCGTGAGATACTTTGGAATGGTATCACCCTTTTCCATATTGATCTTCCTGAGTTTATCTTTGAGTGCCAATTTCCTATGGCCGATGCTGCTTTGGGATAGATTTTTCAAAGCCTTCCACATAGCATATGGTGTGGCTTTCCCATGGAGGCTTGAGAAAATGTGGTCTCGTACTCCCTTCAACAAGATCCTCCTCGCCTTTGCCACTTTCTTTTGCCATGCATCAAGATTGGCAGAATCTGCAGCATCTGGCTTAGGAACATATTTTTCAATGAATTCCTTCAAGCCATTGTCTTCGAGTACTACCTCCATCATGCTGCCCTCGAATGCATACTCTAACCTCAAGCCATTGAAAGCCATTTCGATCTTGAATCAACTGTAGCACCAAGAAAGTATTTCTGCAAATTCAAATTCTATCCAGTCACAAACTCAGCTCCTACTTCACTTCTGCAATTTCCTGTGCTCCGATACCATGTAGAAATTATAGAATATGCATGTATATTTTGGATTCACCTGATCTAACAATGTTCTAAAGTTAAATACTGAATCTCCTCTACAAATCTTTGCGGAATTAAAAACACAATTTCTAATCACATGAACATGAAGAAAGATCAATCACACACAACACAGATAATTTCTCGGGGAAAGCTTACAGCTAAAAACCCTACTATCTTCTATTGTATATTATATCATGGATCATGAAACAATTACATACAAAAATATTCTCAAAAGAGCCCTCAGTACATCAGCTAATTTCCTCACACTGTCATACAAAAATTGGCAAATTCCTTAGCCAATTTACTGCCTCCAGACAACATGCCTTCCTTGTGCAATCCCTGCTAAATGAAATCCCTAAATTGATGCAATCCTTCCTTCCTTGACCGCACAAGTATCATTGGCACATCCATTGGATGTTTGCCTACATGTGTGCAAACGAATAATGTCACAAATGATAGTCAACTTCCCTTTCACCTAGAACTCAACTGGGTCTCCACTGGATCTGACATGCATGCAGCTAATGATAGTAAATCCTTAGTTGCATGTAAGATCACTGATTGTGAATAAATTAATATTTAATTCACTAGATCTATCACTAGTGTATCTTCAGTTACAACTAGCAAAACTAAGTTTGACTCACTTAACTGAGTTTAACTGATTTACAACTTGCACAAGCTCATGTAGCACTGCACTTCGAACTCTGTTACAACTAGAATTACTCTGCATGTCCCACCAACCAACCTCTAACTCTAAATTCATTACCTAACTTAATTTTCCACTTCATTTAACTATTTCAATTCCACATTGAGAATAGATTACAGTTTAATGTCCATCTAAATTAAGGGATAATAAAAATAGACATGCACCCAAAAATAACATTGTGGGCCCCACCCTAGTGTAGGTGCTTAATGCAACTAGGTGCTAAATGCAACCATGTGCTTAATGCACTAGTGTGGGTGCTGAATCTTCTTGTTGAATCTCAACAAAAACCGTCATTAGTAAATCATGGCATAATCATATTTAATCATAGAAAATCTAATAAAACTAATGATAACCAACAATAGAGCATATTTGACGGCAAGTTATGGAATTAGGGTACAAAACGGCGTAAAAACCTAGGGTTTTAGGGTATGAACGGTGATATTGCATGATGAAAAAATGGTCATATTTGAGGCCCAACACACACCATGAGGAGAAATAGGTGACCGCAATGATCAGGTGCTTAGTGTTAAGCTCAAAAATGAAGGTGCTCAGAAATGCCCCAAACCAGAATGACGACGAAGACCTCATCGCCAAGAATCCGGCGTAATTCGTTTCATCAAAAAATAACTCTGTATTTGAAAGTTATGGTCTGTTGTTCATTTTCCTAAATAGTTAAAAATTTTGCAGAAAAGGACAGACAGGTGACATGGCCGCCTAGTCAGCAAAAAAGGATATTCTGGGAATATTCCTCCATTTCGCCCAATGACACCATGCCAAGTGTCAGACTGTGGATGGTTGCTAAGGAAGGTGATTTGTTTAAATATTACTGGAGGATTTGAGAACCAATAGCATGAGGACACGTGGCTAGCCCGAAGGCCGCCATGTGCCCCCTCCCAAGGTTTAATTTTATGCAGTGGTGAATTTCTGAATTATTATGCCAAGGTTGAATTTTATTATTAGTCAAATTTTGGGTGCATTTTTTAATTATATGTGTCAAGGCGGAAATATATTTCATTATACCAAAGTCTTGAGCTATATAGTGAAGTTGGTATATATTTCAGAGAAAAATGTACCAAGGGATGGGCGGAGGTCGATATCAACCCCATGACTTCCCCTGCACAAACTGATCGGATTACCACCAAGCCATCACCGTAAGTCTTTGTAATGTATTGTGTTCAACATATATTTATGTTCATTCAAATGCACCAGCAGGGGTTTGGAGGGGGCCAGCCCCCTCCGCATAAGACCAATCCACCAGACCGAAGGCGAAGCAGAAACACATATGCGCAAATTAACAATTAAAACCCAGATTAATTATCCATAATCCCAGATTTAAGACCTTAAACCATACTTATTGTAAAACATGCTTATGCGCAGTTAACACAAGTTTTTTCACATTAACTTATGATTAACTACTAATTAACCCAACTTTAAAATGGTGGCGGGTTTAGCAGAGTCCTCCAGTTTCGGAGGATTTCCAAATTTATCTACATTAATTAGAGTTCTCTCCAGTTTTGGAGCAGAATTCTAGGGAAAAGTTGAATGAAGCATAACTAGAGAAAATTTCGACCATTTTTGGCTCAGGAAGAGTGTATCCTGGTAGATTTTGATGTTCTAAACACATGGGAGCAGGTTTTAGGAGCAGTAGATGAATGTAAACAACAATTTTTTCAAATTTGAGCTAATACAGAGGCCCAAGCCATGGAAGTTGGACCAAGGAGATGTAGCCTAGGAGGGGTGAACTCCTTCATCAAAAAAATGTGTTAATGGATCATTGAGATGGTTTGGTTGTACCTTTTATTGATTTTGTTCAGCATTATGTTTCAACATTTTTAAGTTCATGAATTTCACATAATCTCCATACATTTACTTGTTTAACACTCATAAACACTTCAAGAAGCCTATGCACATGAAGGAAAGATAAACATTTTAAATATAAATCTGAAGCTGAAATTAGCACAGAAAAACTAACATTTGAATTCAGAACAAGTTGGCATCAGAGCCTAAGGTTGGTAAGGTTATTTTCTTGATAGTTGCTTGAGTTTTGTGCAAGTAGGCTTTTAATGGTTGCAAATTTGTGATGCTTACAAGGTTTAAGTTTTAGAGAGGAGAAGGGAAACTATTGGTTGCAAGTCTTGACGTTAGGACTAGAAGAAGGAGCACCACAAGGCCACCATCTCCACCCAAAGTTTCACTCCCAATTGCACTTGTAGCACCTCAAGTTTTATCTCTAGCTGAGATTGAAGAGGTACAATTTACACTAGAAGATGAGCTTGAATCCATAGTCATCATGTCAAGTGTAGGAGAGACCAAAGGTATTCCAGAAGAGGAAGCATTCAAGAAGGATTTCTATGACCTAACTGAGAGGGTTAGGATCCTCTTTTAAGAGAGGAACACCAAGATGGGTGGAGATAATTATATGTCTCCACATGGAGAGGGAACCTCAGAAGGCAAGAAGGATGAAGAGAAGGATTCAAAGGGTAGTGGAGGAAAGCCTCCTCCATCTCCACCATATTCATCATCATCTTCATCATCTCCACCAACATCATCTTCCACTTCCACAACCAAAACTACCCATACTCACTCAAAGACCACAAGAGGAAAAACTCCCTTACTCAAACTTGATGTCAAATTTGAGCTTCCAATGTATAATGGCAAGGTAAATGAAGAGAGGCTGGATAATTAGATTCGTCAATTAAAGGTTTATTCTAGAATTCATAACCTTCATGAAGATGACATAAAGATACAATTGGCTTCCTTGAGGATGGAATGATCAACACTTGTATGGTGGGCAGCAAGGACTCAAGAAGAGATTAAAAAATACTGTAAGATCTAAATTTCTTGGTCAATTTTTATTGTTGACATTAAAAGCCAATTTAATCCTCTAGCTTACATGCAAAAGGTCATTATGGACTGGAAATTTTTTAGATAGTTGAAAGGGAAAAGTGTGCAAGATTACACTCATGAATTTAGGAGAAGAGATCTTATTTTGGGTATTAATTTGTATTCTCAAGAAAATTTGTTAAATTATATTGGGGTTTTCACAATTACCTTAGACACACTATTCTCATGTTCAATCTCACAAACTTATATGAGGTTTGTGCTCAAGCCACACATTTAGAAGCAAGAGGGGAACAAAATATAGATGAGAAAAGTCATAGTGAGGGTAAAGGAAAGGGCAAGTTTTATGGAAGAGGAAAGAGAAATAGCTCTCTCGTAAGAGATAAATAAAAACTCACATGTAAACATTGTTTGAAGAATGGCCATGATGAAGACCATTGTTGGCAACTTCATCCACAGTTGAAGCCAAACAAACTGAAAGCCAAAGAGAAGAGAAATTTTTTTGCTATCATTGAACATGAACTTAGGTTCAGATTTAGGAGATGAGACAAAGATTACATCCATGGGTTTGAAAGGTAAGCATATAGCAAACACTAGCTCTTCAAATTGTTCCAATGTCACTCAAGATGAAAATACAAGAATTGAACTTTTCCATATTAGAGTCGTCTCTAAACATACCAAGATTGACACACTTTTTGATAGTTGGTCTCAAGCTAATTTGATTTTCGAAGACTTAGTTAAGGAGCTAAACCTTAAAACTATTAGACATCCAAGACCTTATCCTTTAGGGTGGATATGCAAGAATTCAAACTTGCAGGTTACAAGGAAGTGCATTTTAAGATTTGCCATCAATTCAAACTTTCTTGATGAAGTTGAACTTGATGTGGTGCCACTTGAGATTTCAGGTATTGTTTTGGGAAGTCCTTATATTTATGATAGGAAAGAAATATTTCATCGCCATGAGAATAAGTATCACTTGTTTAAATATGGAATTTAGTACATAGTTAGAGCACATAAGAGAAGACAAGTTTGTCTCTTATACATGCAGGAGAAATGAAGAGGATAGTGAATGCAAGTCAGAATTTAACTTTGCTAATGATCAAACATAGAGATGTTTTGAATCAAACCTTTCAAATGAAAAATTTTATTTCATTAAAATTGCTTATTCTTGTAATGAGATGTTACAAGACTCTAACAGACTGCCTTTGAAAGGAGGTGAACATGATGTGAAACATTTGTAGCAGTCAACATTAGTGTTGAGCAGTGTTGGAAACAAGTTGTCAGTACAAGAGAGTGCAAAGGTCAAAGAGAAAGCGCCAAATTAATTTTACAAAGAAGGCATGGGTTCCAAAAATGCTTGTTTTTGGTTTCCAAAGGGTACATGGCAATGGTGAAAATACTTGGTCAAGATTCGACGCAAGTACAAAGTAAGGGCAAATAAGAATCGCCATGATGATAGTGAGCGAGGTGAGACAATTTTTAAGCTTCCTTTGATTTATCACCAAGGTAGGAATAATTTTGTTTATGCAAGAATAGCTTGCTGATCTGCAAATCTAGGGAAATTGCAGCATGACGGTGTCAACGACAGCAAGAGAGGGTCGCAAGAGTCAAGGAAAAATATTAGTTTTTGTGAAAAGCTCCAGTTGATGAAAATGGAAAAATTTCAGTAGAGACTGGAAGGGTGGGGGACTATACCCTCATCCACATGATCAGTAATCAAAGAGCTTTTGGGGTCCAAAAGGCTTCTAGTGGGGAGGAATGATCAGGTGCTCAGTGTTAAGGTAAAAAATGAAAGTGCTCAGAAATGCTCCAAACTAGAACGACAACAAAGAGCTCGTCGCAAGGAATCTGATGCAATTAGTTTCATAAAAAACTGACTCCGTATGTGAAAGTTATGGTCTGTTGTTCATTTTCCTAGGCTGGCATGGTGACATGATAGCCTAGTAAGAAAAAAGGATATTTTGGGAATATTCCTCCATTTTTCCCAATGACACCATGCCAAGTGTCATACTGTGGATGGTTGCTAAGGAAGGTGATTTGTTTAAATATTACTGGAGGATTTGAGAACCAATAGCATGAGGAAATGTGGCTAGCTTGGAGGCCACCACGTGCCCCCAGCCAAGGCTTAATTTTATGTAGTTGTGAATTTTTGAATTATTATGCCAAGGTCGAATTTTATTATTACTCAAAGGTTAGGCGCATTATTTTTATATATATGTCAAGACCAAAATATATTTCATTCTACCAAAGTCTTGAACTATATAGTAAATTTGGTGTATATTTCAGAGAAAAATGTACCAAGGGATGGGTGGAGGTCAGGGTCGACCCCACGACCTCCCTTGCGCAAACCGACCAGCTTACCAGCAAGCCATCACAGAAGTCCTTGTAATGTATTGTGTTCGGCATATATTTATGTTCATTCAAATGCACTGGTGAGGGTTTAGAGGGGGCCAACCCCCTCCCCATAAGACCTATCCACCAAACCAAAGGCGAAGCAAAAACACATAAGTGTGGATTAACAATTAAAACCCGAATTAATTATACATAATCCCGAAGTTAAGACCTTAAACCATACTTATTGTAAAACGCACTTATGCACAGTTAACACAAGCTTATTCACATTAACTTATGATTAACTACTAATTAACCCATCTTTAAAATAACAGCAGGTTTACCGGAGTCCACCAGTTTTGGCGGATTTCCAAATTTAGCTGCGTTAATTGGAGTTTTCTCCATTTTTGGAGGAGAATTCTAGGGAAAAATTGAATGAAGCATAACTAGCGAAAATTTCGACCATTTTTTGCTTAGGAAGAGTCTATTCTAGCATATTTTGATGTTATGAACACATGGGAGCAGGTTTCAAGAGTAGTAGATGAATGTAAACAACACTTTTTGCACATTTGAGCTAATACAGAGGTCCAAGCCATGGAAGTTGGACCAAGGATATGTAGCCCAGGAGGGGTGAACTCCTTCATCAAAAAAGTGTGTTAATGGATCATTATGATGGTTTGGTAGTACCTTTTATTGCTGCTATTCAACATTATGTTTTAATGTTTTTAAGTTCATTAATTTAACATAATCTTCATACATTTACTTGTTTAACACTCATAAACACTTCAAGAAGCCTATGCACATGAAGCAAAGATCGACATTTTAAATATAAATCTGAAGATGAAATTAGCACAACAAAACTAAAATTCAAATTCAAATCATGCAAGCAGAGAGGAGAAAGCTGGAAAATCAAGTTAAAGAGCTAGAAATTAAAATGGAAATGGTGCAGACAGAGTTAAAGAAAAAAGGCTTAAAAATGATAGTGGTAGATGAACCTACTGCGTCTTGAGGAGGGTAAGACATATTTTGAGCCAATTTTGTTTTAGGATACACTCTCTCATCATTTCACATAGTTATGGATAGTTTTTAGAGGTAAGAAGTGGAAATTTCAAAATCTGGAAAATATCAGGCAAGTTTGTAGCATACTCCACGCTAAAAGCCGAGTTTTCACTACGAACTCGCTGAAGATTACTTTATGTTATAATTTCCAAATTTTGTCATAAGAGGAGTGGGTAAAGGCATGTATTTAAGTCTTTTTTCCTAATAAAGACCCTCCAATGAGCAGAGAAGTCAAAGTGGTTGCAGAAATTGCCAAGTGCAGAACGCTACAAACTCTTGGCTACAGACTTGCCTAAAGTGTTATGTTTTTGCAATGAGGGGGAATTTTGATAATTTTAAAGCATTAAATGATTTTTGGGAGCACATCAGTTATCTAGATATGTTAAAGTGTATAAGTGGAGACTCCAATTGGTAAGAACACTCAGCAAGGAAGGTGATTGGGCTGTTAGCCAATCATTCTTGACACATCATCAAGCACAACAACTCATCCTTAAAATCCGAGAAGCATACCCTAGATTCCAGTGTGGTTGTTTATTACTTAGTCATGGTCATTGCCACCTAACACAAAGTTATCTTGTTCGATAAACATCATCATGTATGGGTGATTTAAAAGTTGTTAGTGAAGTAAATGGTGTTAGAGTCCTATTAGGTTTTAAACTCTTTGTAAATGAAAATATCTCTGTATTCTCTCCTTGTAATCAGTTCCTTTTTGGATAAGGTGTCTTTAGTAGTTTCGAGGGTCTAGCCCAAGTGACAGACTTCATGTAAAAGGTGTCTAATTCTATAAATAGGGAGATGAGAGAATTAGAGAGGGTTGATCGATGTTATGCCTTATGCTACTTTTGTAATATTTTCCAGTCAGTAATATACAGTTGCAAAAAGCTTCTTTCAGACCTGAGATTCTTCATGTACTCTTATGTGCGTTTGTCTTATCTACCTTTTTTTATGTCCATTCAGTTTGCTTTATGTATAATCACTTGGAATTCATGGTTAAACATGCTCCAACTTCCTTTATGCATATAGTTTGTTGTTCAAGTTATGTTTTTGATGAGAGTACACATGCTTCCATGATATATTTTTTTATGTAATTGAGTTTCACACTGACTCCATGCCCAATGGTAGCCATTAATTCACATCCTTCACCTACTAAAAACCATTGATAACACACTCTAGAGTTAGCCATATTTGTTCTAAGCATTGTTTATTGAAGATTATACATTTCCTTGAGAGAGCCCTCTCAGGTTGGAAGGGCTAACTTCCAACTATAAGTGGTTTGAAACAATTACACTAAATTGACTGTTGAGTAGCCCAATCAGCCTCAGTTTAGTGATAACACTAATAAATAAAGAATTTTTATTTTTTAATGTAAGGACTATATATTATTGTTGTAGAAACCATTTTGAGTTGAGTGATTTTTATTATGGACAAATTCTAAAGTTTTTAGAGGACATACCAATATCAATTTGTGTTTTTTCATAATGCATATTCTAGTCTCCTAATCAATTTTACATTTTGAATGGATTTTTTTAATGTAAACAATGGTCAAAGATAGATTAAATGAAGTTCTTAATGGAAATATGGTACTTCAAGGTCAACTTGGCATTTCCTAGCACTAATCTAAGTAATTATTGGTATGATCCAACCATAAATTTTAGCAAGGGGATGTTATAAATTTTGCTAAAGTACATAGATAACGATGTTATACATAACAAGGTCGCATAGCTAGTGTCCATGTCGCTTAGTTTAATTATTGAACTTTGAAATGTATAAAACAACTAGCACATTTGAACAAGGGCTACAAAGTTGCTACTCTCACTTAGTTTAAATATCATTCTCCTGATGATGAACTACACTAAGTAGTTCGAAACACGTCGGCTCTATAAATTATGATGTGATTGTCTGGAAGATTATTTGAGAAATAGTTTAAATATAGTTAATTTTGAGTTAAAAACAATGAAGGCATACAACTTTATATTAATAAAAAATGCAATTAAAATAACAAGATAATTCATGATTGCATTATCTATGCTGGGTAGAGATAATAAGAACTCTATTTGTGGATGGTTATTTTTATAAACTTTAATATCATATTTTTTCATTTTATTTTGTGATGAAAGTTTCTTACTAAATTATTGTAGGCAAGAAATGCGCGATAATTGAAGGGAATTGTAATCCATTTATCTTAACATACCCATTTTTCAATATACATAAAGTTTTTTGTATCATTTATTTCTCATATTGTCATGAGATTTATTAACAACCATTGAAATCATTTTATCTTTCACTTTCAAAAATAACAATGAAAATTATTTGGTATTTTTGTCAAAGTTCACTACTAAATTATTAGAAAAGAGAATCCAAAGATGTTACATAATTTATTGGAAATGTTATTAAAATTAATTTTCTTTTCATTTTCAATAATTATATTGAAACCGTTGTATAATTTATAAAGAAGATTTATTATTATAATTACGTCGTAAGGCGTCCTTCGTTGAAAACAACTCTCCTAGTTGCCTTCCTGTCATAATTTGTATCATTTGATCTTTTGTTAGACGATTGGGTTATAATTAACCATTGACTTGAATTGAGTCAATTTCCATTCTGTCTGTAACCGTCCTTCATTACTCTCTAACTGTCGAATAAAGCATAGTTCCTTTTATATTTGATTTATCTAGGTTTATCTTCATAACTTTTTATTGTTTTGGCTGCTGCTATTAGTGTTCATGGAGAATGTCTAGGTAACTGCCAACTGTTTCTTCACATGTCTGGGTCAACACGATGATCTCGTCCAAGAAGCAGATAAAGAGAAACCGTGACTTCTACATATCCCAGCTTCCCCATGCGGGATTCATGGGTTTCTATTTGGCAGCAACAACGAGTCTTCTTGAAGCACGGTACAATTTCTTTTCATATTTTGTTTATCCGTGTCTATCTTCACAGTTTTTTATTGTTTTGGTTGTTACTATCAGTATTTTTTATTGTTTTGGTTGCTACTATCAGTGCTTGCAGGGAATGTCAAGATAATTTGAATTCATGAATTTGGATAATGAAGCAAGGACAAGCCGTTGGTATCAGTGCTTGCGGGCAATGTTGAGGTAGTTGCCTAATTTCTCCTCACACGTACTAAATAAAAGCGCACTTGCAGGGAATGTTGAGGTAGTTGCCAATTGTTTCCTCACACATATTGAATAAAGGCCCTTGGGAGTTGTTGTAGATTCCATTAAGTTATCTCTCTCAAGACGAGGGTGAGGGTCATCGAGGAAGTGGATAAAGAGCATCCATGAAGGGCTTCTCCAGGTCCCTTGGACGAGAGGATATCCAATTAGCATCTCAGTTCTTTTACGGATGAGGAAGGTAGAGGGATTTCCTTTCTCGTCTTTCTTGGAGCGTTACAAAGGATGCTCCCAAGGAGGAAGGTCGTCAGCTTTCCTTTCTCGTCTTTATTGCAGTTAAAATGTTTAAGTACAAAGAATTTTCCAGATGAGGAAGGTCGCAGGCTTTATTGGAGTTAAAATGTTGAACTGCAAAGGATTTTCTTGATGAGGGAGGTCATGGACTTTCTTTTTCAGCCTTCATTGAAGCTAAAATGTTGAACTATAAAAGGATTTTATGGATGAGGATAGCTGACATTCCCTTCCTTGCTTTCAGTGTAAGTAGGAAGTTATTGCTACATTACATCAAAAAATCATTATGGTAAATAAAACAATTAAAATTAAGGTCACGGCCAAGCCAGGCACCAAATTGGTGTATGAGACCTCTGACTATAAGTCTAATAAGGTATACATACTCTACCCCCTCTAGTTTTGAACCTGTAACCTATTAAGCGAAAACACATGCTCTTAACCATTAGAGAATAATACATTTCCTTTTTTGTTAAGTTTCTGGAATTGAAATCTTATTGATTTGGTTTAGTTTGACAAACAGAAATTGGTGATGCTCTTGACTTTCACTATACAGAAGACAATTCATGATACAAAGGACAATTAGATGTGACCTTGACGTTCACGATATAAATTCACTCCAAAAACTGATTAATCTACTCCAAAAGCTGATTAATCTATAAGGAGGATTTCACACTTTTTCCTTCATGGTTTTCATAAGAATTCTTAGATTTAAAGGAATGCATTAAAAATATTTAAGATTTAAAAGAATGCATTGAAAATATTTATCATTTTCGTATATGCCAAAATTAGTATACAGTGTACTGTAGAGTCTTAATATTCGTAGTAAAAACCAAACCTTTATTAGTTTTGGTTGTAGATGATTATTGTTATTTTATTTTAGATTTTGTTTGCGAAAGCTGATAGTAAATTGTTTAATTAAATACATGTTATATTATTGAGATACTATTAATTTTAAATATTAATTATTATTTCACACTTTTTCATTCATAGTTTTCATAAGAATTCTCAGATTTAAAGGAATGCATTAAAAATATTTATCATTTTCATATATGCCAAAATTAGTATACAGTGTACAGTAAAGTCTTAATATTCCTAGTAAAAACCAAACCTTTATTAGTTTTGGTTGTAGATGATTATTGTTATTTTATTTTAGATTTTGTTTGCGAATGCTGATAGTAAATTGTTTAATTAAATAAATGTTATATTATTGGGATATTATTAATTTTAAATAAAGTTATAATTTAATTAATATTTATGACTTTTAAATTTTTGTAATATAGAATGTATAATAAATTAATTATTTTGATGTTTATTATAAATTGTTATTTATTTATATTTATTAATCATTTAATTTATATAATTTATATAATTATACGAATATTATTTTATTAAAGTATTAATATTAATGTTGATTAAAATCATTTACAAAAATAAAAAATGAATGACAGAAATATTGGTCACTCAATCTAATCATCTAATATATTTTCAATAAAATTTTCAAACTTATCAATTATATCAATTATTTATCTATCATTGGTTAATGCCTTCTCTTCTCTTTGTAAATATTCCATTTCATCTTAGCACACAACAATCAACCAAAGTTTTCATTTACTCTTAATATTATTAATTATAAAAATAATTCATTTATGTATTAAACATATATACATTTAAATAAACATGAAAATAAATTCTTAAACATGGATATTTACTTCCACATTATAATCGAGATTCCTTATTTATAAATAGGCTTTGTTATAATACCATGGCCAATATATGCCTTGGGAATACCACTTTCCCAAAACACAATAATACTTTATATAACATTAGCTCATATGACAATTTTTTTTTAATTATTCAATTTAATTAAAAAAGTAAAAAGTGCATAGTTACATTGGACATAAGTATCAACCATTGATTTATGTATCTTGTTATGAATATTTTAGAATATTTAGGAAGGTTAAATCCCTACCATCCACCTACTAATTATTGATAATAAAATTAAAATTTTGAAATTTTGATTGGAAAATAGACATGACTGTCAATGCAATTAATTTCTTTTATAACTAGAAAAACCATATAAATTAAATGGTTGGGAAATTCTTATAGGAATCAATTAATAATAAATATCAAAACACTTACTTCATAATACATGTCACGTTGATAAAATTAAAAGAAATCATATAAACTAACTAAATTTCAACTTTAGGTCCAAACCTCTTTTTTGAGTGAAAAAATTCAGCAAAGATTTGCACCTCCAGAGATTCGATACCTCTCAAGGCTTCATAAATCCAGAGTTAAGATGGACCTAGACTAGTTTATAAACATATTTTAACCGATTGCCTTCATATAGAGAGAGGGAAATAGAAGAAACGAGTGCATCTTTTGGAATTAGGTAATTCCAATATCTTCTGATAAATCTTTGAGCTAGCAAAATGGGATTGAAGTCGTCTCCATGGAAATGGGATCAAAATCATCTCCATGGGATGGTCTCCAATGAGTATAGTGAACACATTTTTCCACACTGTAAATGTGGTAAGTTCTTGCATTTCTCTGGCTGATTATGAAACAATTTCCTATATTAACCCTAGCAATACTATCTATTTACTCTCTTGATAATGCTAGAACAAAACCAGGTTTCCTATATCAGAACTTTATTCTGTTTTTTTGTTTCTGTAATTACATTTGTTAGGATTGTACAAATTAATGATGATCAATTATATAATATTTGGGCTATCCTAGGGGTAAATATGATCATTGACTTGATTAGGGTTATACTATTGCTCCTTGGAAATCTTTTTCTGTTTTTATGAATTTCTTTTGCATTACAATCATTTTATCATATTTGGTTAATCCTTGGTTACAATCATTCTACAATATTTGGTTAATCCTTGGGGCAAATATGATCCTTCACTTGATTAGGGTTAGATTATTTTTTTTTTCAATCTCTATGAATTCTTTTTGGATTTCTATGAATTATGATTTTAGGGTTAGATTATTGTTCTTTTTCAGTTTCTATGAATTCTTTTTGGATTTCTTTGAATTATGATTTCGTTGTCATTGATAGAAGCTTACTGAAAATTACCGGGCCCCCTCGAGAGGTGGTGGTTTCCAACAATGTGTTTGATAGGAAGCCCAAAAATGCCAATGCCATGACGTTTAAGAGGAAGCTCCGTGCTAGAACTGTTACTACCTCGATTGGAAAAGGCATAGAGGTGACTAGAATCAGTACTGATTCTGGTAATGACATGGACGCCTTGCGTATGATTTCCAAGAGAAGTTGTAATTATTATAAAAATGTGAAAAGTATAACTTGCAGAGGCAAGATTGGCATATGGATTGTGCGAAGAACATGTATTCAGGGTATGCAAACACAAACCCTTAATCATCCAAGCCTCCAAAGTTGACATGACTTGTATTTATGTTTGTGAATAGTTGTAAAGATGTGGATGGTAATGTAATAATGTTCGAATTTGGGAGTTGTTAATACAAAAATTTTTATTTTGTAGTCAGCCATTAATTTGTAGAACTTGATGGTTATTGACTTGGGCTATTTTCTCTTTTTTGGAATTTAAAGCAGTAAGGTTTCATTGAATCAGTCCAGTCATCCAAGCCTCCAAAGTTGACATGACTTGTATTTATGTTTGTGAATAGTTGTAAAGATGTGGAGAGTAATGTAATAATGTTCGAAGTTGGGAGTTGTTAATACAAATAATTTTATTTTGTAGTCAACCATTAATTTGTAGAACTTGATGGTTATTGACTTGGGATATTTTCTCATTTTTGGAATTTAAAGCAGTAAGGTTTTATTGAATCAGTCCAGTGAATTCGCAATACAAGCATATTTTTAATAATTTCATTGGTCACATTATGAAACTTTTTATAACTGGTCAAAAAATTTAGAAATTAAATTGGATTATGATATTTTTTGTGGTAGCAACTTGGTTTAATCTTGACCCTCACTTCATGTTATAGTGACAGTTTTTAGGTTTCATCTTGTGGGTCACCCAAATTACTCATTTTCTCCTTCTTAATTTCATGCAACTGATTTTTGTCAACTCTCACTTCCCATGTAGTAAGAAAGGCTTTAATCATGTCATCTGTGCTTTTTATAGAATGATAAGGAAGGCTATTATACCAGGACTTAGCATCATCTTCAAGGCTTTTAACAAACAATTTGACAGAAATTGCCTCATGTTCGTCAGCCCTATTATTGTTATTGTTGAGAGAAGAGTCTCAAAGTTGCATTTTGTCTTCCATTAAGCAATCTTTAACTTGGTTCAAGTATTCATATTCCTAGAAATCATGTGACACTGCTTTAATGCTTCTATGCAGTTTGTCTACTTGTATGGTGAAATTTGTATGGTTATGCTCCAAAAAAAATAAAATATGGTTCTCAAATTTCAGGTGGTTTAAGGTGTTATTATATGTCTGAAAAGACAGGACCCAACAATTTATCAGGTGATTTTTGCTATAATGGTTTGTTACCTTAGGCTTTTGGATGTGGTGAGAATTATAAAATTTCAGTTGGGTCACAAGGACCTCCAAGAGTTTCTCCATTGCTAAGTGAATTATCACTTCAGATATATGCCACTGACAATGGACACTTTCAAGGATTTGATAGCTCACATGAAACTGCTACTTATGATTTAAGACAACTGAATAATATTTTTTTTACTGATTTTAATCTTCAATGATTTTTTGTATGTCACGATGCTTCCAGAATTTATGCTTTATGGCATTTCTTTTGCAACATTTGGCGCAATTACTAATATATCATCAATTTATTGTAACATATGCTTTTTCCAACACTTAGAAAGATTTTCATAAAATTTATTAACAACTATTAAATTATTATGTTACCCTACCATTTATTTTATATATATATATATATATATATATATATATTAAAAAATTTAAAATGAATTAAAAAATATTTTTTTTTATAAAATAATGAAATTCTTTAATTAATAATAATGTAAAAACTATTAATAACAAAAAATTGATAAATCATATATAACTAAAAATAATAATATTTTAAAAATAATTTAAAAATTAACCAATTTTATTTGTAATTAATTGTTATTGAATTTCCACGAAATTCTCACAACCACATTCCTATCCATTTATTTTTGAAGATATTGTTTATTGTTTTTATTTTTATTAATTTTAAAATTTTAATAAAAATATATAAAAAAATGGTATAATTAATTATACTATTAAAAATTATAAATTTTGTGCACAATTTTTTTTAAAATTCAATACTATGAAATTAATTTCTTTAAAATATTATAATATTAAATTAGAAATAAATGGAAAATCAATAAAAAAAAGTTACAATAGAGAACTTTTATTTTGAAACCATAAACTTAAATTGTATATAAAAAGACTAGTATATTTCAAATCTTAATACAATAATACAATATTTAGACAAAAGTATGGAGAAGAATTTAAGATAAGGCCACAATCAAAATGGGTCCCTAGATGTGTTAAAATATTATTTAAAAATATTTTATGAATATGATTAATGCATTCCCAATGCGTGAGGAAGGTGCAACTCGTTTTCACAATGCCCGAAAGTTAAAGTTGATGTTTGTTGGTTGCTAATATTTATCTTTTTGGTTGACGACAAAAGAGAAGTCAAAATAAAATATGTTAATTGAATATTAATATTGTGTAAATAAAATTTGATAATTTAATATTAATATTGTGTTAAAGTTAATTTAAAATTGGATTAGTGTTTGATATTAATATTTTATTATGTATATGGGTTTTTGGATTGATGGTGATTAAGTGTTTTTGTTAATGAAACTTTATGTGAAAAATTTAATTTAAATTTTTGAAGGCATTTACATCTCAAAAAGAATATTAGTATTGTATTGTACTCAGAATAAAATTGGATTAGTGTTTAATATTAATATCACGCTATAGCTGTCAAGTCTCACTAGCACAACCGGTTTAGGATGGGCCTCGTCAAAAGGGCGACCCGAGATCAAATCTCACAAATGTTGTTGCGCCCGTGCTAGGGGGAGGAGACAAGTTAAACCCATTTAGTTTAGTGTTGGTGTGGCTTAGGTCGGCTGCAATCCACAAGTGACTTTGACGGCTTAGATGCCCTTGGTTTGCGGTTTCTTAAGCCACAGATCAAGCTTGATGTAATCTTTGATGAAATCAAACCACTTGATAAACAAAAAAATATATTGTGTTATAGTTATCAAGTCCCACTAGCACAACTAGTTGAGGATGGGCCTTGTCAGAAGGGCAACCTAGGATCAAACCTCATAGAGGCTTTTGCGCCCGTGCTAAGGGAAGGAGAGAAGTTAAACCCAATTTTCTTAGTGCTAGTGTGACCCATACCGGGTGCGATCCCTGGGTGATTTTGATGGCTTAGATGCCATTGGGTCATGGTTTCTCAAGCCACAGGTCAAGCTTGATGTAAACCCTGGTGAACTCAGACCACTTGACAAACAAAACAAAATATTGTGTTAAGCTATGCGTATAAAATTTTCATTATGTTTTCACTCTAGTAAATTTTCTATCAGAAATATTTAAAACTTTGTAACTTACTAGAGGTAACCACAAACCTACTTTTGAAATCTAGGATCTAGCCTTCCTAAATTTCAGAGAGGGCTCTCTCTTTCAGATTTAACTTTGTTTTAAATTGATATTTTAAGCTAGGTATGATTGGGCACTTGGTTTTTGTTTGGAAATTTTGGTGGGAAATAAGATTACTTGGAGACAAATTAAAGAGGGATCTACTAGTCCATTGGGCTATGGAGTCAAGATGTATCAAGCAAAACTGGAAAGCAAGGCCAAAAGGATGCTAATGTACTCAGGGCAAGGTATATAACCCTCAGAGATTTGAATAGTTTGATTTGATGGGATGGCTTGCTTTCAGGATAAAGGGCAGTGAAGAATCCTTTGATTCAGAAATAAGGGGAAGGAGGTAGAGGTCAAACGGGACTAGGAGTAATTAAGAATTCCTAAGTCCGAAAATCAGCAGAAAACATTGAAATGATCAAGTAGTTAAGACAAGGAGTTTTTATACTTATCCTGAAATAATATTCCTAATTAATCATTTGGATTGAACAACATATATGAAATTGAATGAAACTTCAGAAGAGGAAACAATGACAATAAGAAATCACTTTACTCATTAGCTTATCGCATGAATCCTGAGTTATGAAGTCTTGTTGGTTGTTGTCCAGTCTGCTGCTATGAAATCAACACATGAGCCTCCAAAGTACCAATAAAATTGTCTATAATAATCTCAGCAATTTTATTCCACCCAAAATACTTCAAAGGGTGAAGTATTTATACAAATTCTAAACTAAAATATCTTGAAAAAAATATCAAGATTGGTTTACAAAATATCTCAAACTGTTTTACATAAATATAACTTAATAAAAGGACATTCAAAACTAATGAACCTATTTGGAACTATACTCATGGATATATGATGACTAAGAAGATAATTCAATTTTGATCCAACTCTTAGTTGATGATGAGGCATCCAAGTCACTGATTGTTTCATTTCTTTGTGCATTCTGCTCCAGCAATTCTGCAAACTTGGGGTCCAATGATACCTTTGTATTTCTCAATCCGAAATAGATATGTAAAAATTGAAAGCGGTTATTGTAGATGAATATGTTGGTGAGATAAACCTCTTTCAGTTTCCTAAAATTCCTCTTCAGTTGTGCATAATAGGCTCTGCAAAAAGATGTGTAAAACAGAGTTTTAAAGAGTGAAAAATAGGCTGTAAAGATGCGCATGTATCTTTTATTCTGTAATACCAGTGAAAACAGTGAGATAGTTTTTGTATATGAGTCTCTTAAGAACAAAAACCTCCTTCATTTTGTTAAGATGTATTTCTGATTGGCCACAATCTTCTCTGCAAAATGATGACTTAACAGGAATTTTCTGCAAAAAGTGCTTTCCAATATTGTTTAATATTTCCCAATTCATAATGGATGTTAGAAAAGTGAGAGAGGTTTTTGTAGTTGGATGCATTAAGAACATAAACCTCCTTCAGTTTTGCAAAATTCATCTTGGATTGGTCACAATAGTTTCTGCAAAACAATGACTTAAACATGAAATTTCTGAAAAAATGTTCCTTCTTGTTATGTTTTCATCTTTTCACCTTTTTGTTCTTTTAACTGTTTTACTTTCACTTTGGATAGACTTCATTGTTGGTGAAAGTATTTTCATCTCTTTTTACCATTTAGTGCCTCTGTATTTACTTTTACTATTTACTTTTGACTGCTTTGTAACTTTGTTTAACTTTCACTCTGACTGTTACCTGATACACTTTAACCACTAATACTCTTTGACTGTTATGTTTTCAGTGTCATTATGAATTCTGATTTCACTGTTACTATTCACTGTGACAATTTCATCATTCTGATCTTTCTCTGACTTGATTTTATTTTTTCTTTGTATACAAACTGTTTGCTGAATGAAGCTTTTGATTTAAAATCTGAGAATTTGGAGCAAACAATTTTGTCAACTAGTATTGAAACTGTTGGCCCAAATCCATATTCTGATGATAACTTGCAAAAATCAAACAATTTGTTAATGAAACATAGGTCTGCAAGGAGGTGATTGAAGGCTTTTGAAATACCTATGGATGAGATCTATCTGTGGAGGTTTAACTCCGTTTTTAGGCATTCTGGCTTCTTTTGTAAGATTAAATGGTTTACATAAGTATTTTACTTTAAACATAGGGGTAACTGAGCAAATTTGGTTAAGGATAATCTCTTTTGGGTTTTTTGCTCAATTAGGTTTATCTGAGAATTGATACTGGGATAAGACAAGAAACAAGGGTTTCCTGAATGATTTGAGATAGTAAAAAGGAGTTTGGTAGGCCTGAAAAACCTTTTTTTTCTTGGAATTGATCTTCAGAGATTTTAAACTAAGGAAATTGGCTCAGACAAAGCTTTTAGGAACATAGCAACTTCTGGGAAAAAATTGGCCATGGTTTGGCCTGTTTTGGGCGTTTTTGGGCAATTTATCCAGTGGATTTTTCTCATTAACAGACTTCACTTTACTTATAGATGGTTTAACCTTGAAATTTGTAGGTCTGTTTATCGAAAAATACCTCAAATAGCAAGTATTTGAAGCTTTGACATGGTTTTCCAACTTTTGAGATTGTTCCTGCGGACAAGTCTGAATCATTGGTGCAAAGAATGGCTTACTGGTCTTCAAAATAGGGGATCTATGGTCAAATTTGAGTTTGGGACAAGAAATTGATAGACAGGGGCTTTGAATATAGTCGGGCGGCTTAATACAGTGGGAAAAGCTCTTTTACAATGCACATGCACAGTTTAAACAGTTGGAATAATATATCATAAGTTAGAAACTTTGATATTTTAAATACGGATCTTGTCAAAGGTGGGAGGTCGTTTGATTTTTCAAATGCGAAATAGGAAGTGGTTTTCATGTTTAACTTGGGTGGTAAGCTGTTTTTACCCAATCGAACACGATCAAATGAAAATATGCCACGTCGCATCGGGTGGTTTTAGAATACAACTTTTATCGCGTGAATTTGGACAAACATCAAGCGATCACTTTCGGAGCGCGAAAGTGAACGCGCACCATTGGATTTGCTTTGATGATGCGAAAGGTCGGATGGATTTAAAAGCTGTGGTGTAAACAAATGTGGGGTTGGGAAAATATTGGGTGTCGAGTAATGTTTTATATATAGTGGCGGGGTTAAAACCTTGGGTTAACTTTATATAAAGCATGAGGCTTTACATAACGGGAATGATTAAAAAGGTAAAGGTTTTTGTTGTGCGATTTCACACTTTAACGTTGGGTTAAGTTGGAGAAGGGTAATAAGTGAATTACAAAGACGCGGGAACATCGCCTTTATAAAAACTTTAGCTTAAAATGACATAGTCGAAGTAGTATTTTTTCCGCTTTAGACATATAAAATATGTATAAAGTGCTTTTTTAGTTTATTTGTATTATATAGTTATAGACTATGGAGATGTATATTCACTATAGGGGGCGGGGTATTTGAATAGGGTTAGTTTTTAGACCAAAGGGAGTGTAATTGGGGTTTTAATTCACCATGTGGATAATATTCTCTGGTCAAAAAATCTTATAATAGTGGGTTTAGGGGATAATTAGATAAAAGGAGTTATAATAATAGGATGAGGTTATGTTTATAAGGAATTAATAAAATAAGTTAGAGGTTAATATGACTTAGGGACAATGTAATACATCAAAATACAATTATATAACTAAGTAAAGTGAAAACTTTAAAGCAAAGCTTTATTATCATAATTTTATCACTTTAACTTAGGATATAATGTCCTTTTGAGGGTTTTTATGCTTTATGAGATGTAGGTAGTTAATCAAATGGGGGCTTTTTGTATCATTAAGTAAAAATGGAGTATTTATTTATGAAATTGCATGGTGATGAATGCGTGAATGGTAGATGGTGAAAATTTTGGGATTAACATAGAAATTTAACACTTTTAACTAGCCAGTCATTGAGCCTTGGGTCCGGTCCCAACAGAAGTCAGATAAATGCTTTGAGCCTCTTTGACTGAAACTTTAGAATGTCAAATAGCTATAGGGGAGGGGAAATTAGTGATTGTTGTCCGGTGACAAATATTTACAATGATTTTTCCACCTTCTTCTACCTACCCAACTTTAATCTAACATTTTTTCTTCCATTTTGTAGGTGCACTTGAGCTAGAAAACCTTGAACATTTTATTCTTTTGAAAGTAGTAAAAACTATCTAATTCTACCTTATTTCATCCAAGGACCCAGATTAAACTATTGGGTTCCTTTTTACTCTATACCTATCTACTGAATTGTCAGGATTAAACTGTTTGACAACTCTTTATTCTCTATCTAAAATGAGTAAATTGAAACATGACAAGTCAAGATTAAGCAGTTCAACTAATCATGGATTATGGAATTTATTGACACTCTGCCATAATCAACTGCAAAAAGTAAAAAGTAGTGGCATTTAGACTTGCACACTTTCTTGTTTTATTCATCTTTTTCCTTTTGGGGTATATCATTTTTCTAAGTCCTTTGATTTTTCTTTTAGGACTTTTACCCTCTTTTTGATTTTTGATTTTTTTATTTTTTTCAAAATATGGGAAAACAACTTGTAGAAAGCAAAGTATGTACATATTTACAAGACTATCATAAGTCAATTCCAAATTATGAATCCTATATTTATAGGACCCTAACACATTATTGAATGTAATTATGTCAAAGTGTGTAAAACATCATGAAAATAGTCGTTGATGTCTTGAGAGGTTGAGTTAAGTTGGTTTAGGGTCATGTTTCATCAAAGGATCATGAGTTAAGTCATATTGTTATGTCTTGTCATCATGGGCATTGATTTGTAGGGTCCCTTGGGTCAGTTAGAGTGTCAAATCATGATCAGTCCTGACATCATCACCAATACAATAGTCTGAAAGGTTCACTGCACAAAGTCTACAAGGAGTATTACACTTCTACAAAGGCATAAAATTTTGATGAGGAATCAATATTTTTGACACTTTTGTCCATGTAGGAGTTTTTTGTGAATATTTGTATCAACTCCAAATCATTTTTCTCAGTCAGAAGATCAGTATTTGGTCAAGTCATGAAGATGGAGTTGCGTTGTGCAACTACGTTGTGTTTCTGATGCAAGAAGAAGGTTTGGGGTTTGAAGGTTTGTGTATGACCTAGAAGTTTTCTCATGGGTTTGAAATGTTGTATGGAAAATTCTGTGTCATCCCAATACCCTCAACATGTTAGATGATGACTGGAAATAGTGTAAGCTTGGAGCATTGCGCTTCTGCGCTACGCTTTCACATAGTCATTGTATTTTCACCATGTATCTTAAACCCTATACCTATTTTCCATGAAATTTGTATATTAAATGCATGGTGGTGAGATTAATAAGCTCAATAATTTCAGGTCAAAGTTTCTCACGATTTTTGAGAAACAAGCCACCATCATCTACATCCATTTTTGGATTTTCTCGATATCTGTGAGTCGTATTTGGCTAAACATTTTTGTGGAGATAAGTTATACTGATATTAAATTTCTAACAAAAAATCAACTCAACCCGACTTACCATTTAAGATTTATTCAAAAAATACAGTTCGTGTGATTTTGTGTTGCACTTTTGGATAGTTTAACTTCAAGATTTATTCCTGACCAAATGGAGATGAATTTTGAAAATGTAAAAGAGGTTTTTGTTAAGAAAGAGCCAAATGAAAAAAACCTCCTTCAATTTATTCACAGGTGTCATATATTGGAATATTAAAATGAATATCTACAACCTATCTTTCCGATTTTGTTATTTCCTATTTTAGTCATTATTTTTGGGTGTAGATTCCGAGGATCTAGAGAGGAATTTGTGAAAACTGAGAGAGGTTTCTCCAAAGAACAATCTCATATAAAAAAAATCCTTCGATTTTGTCACATATTTCATGTTGCAATAGATACGAGTTAATATTTGAGCCTTATTTTCCATAAAATCGGTCCCTATTCCTAAAACGAAATTCCAAATTTAATGTAATTGATTCTATCTTTGGTGAAATTGTTGATCTCAACCCCCTGAGTCCAAGGATGAGATAATTGTATATATTTTCATGCATTTCAGTGTGCAATAGGTTGGTTGGTTTTTTAGGTTTGAGAAGAAGAGAATTATGTATGTTGTATTTTTTTTGAATATTTACTAGTGAATGAAAGAGACAGAGGCATGATTTACATGGTTTCATGTGTCAGATATTGATGGTGTTGTGCTTATCTCATGTTGTAATTTTTCCTTATGTTATTTCAATATATATAATGTATGTCTTATTTTTTGGTTGAACCTGAATTTATCTCAGAATTCATTGAAAAAGTGTTATGATTTAGTTTACCAAGCAATCTATGTTTTCTTCTTAAACAACATTTAGAATTCATCCCATAGTTTGATGCTCTATATGTTGTTTCCACCATTCATCCAATCACACTCCTACAACAAATTAATTTGATTACACCAGCAAGACTGCATACCTTTCCCTTGTAGAATAACCCTCATCTTTTCATCCTATCACTAGAAAAAAAATCAACTTGACATGAATCCATGCCTAATGGATTTGTCTTCCTCCCCGCCAACAAATATATAAAACTTATACCCCACTGAGAACCATGCCTAACCTAATATCTAAGTGGCTGAAAATTTCAAACAGAGAGAGCCCTCTATGGAGTTGGAAGAAAAAATCAACTTGACATGAATCCATGCCCAATGGATTTATCTTCCTCCCTGCCAGCAAATATATAAAACTTATACCCCACTGAGAACCACACCTAACCTAATATTTAAGTGGCTGAAAATTTCAAACAGAGAGAGCCCTCTATGGAGTTGGAAGGGCTATATTCTAGCATCTAAGTGGTTAGTGGTTACCTCTAAGTTTCTAACCTTAGCCTAGGGAAATTACGAAATGCTAACATATTATTCCTTTGTTCCTTGTCCCCCTCTTTTTTCAGTTATGATGTGGGTGCCTCCTTTCAATGATGTCGAAGTCAGTAAATATACAAATCGATTTCTTAATCCATCTTCTCATCCTCATTCCACTTTCCATGATTCAAATATAATGGAGGAAATACCATAATGGTTCATGGAGCCTAGGGTGAAGGCTAATATTTTCATTCCTCAACATGACATTAGAGCTCTTAACTTCAATCTTGAATCTGGTTCCACTGAATTTGTTTCTTCTTCAAGGGAAATATGCCATCCTCTATCATCCACATATCATGACTCATGGTACCATGATTCACTTGATCAATATGCTCCACCAACTAATTCTTCACTCTCTCTTGATTTTCAAGTTTCTGGTTTGAATTACGATATAGTACAAGGTTGTCACATTGCATAGGTAGAGTAGCAGAAAAGTAAATCCTCTTTTGATATTTCTTCTCTTTTTAAAATTCCCCCATGTAAAGATGACTTGCAATCTCCTTATATCGGTAGTGAATCAAAGGAAATCAATTTGTTCATTCTAGTAGTCTTAGGCAATAGTCATTCTGACGATGATGGCTTGTCAATATATGTGATGATGAATGCAAAAGTGAGCCAAATTATCTTTCGATTCTTTCAGAAGATGTTGATTTGATAGAATTAGATTTGGAATCTGATACATACGAAGAAGATATTCTTATGGAAACCTCCTCTTCATCTCACTATACCTTGTGCTCTCCTGTTTGCGATGCATCTACATGTGATAAAGATACTCCACGCTCTTCAAGTTCTTCATCAGATGAGTTCACTTCTCAATTGACATAAGGTAGTGAGGTTTCCCATGATGTAAGAAATAATAATCGAATCATTTAATATCCTTTCCAACCTGTATAATATCTTGTATTGCATGAAGACAACTCTGCAAATTAGCTTGCTCATGAAATTTCTTCGATTCATACATCCCTAGATTTGCGATCAGAAGAATATGTCGACTTGAGTGATTTGGTTATTGAAGTTGTAAAATATAATCAAATCAGTGACATAGATGGTTTCCATCCAGTTAGTGGTGTTCTCATTGATATTATTGAAATAAGTTATCCTCACACTATGCATGATATGATTCAATCTTCATAATTTGATTTTACAATGCTTGAAAGTTTTGGGACTTGTCAGGAAGTCAAGGCACTTCGACTTCCATTGATGGTTATGTTAGGATCTCACAACTCTTGTAAGATCCATGAACTAAATCAGATGTATTTTTCCTTGCAAAATTATTCTTTTTGCATGGTTTCACTCGACGTAATTTCCTTCTTGAAATATGTTTGATGTTGTGGATATAATCTTTCTAACTTTCAAGGTTCAATTTCTGATCAAATTCAAGATTCTATTTCATTTGATTCATCTCCATGCAAGGATCTTGTCCTTAACCAAAGTTTGGAGTGTGTATCTCTCATAGAAGCATGGAACTACAAAGTTGATTATTTTAAAGATTATCTTTGGCTGAAGGAATCATGTCTATCAGATGCATTTCAAAATAGTCAACTCATAGTTATTCTTTTGAATGTCATACTACTAATTTTTTTCTTCATCGTACCTGAAATCCTCTTGAGCGCTAGTGAGTGCATGGGATATATGAGAAATCAAATTCTTTTCACAAACATTCCTTTTCACTTCTTTTGACGATTATGATGCTAGTGTAGTGTATAACCAATTACAAGAAAATGATTTTTTACACTTATCACGTGAGGAATATGACTCTATTATTCAGATCATTAATGAATCTATTGAAATTGATTCATCTTTGTTAATTAAAAACTGGGAATATGATTTTTTCATATACCCATATGATCATTATTCTGTCTCTGACGACTGTTATTCAACTTATTATTTTCTCAAGGAGACCCTAGAGAAACAAAGGAATGCGATCATAGATAAATTTTCCCAGATCCTTCAATATTTGCCACTGACAATGCATCTACATCCATCAGTCCCTCTGGAGGCGCCACTCCTTTTAAGGTACAAGTAAACTTTGACATTCCCATATTTGAGGGCCAAATAGATGCAGACGTCATAGATAGATGGTTTAATATATTAGAATGATATTTCTCGGTTCATGAGTTTTCCGACTGAGAAAGGATTATTTTTGCACTCCTCAAACCCGCCCCCTGTGTCAAGGACTAGTGGGAAACCTACTTGGAGCAAAAGGGCAAGGGGGAACCCTCTTTGTTCTCGGTTGCACCCACTTGGAATTTTTTTTGAGACGCCATCAAGGAACAGTATTATCCTGTGGGGAACTATGAGGAAAAATACATACAATGGACTACGTTGTGGCAGCAAAGGGATCAAGATCTGCATGAGCTGACGAATCTGTTCCATACCCAACACACAAAGTTGGGTATCAAAAATTCAGAGAAACATTTGGTGTTGAAGTACCACATTTTTCTACACAGATACATTCAGAAGGAAATGGAGTTCCTCGACATATCCTCGCTTAGTGCTGCATACTAGTATGCTGCCAAGATTGAGTAAAAGTTCAAATAGTGGAAGCGAGACTTTGGATCTGTGAATCAGAAGCAAGGGAAAGGTGCCCCCAAACTGTAAAACAAAGGAAAAATCCAAGGCACGGTGGCCCAGAACAACCCGCCAAAGACAAAAGAAAAGAACAACATCGCGCAGCCAAAGAAGGACATAGGGAAGTGGTGTGAGTTCCATAAAAGCTCCACTCACAACAAAAGTGAGTGTCGGGCCAAGCAGTCACTAGTGGCCAAGTTGAAGGCTTCTAAATCGGATGCATGATTTGACTCTGAATCAGAACCCGACAAGTGGAATGAAAAAGGGAATCAGATTATCGATGTTGGGCCCATCGCCACCGTCGCTACCACGAAGATTTAGGAGGAACCAGAAGATCTAGAGGAGGGGGAGCACCTCTTCCATTCCTAGATGTGGGTAAAGGGTTCCCCGCTACAGTTCATTGTCAACAGTGGGAGTCAAAAGAACCTCATATCAACAGAGGTCATGAAGCAGTTGGGCTTGCTGACCATAGCACACCTACAACCATACACCATCGGGTGAATTCACCAAGGATGGGATCTCCGCATCAGCCATCAATGTCGCCTTCCCTACAACAACAAGCCCTTCACAGATGAGATATTATGTGACCTTGCTCCTCTTGACGTTTATAATGTATTATTAGGCCAACCATACTTATGGAAGTGACATATTGTGTATGAGTTGTGGCCTCGTGTTGTTATTGTTACTTTGGGCAATAAGTTGTACAGGATACCCTAGGTATCACCTCCTACCACCATATCTTTGGTTACTGAAAACTATGCAGTAAGCTCATTTCAAAAACCAAGAAATTTGTATTCATGATGATTTTCTCTCAGGGAAAGAATAATATTGTGGCCATGACCTCTAGATAGGATCCTCCACATGGCAACAACAGATGGACAAGGTCATGGAGGAGTACGAGGAAATATTCACCTCCCCTGTAGGGGTACCTTTGCACTATCAGGTCAAGCACTCCATCGATCTGATCCAAAGTGCGTCATTGCCCAATGGACCAATCTATTGACGCCCTGTTCTGGATAATGATGAAATCAAGAGGCAGATTCAAGAGTTTTTGCAGAAAGGTCACATCCGACCAATTTCATCGCCTTGTGGGAGCTTGATCATATTGGTGTAGAAGAAGGATGGGACTAGGAGACTCTGTATTAACTATCGAGCACTCAACAAGGTCATTATTCGGAATAGGTACCCGATCCCATTGATTGATGACCTTCTGGACCAACTCAAGTGGGCAAAATATTTCAGTAAGATCAAATTGAATTATGGGTATCACTAGGTACCAATCGAATCCTCTGATGTGTTGAAGACTGCCTTAAAATACAAGGAGGTCCTTTTTCAATGACTGGTCATGCCATTCAAGTTGACGAATTCCCCCGCAACCTTCATGAGGCTGATGGAAGACATCTTGTGGCCATTCACCAACTCATTTGTAGTGGTTTACTTGGATGACATCTTGATCTTCAACCAGACTTGGGAAGACCACCTCCACAACATCTGATAGGTCCTCCAAAAACTGCGGCAACACAAGTTGTGTGCCAATTTGGAGAAGTGCACTTTTGGCATGACCCAGGTTTAGTATCTAGGATACATTATTGATGAGTAGGGGGTACATGTGGATCTAACCAATATCCAAGTCATTCGCGATTGGCCAGCCCCAACCACTCTAATAGAGCTCTTCAACTTTTTGGTCTTGCCAATTTCTACCGCAGGTTCGTGTTGGGATTCTCTCATATAACTTCGCTCTTGATTCAAGTCACCAAGGAGGGGCGGAAGAAAAATTATTTTGGTCTGAATATCAACAGAAGGAATTCGTAGAGTTGAATCAATGCCTCTACTCTACACCAGTGCTCACATTACCAGACTTGCAACAACCATTTGAGATCGAGACAGATGCCTATGACTATGTTATTTGGGCAGTTATTACTCAACAATGACATCTAGTGGAATATCACAGTGAGACACTTTCTGACACGGTCTAAAAGTATCCCACTTATGACAAAGAGATGTATTCCATTGTGCAGGATTTCAAACAATGGAAGCATTACATTTTGGGGAAGGAAACGATCATCCACATAGACCACTGACCCCTGCAGTTCATACAGACACAAGGGAAGTTGCAGAACGATCACCATCAGAAGTTGTCCACATACCTGCAACAATTTCATTTGAGCATCAAGTACAAGAAGGGCATCACCAATAATGTTGTAGATTGCCTTAGCTGACCATCAACCGTGGCACTAACCACTATGTTTAACTCTTGTGGCCACGATACTTCCAATTGGTCGCTTCTGTACCAAAGCGATCCAGAATTTGGCCACACATACAATATGCTCTTGGAGGGTAAGCAAGTTCCATATTTTCACCTCCAGGATGCCCTACCATGTCACCTAGGACACCTTTGTGTTCCTTCAAGCGAGTGTGCCAAGATGATTTGGGAAGCGCACTACAGTTGGGTCGTTGGGAATTTCGAGGTCGAGAAAACAGTAGCAGTACTGCAGAAGTATTTCTATTGGCCAAACCTTCGACAGGATGTCGGGAAGTACATCAAGTCTTGCACTACCTGTGCCATTGCTAAACTGACCATCAAGAAGCAAGGCTTCTATACTCCATTGCCTACCCCTAGTCGACCTTGGGAATCCATATCCATGGATTACATGTTGGGCCTTCCTTCTACTAAGCATGGCAATGACTATGTTTTTGTGGTCATCGACAGATTCTCGAAGATCGCCATTATGATGGTCTGCAAAAAGAATATCATAGCAGAAACCACTGCTAAACTCTTCTTTAAATGAGTATGGGTACACTTTGGGATCCCATAGTATATCATTTGATATTGGAACATCAGGATCCCCAGTACATTTTGGTCCAACCTCTTGTCGATGCTGGACACCAAGCTCACCAAGTCCACAGTTTTCCATTGCAAACTAATGGCTGATAGAAAATTAGATATTATAGAGCAATGAAACACATAAAATATGCAAAAAACACAAGCACGGAAAACACATAAAACCAGAGAGACACAGATATATGTGGTTCACCCAGTTTGGGCTACGTCCACCCCGAACAGCTAGTCCTTCCTTTGTATTATCCAGCAAAATAAAGAGACACAACCTACAACAGATCCACTGTAATATCCTCTGTTCTCTCTCACAGTCTCCCTCTCTGTTTCTCGCTCCGAGAATACACATACCATACACAACCGCAATACAATACCCTCATACAAGAGAGGGGGTGCCTTGTAGGGCAAAAAACCCTAAACTAAACATAACTTCTACCGTCAGATCATTCGCCTAATGAACGACCTAGATTGACTAGAAATTACTATACTTTTACAAGGAAATTTTACATCTGTTTTTAGCTTCAGGGGCACTTCCCCCAAAACCCCCCGCCAGGGGGGGGCTCCATGAAGTCGCAGCCGCCCCCCCTAGACCCCCCATGCAGCGTTTAATTATGGGCAGCTTTTCCGCCCCCATTTAGGTATAGGGGTCCAATGCTGTGATACAAAATAAACAAGATAATCAGGCTCCACACCCAACAATGGCCAAACAGAGGTCGTCAACTGGATGGTCGTACACATTTTGTGCATGTACAAATCAAAGCATCCACGCACATGGGATGAAAGCCTCACATATGTACAACATAACTATAATTGGTCTCTCCATAGCTCAACCAGCCACAACCCCTTTCAGTTGGGCTTGGGATTCCCACCACTATATCCCATTGACGTAGCCATGCCATTTTCAGCTACTCAAGCGTATTCAACTCATGTCCAGGCTGAGGCTGACAAGGTGAACAACTTGATTGAGCGCATTCAACACATTTTCCAACAATTTCATGAAATATTGGACTGGGCCAATGCTAAGTAAAAGCGATGACATAATCAACATCAGGTGCCACACAACTTCCAGGTGGGTGACAAATTGTGGCTACATTTGAAGAAGGAGCGCCTCGTTGGACCCCACCGCAAGCTTCGCCTGCCCCGACATGGGCCATACACCATCACCAAGGTTGTAGGGGACAATGCCTTTGAGCTCAATATTCCACCATTCCTTGGTCTTCACCTAGTGTTCAATGTGGACCGCCTTCGTCCATACTTTCTGCCTCTACTAGACACATCTGACATGGTAGAACAACTCACACCAACATAGTTCAACCCAAACTGCATGGAACAAGCCACAACTGATCAGATCATGGATACATATATCAAGCACACCCGACAACAAAGGATCCCACTATATCGAGTTGTCAAAGTAGACCAAGTCCTTCACCAAGGCAAATGGCTCACCGGGACCAAGTTCAACAGAAGTTTCCTCATCTCAGGGAGGAACTCAACGCAACGGGGAAAATTGCTTCCTAAGGGGGGAGGAATGATCTAGGTGGATATTGGTGGCCACCTACCTATTCCACTTAGAACCCTACCAATTTTTTTTCATTTTCCTTAACTATAGTACAATTTACTATTTTTAGCAGTTTTTCCAGGTCCTGAACTTTCAGAGCTGTTTTGAGGCCATAAATGATGTTCTTTGGGATAACAAGGAGAAACATGGAAGTTCCCTCAATTTTTATCACCTAAAAATTTTTAGTCCTCAGATAGATCTTTCTAATGAGGTATTGAGCACGTCAAACAGAGTTCATATGACAAAGTTATGTCCCCAGGAAGTTGATGTACCAATTTACCCAAATGGGGCCCATAGTTTTGGTGTTTCATCTCCTAGGGTTAGGTATTTGGATGTTTAGGGTTTTCCATTATTCCTCAATAATAAATAGGCCTTCGGGCCTCATTGTAACATAAATCAGAGGCCTGTAGCCACCACATATCTCAGAGATAAGTTACCAGCGCCCTAGCTAGTCTTATTTCTATTCTGTCTGTAAGTATATTTCAGTTATTTTTTATTAATGGAATGAAGTTTTATTTCTGCTGTATCTCTGCATTTATGGGTATTTATGTATTTCATTTTTTTCCTCCATAAATCTAGATTAGTTTCCCAGAAAAAACACAGGGAGCCTTGTACAGGATACAACTAAGCCCACTTCACTAGTTCCCCAACCTCTTCAAAGAGGTTCTAGTCTACATTAAACTTGAATGGAAATGGCCCTAGGTTTTCTATATTCTCTATATTGATCATGATGGGTTGGTGGTCTGATTCTCCTTGTGATTCAATAGTTGAAGAAAAGTCAAGGCATTTGAGAAGCCAACTATTGTGGATTAAGAAGCGGTCTAAGCGAGATGCTATAAAGATTTCTCCAGACCATCTGTTGGACCACGTATATTTCCCAAATTTGGGATTTATGTCTATCATATCTCATATCTCTATTTTTTCCTCCATTCTTTCTCTAAATGGATCCCTAGCTGAAGTCCCTCCTCTTTTTTCTGCGATATTTAGGATGGTGTTAAAGTCAATGTCCATCACACTATTGTGGTGAAGGTTCCTTTCATTTAGGAACACTAAAGAGTCCCAAAATTCATCCTTTTCATTGTATAAAACTGGTGCATAAATATTAATGAAAGGGATTCTTTCCCCAGTATCTCTTTCCTCGAAGAGAGCCATCACCTAGGTTTTCGTTTTTATTTCTTCCACCAAGGAGAAATCATTTTTTAACCAAAAAATATTGAGCCCTCCAGAGGCTCCTCTAGACGACTGGATGAATCCAGAATAAACTTTCTAGAAAATTTCAGCTACTCTGAGAACCTCTACTTCCTCTAATTTTGTTTCTTGAATAAATGCCACCATCGTAGATTCTTGTTTAATTATGTCTCTCATTGCTAGTGTTTTAGCAAGGTTTCCTAGCCCTTTGATATTCCAGGATATCACTTTCATTATTTGACATTGGATTGGTAGAATCCACCATCCTTTCTTTCTTTAGATTTTTTTCCTTTCCCTTTGAGAATTTCTAAAATGGCTATTTGGTTTCCCAATTTTTTGTTCAGTTCATCTTATTTTTCTCGGAGTTCCTTATTTCTTGGCCTGCCTTTTTTTCTTCGAGTTTCTTGTTTCCTGACTGCTGCAGTCATCTAATCAAGATAAATTTTGAGTCATGTGACCAGTGATGACCCTTTCTATGTCCTTGTTCATACTGCCAGGAACAATGCTCAGAGGGTCAGAGATTGGGGAAACCTTGGTGGTGTTGAGAATATGGTAGGAAATAGTTTAATTCAATTATCTTACTTGATAATTTCTTTTGTTATACTGGATATAATTTATGAAGCGCTAAATTTGGATTTGGTGGCTCTGCAAAAAACATAGGAGGAATGGCAGAACCCTATTTTTTCACTGGTTTGTAGTGTGGTGAAATGTGGTGTGCACAAGTGGGAGGCACATGGGCGTTTGGAGCAAATGTATGAAGGTGGGACATGTGGTGCTTCTTAGCGGTGGGAAAAACAAACACTTTGCGCGACATGCATCCTTATCGGATAACACAACAACAGTGCCAGGAGAAATCAAGGTTATGTCGGTGGTTTTTGTTTTGTTTCATGTGTTTTTTGCATTGACGTCTTCTGGTCTGGTCCAGTGAGGGAGCTGAGGTTTTCACATTCAGGTTAGCAGTTAACTAAAAAGCAAACAACAGGGTTGTTCATGTCATTTTCGAGCTGCAGTCAAATGCTTGGCATTACAATGGTGGTAATTATTGTTTTCACAGAGTGTTTAGTTTCCTTTTTATTGTTTATTCCTAAAGTCGGTGGTTAGTTTGGGGTTAAGGGGTTGTGATATTCCTAGGAACACAATGAAAACGGTCTTGAGTTATCGTTTTCTATGGGAGGTGGTTACAGTGCTTTCTTAAAAATTTATGAGGTGTCGAGTGGCCTATCAGTTTTGTGGGTAAGCAAGATGGGGAAGGAGAAGGATTTTGTGGATGTGGAACCGATTGTGGAGAACATCCTATCGGTTTGGGTTTTGGAGCCTACTAATCAGAACCTGGCTAAGGTCACCCTTCCACCAAGGTCACATGCTGTAAGCGATGGGGAGGAAAAGATGAGGTGGAGTTTGGTTGAGGGGTTTGTCTCACTGAAAGGGGTTGACCTAAAGACTCATGTTTCTCGGAACCCTGACAAGTATCTACCAAAAATTACTCCAGGAACACCTGTGACGGGGCAGAAAATTTCATTCGGACTTATACACTGGAGGTAAGTAAAAATTTACCCAAGAGATATTTTTCTTCTATTTTCCATTTGGGGGGACTGGAGGATATTGTATTTGGGGCAGGATTTGAAGGGAAATTGGGTATAATTCTGGCTTAGGAGTCGGCGGTTTGTCTGAATTTGTGGGGAAGTCTGGGGTGGTGTCGTGGTTGGAAGGACACATAAACCTTATTTCATGCACAGGGGGTGGAACTTTCTTGTTAGTGGGAATCCGTGAGAAATAAAACACCAACTTGAAGAGTCTGGGCTAGGGCTCATAGGGGGGTTTTGGAAGTTACACTTTTGGGGAGAAAATAGGCGGAAATATTGGACAATTGGTGGTAGCCAGGGAAAGAGAGGGGGTAAATTTCTATAGGGTTCCTCTGGTGAAATGGGGAGACTATGGATTGGAGCCAGAAAAAGAGGGGTTGAATGTAAGCCCGAGGTGAGAAAGGGCTGACGGCGTACTGGAGGAGGTGGAAAAGGCTTTTGCCAAATACAAACAAGTGGAGGGCTCTATCAGAGGGGCGAACCCAACTAGGATTTTTGTGAAACATGGAGGGAAGTCTGGGGTTAAAAGAAAAAAGGGAAAAGTGATTAAGGAAAGTACTGAGTTTCCAAACCTGTTATTTGGGGTTGACCTGCACTTTGATAGTGTGATGGCAGCGTTGAAGTCTATTCTTATGGGTAGGGCACGGGGAAAATTCTTCTCAGCCGAATACATAACTGAATGGATAGGGAAAAACTGGGAATCAACCCTCGATAGGGAAGTGGAAGTTATTACATTGTCAAAAGGTTGGTTTATGCTCAATTTCGAGAACATTTCTACCCTGGAATGGGTGGTGGAAAGGAAACAGGTTTTCAGTATTTCCTCGATCCTTTTCAAGAGATGGAGACCATTGTTTGATTCCAATAGGGAACGATTGGATGAAATACTGGTGTGGGTGCGACTTCTTAACCTTCCTCCACATTTCTGGACTGTGGATGTTTTTTGAGCGATTGGAAACAATTTCGGTGCTTTTCAGGAGGTTGATGTGTCTTTTATGGAGACGAGGGCTAGGAACATAGCATGTGTATTATTGAAACTTGCTCCAAGGGAGGGGATGATTAAAAAAATTATCCTAAATATGGAGGGCATTCCTATGAGCAGATGATAGACTACAAACACTTGCCCTTTCGGTGTCACAGGCACCATAAACATGGGAACTTGGAAATTTATTGCCCACTAGGATTCAACAAAAGCATGCGACACAAAGGAGGGACAAAGCATGGTCCTAGGCACTAGAGAGACAGGGATACTCAAGAAGACATGGAAGACAAGCAAGAAATGGGTGTTATGGAGGCACACCAATAGGCAGAGGAGACGACACCAATGGAAGCAACTAAAAATCAAAATAGAACAGTGGAGAAGGGCATTGAGATGGATTACAATGAGGAGCAGATAGTACCAATCCCTGTTGATCATGCATCAGATTTAGTGGGTATTTCTCCTTGTCCCTCATTTCCTATTTTAAACTCTTTTGATCATTTGTTAAATTATATGAAGATTCTTGGTCCCTCCAGGCTAGTTTCAAATGAACTTATGTGTGTTAGAAATCTCTCTCTAGCCATGGATAGCATCATTACCACTATCCAAAATTTATCCATTGATAATATCCCCTACAATCTAATACCTAGGGGAAAAAACAGATGGAAATATAGATATTTGGGGGGTTAGGGAAAAATCACTATATTGAAAATAAAAAAGGATCACAGGAATAAAAACATATATTTTAAAAGCCCAACTGAGAGCCATGATTGACATTGCAAATGGCAGAAAACTGTCCTTAAAATTGGCACTTAGAGCAATGGGTTCACCTGACATTGTTACTAAATTATTGTTTTATCTTTCAATTGTAGAGGTCTAGCTAGTGCACCTAAAAAATGAGAACTTAAATCACTCATACACAACTACAAACCTGATGTCCTGATGCTTTAGGAGAATTTGGGACAGGGGGATCAAGTGTCAAAAAAACTTTCTACTTTTCTCCCAGGGTGGACCTTTGCAACCTCATATGTCAGGGGAAAATCTTGTGGTTTGACTACTAGATTAAAAAACTATACCATCAAGTTTAATAATTCATGGACTTATGAACTTATGATTGGCGTGGAGGTTTTTTCTCTGTCACATGGATCAGAGATTACTCTAGTCAACTTTTATAGCCCATGCTTGGATCAGGTTGTTTTTTGGAACACATTTATCTCTAAATATTTCATGATTGGACCAAACCTGGTAGTGGGGGGTGATTTAAAGTTTTCTTTGGGGATGGGAGAGACCTGGGGTCCTCAGTATAGGGCTAACCCTCTAGCTAATTTTTTCCTAAAAAAGTTAAGAGGAGGAAGCTTGATTGACTCAAACCTCATTAAGATCTCCCCTGCTTCGAGGAATAAAAGAGTGAGGGAGGCACGTGTGGCTAAGAGACTAGACCCTTTTCCTCCTAAGTGATGACCTAGCCAACTGAACCATATGTTTTCAGAAATAGGTTGGTTTTGGGGGAGAATCAGATCACAACTCAATACTCTTGGAATTGGCTGGACCTAATAAAAAGCCAGGCTCTTTGTTAAAATTCAATTTTGGTTTGCTTAAAGAGAAGGATTATCAAAAGCTGGTAGCTGATACATGTTTCCCAATGAATGGGGGAGATAAATTTTCTTTCGTCCATGATTATGTAAATAATATGCAAAAAATTAAGAGGGGTACTATTATATGGGCAAAAGGAAAGACTATAAAGGACACCATTGTGCTCAGGGCTATTGAGGAGGCACTTGATCAGATGAACAGTCAAGGGGGCTGAGGGCTATATGGATGAGGAGTCGAGAGGAAGAATACAATTTTTGGAGGTTAGGAGAAGAAAAATCCTACTAGACAGGGAAGAAAAATGGAGATTAAAGAGATGTGCTATCTGACTAACAACTAATGATGACAACATTAAATTATTTAAAAATTATGCAAAGGGAAGAAGGAATTTCAATATCGTTTGGGAGCTTGATAAACTTGAGGGACAGGTTGCCAAAAACTTCCAAGAGCTTTCCATAATGGGGAAAAATCATTTCAGGAATCTATATGGAAATTAGGAGGGAGAGACGATTAGGGAAGTGATTAAGGTGGCACAACATTTCCCTAGGTATGCGGGTGAGGAGGAAAATAACCGTCTTTTGGCTCTAGTGGAGAAAAAAGAGGTTGAGATGATATTGAAAGAAATGCAAAAATACAAGAGCTTGGACCTAGATGGGTGGACTATGGAATTGTTCCAACACTTCTTTGATCTAATTGGGGATGCTATCACAAATGTGGCAGAGGAATCTCGAAAAAATGCCTTATCCATGATGCCCTCAAATCAACTTTCCTTGCCCTCATTCCTAAGACGAAATCTCCCTCATCCTTTGATGACCTCAGGCCTATTTCCTAGTGTAATTGTATCTACAAAGTCATTGCCAAAACAATTACAGACAGAGTAAAACCCCCGTTATCTTGTAATATTTATAAAGAACAGTTTGGTTTTCTGGATGGCAGGCAGATCCATGAGGCTATTGGAGTAGCTCAGGAATCCTTGCCTAGAGTTAAGATGTCAAAGAAAAAGTGTATGATAGTGAATATTGATTTATCAAAGGCCTATGACCGATCATTTGGTTATATTTAAGGCTACTTCTAACCCTTCTTGGTTTTAGAATTGAATTCATCAATTGGATTATTGGTTGTATACCAAATGTTTCTTTTGTCGTTATTATTAATGAGGTAGTGTTCCCTTTCTTTCAAAATCAAAGAGGGCTCAGACAAGGGTGTCCCCTCTCCCCCCTGTTGTTCCTACTTGTTGCTGAGGGTTTAAGTCAGTTGATTCATCAAGCTAGGAGAAGAGGTGAATTTAAAGGCATTGAGGTGGAAACAAACCCGTTCATCCCCCATTTATTATTTGTGGATGATATTATTTTGTTTGGTAATGGGAACCGGATGTAAACTCAAAGGTTGAAAAATATTCTGGATTTATTCATGAAGGAAACTGGATGTATGGCTATAAACAACCAGAAATCATCTCTAACATGTGAAGGTATCTCGGATGTAGACCTGGCCTGGTCCTTAAATTTTCTCCCTTTCTCTCAGAATAGTTTGGGAACCAACATCAAATATTTGCGGTTCTATTTGAAACCAGACACTTACAGGAAATAGGACTGGTAGTGGTTTGGCGCAAAAATTGAAAAACATATAAGTCTGTGGAGCTACAAGTGGCTTTCTAGGGTGGGGAGGTTAGTACTCATCAAATCAGTCATAATGGAAATTCTAATATACTGGATTGCCCTGGCATGGGTCCCAAAAGAAATTATAAATAAAATAAGAAGTATTTGTATTGGTTTCCTTTGGTCTAGTAAGGAGGATAAGAAGGTGCTCCTATGGGTGGCTTGGGATAAAATAACAAAGCCAAAGGAGTGGAGAGGTTGGCACATAAAGCATTTACATACCTCTATTATGTCATTGGCAGCAAAATTGGGATGGAGGATTCTGACTGAGAAAAAAATATGGATGATTGTGGTTAACAGGAAATATATTGATCCAATTCTAGTGGATGAATGGATCAGGAAGTTGGATAAAGGTTTTACAAAGTCATCTTCGATCTAGAAAGCTATTGTGATGGCGTTAGGGTTAGTGGAAAAAGGAATTACATGGAGGATAGGAAATGGTGAAATGTGTAGGATCGGTTTGGATCCTTAGGTAGGATGCAACGATCAATTTACACACTCAGAGGGTTTGGTGGAGGCTCTTGAACAAAAGGGGTATATACTCTGAATCATATTGGAAAGTCGAAAGATTCCACAATTTGGGCCCAAGCATGGAAAACGACAGAGGATTTAATGATCAATCATCAGTGGGGTCAGAAGTGGCATGGATACATTCAAGAAATATCCTGATCAAGAGTGAGACTTAAGGATTTTCTGGACTCTTTCTACTGGGTTCACACAAAATCAGGCATTTACTCTCCAAAAGAAGCATATTATTATATAATGAAAATAAGAGAAAGGGGGGCTCAAGAATGGTGGTTCAAATCTTTGTGGAAAGTGGAAGGGCCTGCAAAAACAAAACTCTTCTACTGGTGCATTCTGAAACAGAGCATCCCAACATGGGACATACTCCAAAGAAGGTTCTTAAAAGGCCCGGGTTGGTGTGGCTTATGCAAGGATGCAAAGGAGTCTATTGATCACCTCTTTCTATTCTGCAACTTTACCAAAAAATTTTGGGAGCACACTCTATCACTATGTGAAATCAGGGCTATGTGGCATGGTGAAACCTGTGGTGAGGTCTGAAGATTATGGTGAGTGATAATAAAGGACCAAGAATTCATATGTATTCCCCTCCTAATCACCTGGGGTATTTGGTTGGCCAGAAACAAAGGAACATTTATGAACACCACTTTATCCCCCTCCATTGTGGTTGCAGAATGTGTGGCCATCCTTACATTTTTACCCTCCTCTGTCTCATCCAAAATAACAAGGAATGTAACGATCGAATAGATAAAATTTGATATCCCATGGGCATATTTTTACGAAGCAACTGATAACCAAAGGAAATGTGGTGCGAGCATGATAATCACAAAAATCAAATTGTTTCAATTGCTTCTTCTGTGGGAATTGGAGAAGGTACAAACAATTTTGCTAAACTACAAACACTAAAACTTCTCATTTGCTGGATCATCCCACTTGGAATTGAATTATTTCAAATCTTCGGTGACTCCATGAATGTCATAAAATGGTTTAACAAGACACGAAGATGTCAAAATTGTTTGTTACTTCCAATTCTTGAAGAGATACAGGAATCAAAAATGCATTTTATAATGATTTATGTATACCATATATACAAGGAATGAAATGGGGACGTTGAGCGTCTTTCTAAGGATGGATTATAAAAAGCTTTGGACTCGTGGCACATAGAGGAAAATGACGGGATTGTGGTCCGTGTGTCGGACACTAGACCGTACTGACCGGATGCTCTTACATTTTACACTAAATGATTGTTTTTATTTCCCTCCAGCAAATGGTATATATCCTGGAGTTTATTTTTGTATATATAAATTTATGGACAGACTGTTTTTTGTTGTTATTTTTTAAAACTTATGTTGGGGCTCGTTTGGGTTGTTTTCCCAAAATGGAGGCCCGAGTTTTTAATTGTTTTATCTTACATTTTTATGACTATGGGGTGTTTTCTCCGAAATGGAGGCCATGTTGTCACCAGATTTTGATCACCATGGCTGACTGGTCCACCATAGTTTTTTCTTACGGTGCCACCTATTTTATGGTACACAATAGTTTTATTTTTTCTTGTTATGGACAGACTATCATGCTTTCCCTTAATTGGAAAGGAAAACAAAATGAGTGTTGCGGCATATACAATGTAACCTTTTTACTATATATAAAAAGTTTGATTTCTCTTGGGGGGGGGGGGGGGAAATTGCTTGTGTTATACTTCTTATGCGTCTATTACTTAGATCCTATCTTCATTATATTATTATGTCTTTCATCAAGTCAATTATCAAAACACAAGAGACACAGAATTTAGGCTCTTCAATCCAGGGCCAAAACCTCTCCCTCTTGGAGAGGAAAACCTGCAAGTAATTCTTCTTATATATTTTCAATTGAGAATTACCATGACCATGACACAGACCCTTAACACTAGTATGCCTTCAAGACCTTGTCACTACTCTTTCTTTGCTCCTTATGTTTATCTTCCCTTTCTGCACTGTGCTGCACCAACACTAGGGAAAGTTGGTCCCTTATCTAGCAGCCCTTACCGATGTGCCTTCTATTGTTCTTCTTCAACCTATAAGAGATTCCTCTTACTACCAAGTATGAGATCCTTCCTTCTCTTGATACTCTTTGCAAGGTTCTTCTTGTTGCCAAGAATCCTCCTTACACACTACTGTACTGAAGGCTAGACCGAGACCTTATCCATTTTTTAGTATGCCTTTGTAGTCTCTCTTTTTGTGGTATATATCATGTTTTTATCGCACTGTAGTTCAAACTTATATCATGGAATTAAACCCAAAATAGGGAGCCTTTATTCCTTTTTGCACTACCTTATAGCCATGTTGGAATGTCTCATCTCTTTGCACCAAATCACAGAACTAGACGAGGTAGGATAGACCTAAAACAAAGGTGGTTTATCCTCTTCTTCATTCGTTGTTTTTCTCTTCTATTCCGCTGTCATTGCAACCCTTAACCCACACTTAAATCACAGAAATTTTCTGAAGTTCATCTCTCCAAATGAGGAAGCAGTCCTTCCTTTATATAGGGAATGCTTCCCTCTTCTAGGATGACTTGACTTTTGTGGGTAGGCTGACATGAACTAGTGTGTAGGCCAACATGAACGATGGTGGATCTTCAACGTGTATTGAGATGACTTCAAGGAGAATATTTACAAGGTCTTAAGGCATACATTTTCATCAATAATTTCTCTTTACAAGTGTAACAACACTTCATATACATGACTCTAGATTATACATTTATGACAAGTTGAAAAAACCATAAAGACATAAAGAATATTTATTTGACCTATAATAAAAACCCCTTACTCATGAAACCCATGAGTCAAGCTTTTACAAAATACATTTTATTATCTTTGTCTTCTTCATTACATTAATTCATAATTACTAGTCATTATAAAGATTGAACCTAGTTACACTTTCCAACACTCCCTCTTAACTAGGGAGGTATTTGTAATGGTACATGGTCACCTTCAATCTGAAGA
The DNA here is from genome assembly GCA_034641835.2 of Pinus albicaulis. Classification (NCBI taxonomy): domain Eukaryota; kingdom Viridiplantae; phylum Streptophyta; class Pinopsida; order Pinales; family Pinaceae; genus Pinus; species Pinus albicaulis. Next base: position 1,307,406,741 of record CM076574.1, read on the forward strand.
ATCTCTCATAAGAAGAATCGTATTGGTAACCCATCTATATAGAATCATATTAACCATCAGCATTTTCATAGTACAAGGCCCTGACAAACAACTCCATCTCTCCACGAGATCTTAGCTACAATGTTGGCGAGACCAATGATGAGTAGACACCCACATCATTGTCTCTCTTTTATCATATCCCTCTCAGGTTCACTCAGGATATGTCCATAAGGACAATTATTATTGTTAGATTCCTCAATCCTCAAAGAATATCAATCCTTCCATGGCTACTCTTATTGGAATGTCTTATCACATTCTCAAAGAGTATCAGATGTCAGATGATTACCCAATCCTCCATTCTGTATCCCAGAATGACGTGTCTATCTCTCCCTCTCAACTAGGGGCAACAAATTCCTAATATTTCTTCTTGGCTTAGGAGCCACTAATGTTTCTTCCAAGTACGAAACTCATTACCATGCTCCCTCTTAATCAGGGACCTGCATCAATAATGATGAGAACACCCAGCTACTCATGAAGAGCTATTTTCTTTGATTTCATGAATTTATTTGTTGTTAAGGAGTCTTCATCTTTGGGATCTTTTCATAGGGTAGATATCATCCATCATTTTCATCGAGAGTCATGTATTTTATCATAAAGTAATCCATCAATCTTCTCATCTGGTCTAGCTTCATGGCATGATGTTTTCCTTTGAACCATACTTCTTCCAAGGTTATTTCATCATGCCATATGGTTTTCAACCTATGGAAGAGATATACTTCCCTTTGGCATCCCTGCATAAGCTCATCAGATATTAATTAGTTATAAATATGAAGCTTTAAATAAAAAAGTTACCTTAGTGATGATATTTCACCATGACATATTCTTATAGGCATCGACATCCTTTGTTTATAGATTGATACATCTCCTAAAGATATGCACTGTCAAGGGTCTCCATCTTTTCCAAACTTCTATTAGAGGCTACATATCTTCCTAGGAGATTTTCTAGTCAAGTTTTCATGGCTTCCTTGGATGTTGAAAAATCCCTAAACACATTAGGAAGAAGTCTTTGACCTATAATAAAAACTCCTTGCTCATGAAACCCATGATTCAAGATTTTACAAAATACATTTTATTATCTTTATCTTATTCATTACATAAATTCATAATTACTAGTCATTGTGAAGACCGAACCTAGTTACACTTTCTAACAGGTGGGAGTGGATTAAAATCTAACTTCATTCGGGTTACTCTCTGCTACTATTTCACCTTCTTCAACTACCAAATCCTCCTCCAAGCATTTCCCTTTTTCTTGTTGGAGGGGAGTTTCCATTTCTACTTCATTGAGAATTTTGAAGGGATTCGAAGAGGAGGGGACAGTGATGTTGGCTAAAGCTTCTCGATGATCTAGGTGGCTCCAGACACACTCAGAGGTCAAAGAGGGTTGATGATAGGTCAAACTTAAAAGTGGTCATATTTCTCTCAAGGTAGGTCCAGATTGAAGTGCTCGTCGCCCTGATTCCAATGATGTGAACAGATCTCCAATTTGAGCTCGTATGGAGAAGTTAGAGCAAGTCAAATTTTTGATCAAAGTGGGCAGTAGGAAAGGTTTATGGGTCCTACAAATTGACCGACACCGGGACGTGGAACATAGCTCCTAATAGCGGGCGAAATTGTTGCCTCTTTAAATCGCCAATGACCCTTAATTTTGTAAAAATAAAAAATGACCATATGGTCATATAAAACCAAATAAAAATATTAAAAAAAAGAGGGCGGGACGGGCCTGCTAGACCTGCCCACCCCAACCGCCATAATGTATTATTAATATAAAGTATTAAAATATTGCAGGGAGGTAGGTGGTCAAACCCCACCACCCCCGGCCTTGTAACTCGACACCAAACAATTGGAACCATATTTAAATGGGTTGGCAGGGCTTGAAACCGAACCAGTTGGGAGGGTCGGCCTGCCCACGCGGTGGCCCAATAGAATTCCAAACCACATATTGTTATAAACTTTAACGGTGTCTACCACCATGCGAACAACGCTCCAAAACATTGCAAAGACTCTCTTAAAATATGCCAACGGTTTCAACCACGGTTTAAAAAAAAAAGTGCGCTAGTTCCAAAATAATGTAATGCTATGCCAATATGGGGGTGGAATGGTTTTGAACCCGACCCACTACCCAATTACTCTGTTGAATTTATCGTTTGGACCAACAAGAATCTTGTTAACTCTGCCATCCAACATTATTAAAACCAAGTTTGCTTATTTTCCACCAGAGAAAGGGGCAGATTTGGGCAGCAACGTGGAACCATGAGCCAAGGAGGGGGTGGAACCATTCCCCAGGGAATTTTGAGGGCATCAGAAATATTCCCTAAGATGCAGAACTTGCTAGTGTCAGTTTTTGGCAAATTTTATGTCGATTCCACACCTCTCGGCGACAGGAGTTCGATGGAGGTGTCTGCTCTTGCAGCTGGGCTCTCCATTTTTCATCCATATTCCAACTTGGAGGTATAAGAGTTCTTATGTAAACTTGCTTGTATTGATTCTATTTTCATGCCACTTAATGAATGAAGGCCTCCCCACTGTTGAGCAGAGCCCGGAGACATAGTCCAAATTGGACGAACTCCGTAATCAATTTTTGGTGTCTTGATCTCATGCATGTTATGTTCTCTTTTCTCTTCGTTTTATGTGCTTATGTTTCATGGTTTTAAGTGCTCTGTTATATGTAATTAATTAATGCATTTATAAGAAAAATATCTTGGATCACTCGAGGATTTTTCATTTCTCCTTTCCCTTTCGGAGCACCTTTTTTTTGTTTCTGCCACTTCTCCTCATGAGCAGAAGGTGCCTCCATACTTTTATCTTTCCCAGCTTTGAAGTAATCTCTATCGAAGTTGCCATAGTTATGACAATGTCTACATTTGAATGGTATTTTTTCATAGTCCAAAGTTTTTCTATGCTTCCATTCTCCCAAATTTAGATTGATTTCCTTTGGTAGTCCTTTTTCCAAGTCTACTTCTACACATATTTTGGAGCAAGAAAATTGGGAGTCTTTGGGTTTAGATTTATCCAAATATTTCCCAACCCCATTGTCAATAGATTTGAGAGAATCGTCGCTCCATCAAGAGATTGGAAGACGCGAAATCTTAACCCACAGTGGGATGGCAGTGTGGATGTCCTCGTCTGGATTGAATTCCATTTGTTCAGATACATTCCTCTAGAGCTGAAGAAATATGGTCCATTTCGAAACAGTACGTCTCTGTCCTATTTTATTTCAAATAAAAAATGAAAACCCCATTGCCAACAGTTCAGAGAGAAATCTCTCCCTTCATCATTAGATTCTAAGTTTTTCCTAACCAAATTTCCATTGACCTTGGAGAAGGCCACATACCAGTGAATTTTTCCATCAGTGCTTGCTCAACATAAACTAGGGAAGTGTGGCGTGCACCATCCGGTAATGAAGCATTCTTTATCTCATTATTTCTCTTAACAAATTTGGGCGCAGTAGCAGCTGGCCGCGCGCGTTTGGGGAGGGATTCCACCAGGGATTGGAAGGTAGCATCGACATAGATGTCAGAGAAGGGTGGAGGGGGGGCCTCCCCCTCGTCATTGGCCATTGAAACAAATAGCGAAGTTGGCGGTTGGGGAAGTGAAGCTCACAGTCTCCTAGGGTTCCAATCGCTCCGAAATTTGTTTGTTTTGCTCCAACCAATGAAGAGATATTTTAACCAAACTTATATGATGAAATAATTTAATAAGGTTCAAATAATTTTATTGTGGAACAAAGAAAGAAATCCTTTCATTCCAAGTTTGATATTTTATGGATTGGCCCCTATCAAATATAGAAATTTTGTGGTTTTAATTCTTATATGCTCAAAAGTATTGATGGAGTAAATGGGTAGCACTTAAAATATTTATTTTCATGAACATTTTTGGGAACTATATAATCAATATATTGTAATTTGCTTTTATCTATCATCGTTTACGCTACTTCATATTTAAAGGGCCTAATCATTAGTCATTTCCTTGTCTTTTCTTATTTCCCTTTCTTTGATTTCATGACCAAAGGGAAGAGCTTTTTGGATTCTCAATAACTCAAAGGGATCTCTATCACACAATTGGTGTTGAAATGTCAATTCCCTTTCATTTTTATCCTTTTTGTTACATCCTTTATTGCATGTGGGTGAATAAGGGAAAAATAAATCCTCATCTTACTACCATCTACACTAGACATGCACATCATACTCCTTTTTGCATCATTTATTAACAGTTAAACACTTAGTCATTTTTATGACTCTCTTCTTACAATATGCAGACAATTGTTGCAAACTCCACACTCTGCATACCATATGACTTACTTGTCGGTATCCTACACAAAGGATCCTAAGCCAATGGTACACTTAGTTGATTTCTCGATCTCCTTTACTTATGATGTAGATAAACCATTACCTTTCCTCTAAATTAACTTTTCTTCACAAAGTATCTTCTCCACATAGATTCTAAAGGAGATTTGTTGGAATTGCAACTTTAAGTTATGTAGTTTGTATAATATAAGTGCTTGAATGATTTTTCATGAGTTAAATCCATTTATACAATAAAAAAATATAATTTAAACAATGAAATTTACATTCTCATGAATAACTGTATCATCATATTCTGAATAAAAAGGACAAAATGTAAAATGGTTAGATTGCACCTAATATAATGAACCTAGCATTAGTTTGTTTAATGATTTATATGATGAGATATATATTAATCCATCTAAAACATTTTTAAATAAGATGGTATATATTCCAACATATAAAACATTAAATGCACTTTTAAATGGGGTAGTATATATTCCAACATTTAAAACATTAAATGCAATTTTAAATGGGATAGAATACCATTTCATATATTGTTTCTAAAAAGCATGTTCATTTATTAATATGTATATCTTAGTAGTGAAATATTAAATAAAATTTAACTATGAAAGATACCTATAATTTTTCAATATTTAAAAAAAATATGTTAATAACCAATTAAAAAAATCTCTCTATATATATATAGATAGAAAGAGATGTGTATTTAAAAATATATTAATAATAAAAAAATTATTTTAATATTGACAATATATTCTTAAATAAAATAATTCAATTATAGTGAGTAAAATATTTCAGTGTTAATAGTGAATTTAGGGCATGAGTTATTCTAAGCACACGACTATTTTGAATCAATTAATTATAATATTTTTTCTTAATTTTCACGCTGTTTGAGAAAAAATAGACATCTAAAATGATTTTAAAAAATCACCACAGAGCAGGATTGCCAAGCCATATATGGTTGTGCTTCAAATCTCATTTCAATAAGCTTCTGGAACAACCTCAAATCGTGCCATCGCAGAACTGCTTAGCTGCGTACTCTTTTTCAACTCAAAACAACAAAGATATGAATCTCCTGGACTTCCATACACATGATGTAAATGTTTAGATCCGTCTTGTCTTAGTATAGGAAAAATAAATACTACGGCAAATGTCACTGCCATTTCTCTCCTGATCATTGCGACTTATGATGAAGATACAATCACCATAATTTAAGTCGAATATTTATGTTCTCCACACAACCTTATGCATTCAAGTCGAATTAAATTCCTGAAGCTTCTGGAAGTTTGTCGAGCACCGAAAGGACTGTGGAAGCGTTTGAAGACGCACTCTCAGAAATCGATGTTTTGGAGGTTTGTATGCACTTGCAGACGTATACACTCTCAGATATGGAGGTTTTTCGACCACCAGAAGGAATGGTTTGTCAAATGCTTTTTGACTGCCTCACCCAGGCATATTGAGATGTCGGAGATTTGTTAAGAACTGGAGGGAATCTGGAACAGCTTGCAGACCGCCACACCTTCTAAGTTCTAGGCCATGGAGGTTTTTCAAACACCTAAAAGGATCTGGAAGTGCTTGCAGACTCTCGCACTCTGAGAGACTGAGTTTTTGGAGGTTTGTCAAACAGCCAAAGGAATCTGGAAGTGCTTGTAGACTCCTGCACATTGAGAGATTAATGTCTTGGAGATTGGTCAAACACCCAAAGGAATCTGGAAGTGCTTGCAACCTCCAGCACCATGAGAGATCGAGTTCTTGGAGGTTTTTCAAACACCCAAAGGAATCTGGAAGTGCTTGCAACCTCCACAACCCTGAGAGATTGAGTTCTTGGAGGTTTGTCAAACACCCAAAGGAATCTGGAAGTGCTTGCAAACTCGTGAACATTGAGAGATCAATGTCTTGGAGGTTTGTCAAACACCCAAAAGAACCTGGAACTGTTTGCACTCTTTCGCACTGTGAAAGACTGAGTTTTTGGAGGTTTGTCAAACACCCAAAGGAATCTAGAAGTGTTTGAAGACTACTGCACCATGAGAGATCAATGCCTTGGAGGTTTGAAAAACACCCAAAGGAATCTGGAAGTGCTTGTAGACTCCTGCATTGTGAGAGAATGAGTTTTCGGAGGTTTTTCAAACACCCAAAGGAATCTTGAAGTGCTTGCAAATTCCCGCAATCTGAAAGTTTGAGTTCTTGGAGGTTTGTCAAACACCCGAAATATTATGGAAGTGCTTGCAGAATCTAGCACCCTGAGAGAATGAGTTCTTGGAGGTTTTTCAAACACCCAAAGGAATCTAGAAATGCTTACAGACTCCTGCACCCTCCGAGATTCAGGTGTCGAAGGTTTGTCAAACACCCAAAGGAATTTGGAAGTGCTTGCATACTGCCACACCCTCTGAGATCAATGTGTTGGAGGTTTTTCAAACACCCAAAGGAATTTGGAAGTGTTTCTAGACACTAGCGCCTTAAGAGATCGAGTGCTTGGAGGTTTTCCAAACACCCAAAGGAATTTGGAAGTGGTTGCAAAATCCGACACCCTGAGAGACTGAGTTCTTGGAGGTTTGTCAAACACCCAAAGGAATCTGGAAGTACTTGCAGACTGCTGCACTATGAGAGACTGAGTTCTTGAAGGTTTGTTAAACACCCAAAGGAATCTGGAAGTGCTTGCAGACTCCTACACATTGAGAGATTAATGTCTGGGATATTGGTCAAACACCCAAAGGAATCTGGAAGTGTTTGCAAACTGCTGCACCATGAGAGATCAATGTCTTGGAGTTTTTTCAAACACCCAAAGGAATTTGTGTTGAAATATTAAATTCAGCTGTAGTTAGAGCCGAAGGACAACAACTCAAAAAAACTTCTTGGATCTGTCGGCACTCCATCTCGCATTCAACTCTGATTTAACATCCTGCAAAACTAATTTTGTTTCAAAGCCGTAGCCTGCATTCACATTTAAAACTCCATTGTTGACCACGCTATCAACCTGAAATCAAACCTCACCATCTTGTCTTTAACTCACGCCATACCTGCACTCAACCACAACAATAAATCTTCACCAACCACAGTTTTGTTTTACCGCCATTCTTATTTAATTCAAACAAAAACACGTGGACCAATATAAATTTATCGCACAACTTTGAGGCCCTATGTCAGGAAGGAAAATTGGTACGCGATTGATCCAGGTGGATATTGGTGGTCACCCGCCTATTCCAACTGGGTCCCCACCATTCTCTCTTTCAGTTTTTTCAGTTATGGCACAACTTACTATTTTTAGCAGCTTTTCGAGTCCTGAACTTCCGGAGCCGTTTTGAGGCCCTAAACGATGTTTTTTGGGAAAACGGGAAGCAACATGGGACATAGACCAATGTTGGTCACTCAAAAGTTGTATTCTTTGGATAGATCTTTCTAACGAGCTATTGAGCACGTCAAACGAAGTTCAGATGCCAAAGTTACGTCCTCGAGAAGTTGAAACACCAATTTACCCAAACGGGACCCATAGTTTTGGCGCTTCATCTCCTAGGGTTAGGGTTTTGGATGTTTAGGGTTTTCCATTGTTTCTAAATAATAAATAGGCCCTTGAGCCTCATTGTAACTCAATTCAGAGGCCTGTAGCCACCACATCTCTTCTTAGAGATAGCTACCAGTGCCCCAGCTAGTTTATTTCCATTCTGTCTGTAAGCAAATTTCAGTTCTTTGATATTAATGAAATGAAGTGTTATTTCTATTGTATCTTTGTATTTATGGTTATATTTTTATTCAGTTGCATTCATGGATAAATTGGGATCATTGGTATCAGAGTGGTTTTCTTTTTCTTGATCCTTCTTTGCATGTCCCCAACGAGGTCAGGGTATAAGGAGTTAGGGCTCGATCTGGTGGAACCTTTGCAAGATTAGCCTCGCAAACCCCGACGGACGCCCATGGGGGATGAAAATAAAGATGAGGTAATAGGAGATCCTATCAAAATATTTCTCGAGGAGGCCCTCGAAAAACAAAGGAATACAATGATGGATAACTTTGCCTAGATCCTTCAACGACTGCCCACTGGCGGAGCATCTGCATCCAACAGCCACTCTGGAGGTGCAACTCCCTTTAAGTTACAAGTAAATTTTGACATTCCCATATTTGAGGGTCAAATAGATGCAGATTCCATAGATAGATAGTTGAATATATTAGAAGGATATTTCTCGGTTCATGACTTTTCCGACTGGGAGAAGATTATTTTTGCACTCCTCAAAGCTACCCTCATGTCAAGGACTGGTGGGAGACCTACTATGAGAAAAAGGACTAGAAAGAACTCTCTCTGTTCTCAGCCGTACCAACTTGGAATTATTTTCGAGATGTAATCAAGGAACAATACTATCCCGTGGGAAGCTATGAGGACAAGTACATAAAATGGACCATGTTGCGACAACAAAGGGACCAAGATGTGCATGAGCTGATGAATCTGTTCCATACCCTACGCACAAAGTTGGGTATCAAAGATTCAGAGAAACATCTGGTGCTAAAGTATCGTAGTTGTATGCATAGATACATTCAGGAGGAAATGGAGTTCCTCGACATCTCCTCGCTTGGTATGGCATACCGGTATGCTGCTAAGATTGAGCAGAAATTCAAATAGAAGAAGCGAGACTTTGGATCTGTGAATCAAAAGCAAGGGAAAGGTGCTCCCAAACTATAGAACAAAGGACAGAGCCAAGGCATGATGGCTCAAGACAACCTGTTGAAGCCACAAGAAAAGAACAACACCGCAAAGCCAAATAAGGACACGGGAAAGTGGTGTGAGTTCCATAAGAGCTCCACTCACAACACAAGTGAGTGTCAGGCCAAGTAGCCGCTAGTGGCTGAGATGAGGGCTTCTGAGTCAGATGCATGCTCCGACTCTAAATTAGAACCTGACAAGGGGAATGAAAAAGGGAAACAAATTATTGATGCGGAGCGCAATGCCCCTGTTGCCACTACGAAGATCCAGAAGGAGGAACTGGAAGATTCAAAGGAGGAGGAACATCTCTTCCAATCCCAGATGTGGGTAAAGGGCTCCCCGGTACAGTTCATTGTCGATAATGGGAGCCAAAAGAACCTCATTTCAGCAGACACTGTGAAGCGATTGGGCTTGCCGACCACAACTCACCCACATCCATACAGCATTAGGTGGCTTCACCAAGGACGAGATCTCTGCGTCAGCCAACAATGCCACCTTCCCTATAGCATTAAGCCCTTTACGAATGAGGTATTATGTGACGTTGCTCCTATTGATGTTTCTGATGTATTATTAGGACAACCATACTTGTGGAAGCGTCATGCTATGTATGAGTCTCAACCTCACGCTGTTATTGTTACTTTTGGAAATAAGTTGTACAAGATACCAGAGGTACCACCTTATGCCGATATCTCTTTGGTTACTGCAAAAAATGCAGTAAGCTCATTTCCCAAACCAGGAAATTAATTTTCCTAATGATACGCCCCCCATGCAAGAAGAAGACTGTGGCCACGACCTCCAGACAGGGCTCCTATGCACGACAACAATAAATGGACAAGGTTGTGGAGGAGTACGGGGACATCTTCACCTCACCCACAGGGGTTCCTCTGCACTGTCAGGTCAAGCACCTGATTGATCTGACCCCAGGTGCTCTGTTACCCAATGGACTGATCTATCGGTGCTCTGTTATGGAGAACAATGAAATCAAGAGGTAGATTCATGAGCTACTGCAGAAAGGTCACATTCGAGCAAGTTCATCACCCTGTGGGAGTCCGATCGTGTTGGTACAGAATAAGGATGGGACGTGGAGACTCTGTATTGACTATCGGGCGCTGAACAAGATCATTGTCCGAAATAGGTACCCGATCCCACGGATTTATGACCTTCTAGACCAACTCAAAGAGGTGAAATATTTTAGCAAGATCGACTTGAAGTCTGGGTATCACCAAGTACCAATTGAACCCTCAAATTTGTGGAAGACTGCCTTCAAAGCCAAGGAAGGCCTTTTCGAATGGCTGGTCATGCCTTTCAGGTTGACGAATGCTCCCGCAACCTTCATGAGGTTGATGGATGACATCTTGTGGCCATTCACCAAATCATTTGTAATGGTGTACTTGGATGACATTATGATATTCAGCCAGACTTGGGAAGAGCACCTCCACCACATCCGGCAAGTCCTCCAAACACTGCGGCAACACAAGTTGTGTGCCAATTTGGAAAAGTGCACTTTTGGCATGACCCAGGTTCAATATCTGGGATACATTATTGATGAAAGAGGGGTGCATGTGGATCCAACCAAGATCCAAGTCATTCGAGATTGGCCAGCCCCAACCACTGTAACAGAGCTTCAAAACTTTTTGGGTCTTGCTAATTTCTATCATAGGTTTGTGTTGGGCTTCTCTCATATCACTTGGCCCTTGAGTCAAGTCACCAAGGGAGGAGCGAGAGAAAAATTGTTTTGGTAAGAATCTCAACAGAAGACGTTTACAGAATTGAAAAATCGCCTCTGTTCTGCCCCAGTGCTCACATTACTGTTGGGTCTCAATCTGGGTCTTGCTAATTTCTACTGGAGGTTCGTGTTGGGATTCTCTCATATCACTTGGCCCTTGAGTCAAGTCACCAAGGGAGGAGCGAGAGAAAAATTTTTTTGGTCGGAACCTCAACAAAAGGCGTTCACAGAATTGAAAAATCGCCTCTGTTCTGCCCCAGTGCTCACTTTACCAGACTTGCAACAGCCATTTGAGATCGAGACAGATGCCTCTGACTATGCTATTGGGGCAGTTCTTACTCAACAGGGACATCCGGTGGCATTTCACAGTGAGACATTGTCTGACACAGTTCGCAAGTACCCCACATATGACAAAGAAATGTACTCCATTGTGCAAGCTTGTCGACAATGGAAGCATTACATTTTGGGGAAGGAAACAATCATCCACACGGACCATAGACCCCTGCAGTTCATACAGACACAAGGGAAGTTGCAGAATGATCGCCATCAGAAGTGGTCCACATATCTGCAACAGTTTCATTTGAACATCAAGTACAAGAAGGGTAGCACCAATCATGTTGCAGACTGCCTCAGCCGACCACCGATCGTGGCGCTCACCACTATGCTCAACTCTTGTGGGCCGGCCATAGCCCCTTTCAGGTGGGCTTGGGATTCCAGCCACTATGCCCCATTGACATAGCCATGTCATTTGCAGCTGCTCAGGCCAATTCAGCTCATGTCCAGTCTGAAGTTGACAAAGCCAGTAGCTTCATCTAGTGCATTCAACACATCCGCCAACAGGTTCATGATATATTGGACAGAGCCAAACACCGGGTGCCACACAAATTCTAGGTGGACAGCATGGCTATGGCCTGCAGGAGCGCCATCGGACCCCACCGCAAGCTTCGCCCGCTCCGATACGGGCCGTACACCATCACCAAGGCTATAGGGAACAATGCATTCGAGCTCAGTATTCCACCATTCCTTGGTCTGCACCCAGTCTTCAATGTGGATCGCCTTCGTCCTTCCTTCCCACCTCTACTGGACACCTCGGACATTGCAGAACAACTCACACCAACTGAGTTAAATCCAGACTGCATGGAACAGGCCACCACAGATTGCATCATGGACATGCAAATCAAGAACACTCGCCAGCAGAAGATCCAACTATATCGGGTTGTCAAAGCTGGCCAACTCCCGCACCAAGGAAAGTGGTTCACCAGGGACCAAGTTCAGCAGAAATTTCCTCATCTCATGGAGGAACTTAACGCAATGGGGACCATTGCTTCCTAAGGGGGGAGGAATGATCCAGGTGGATATTGGTGGTCACCCACCTATTCTACTAGGGGCTCCACCATTGTCTATTTCAGTTTTTCAGTTTCGGTACAGTTTACTATTTTTAGCAGTTTTTCGGGTCCTAAACTTCCGGAGCCGTTTTGAGGCCCTAAACGACGTTTTTTGGGAAAATGGAGGGCAACATGGGTCCATGGACCGATGTTGCTCGTTCCAAATTTGTAGTCCTCGGATAGATCTTTCTAACGAGGTATGGTACGCGTCAAATGGAGATCGTATGCCAAAGTTACGCCCCTGGGAAGTTGAAACACCAATTTACCCAAACGGGGCCCATAGTTTTGGCGCTTCATCTCCTAGGGTTAGGGTTTTGGCTGTTTAGGATTTCCCATTGTTTCTAAATAATAAATAGGCCCTCGAGCCTCATTGCAACTCAGTTCAGAGGCCTGTAGCCGCCACATCTCTTCTCAGAGATAGCTACCAGCGCCCTAGCTAGTTTTATTTCCATTCTGTCTGTAAGCAAATTTCAGTTCTTTGATATTAATGAAATGAAGTGTTATTTCCACTGCATCTCTGTCTTTATGTTTATATGTTTATTCTGTTTCGTTCCTGCATAAATCCGGATCAGGTCTTCAAAAACCTATGTCCAATAGTCATTGCCCTAGATAGTAGCACACCCATAGATATTTCATCATGCTCAATGGTTGAGAGATCCATTCGCGTAAAAATTTCTTGTACAAGGCTGGACTAAGAACATCAATAACTGAGAGAGACGCTTGCAGCAAGACCAGTGTTACCAAATCCAACTACAATGTATGTTGCGAAGGTAGTGGAAAGCCAGAGAGAGATGCAAAGCATGAAGGACACACATGGAATCAAATTCAAGCAATCATACAGCTTACTGAAGCAACTCCATGAGTGTTCCAATTTACTAACAATGAAGGCTCATCCTGTTTTGAAGAAATTGTAGAATAACTTCCTTGAAATAAGGGGGAGCACAGATCTATTCATTTTCATTCAGATATATGACGAAGAAGACATACTTGAAATATAGATTGAAGCCATAGAGGAACACTCAGCAATGACGATGAAACTTCTCAGGGATGCACCTTTGAAACAAAAGGTAGAGGAAATCAAGAAACTTGCATCTGAGGCCGAACCGAGACTCCAGGAAGTGTTGAAAAAATTACCTAGGTAATGGATGCAACTAAGGCTAACAGAGTCGTCACTGAGATGGAGCTTGTGATAAAGGTATGGAAACAAGCAATAACTGAGTTCACAGAGCTCAGGATAGCAGCAATGGGAAAGGTTCCTAAGTTTGGGCCTTTATTGAAAGAGGGAAAATTGGAATAAGAAAAGACAAAGATGGAAGCAACAAGAAAGCTAGGTTAGCACTGGAAGCCAACGGACCAGCAAAGGCCACGACAACATGAAAATATTGACTTGCGATGAGTCAATAACATGTAGTTGGGGCCTATTAGGGCCTTTGTTTTGGAAAAAACTATTTTGGACTCGCAAAGAACCAGAAGATAGGTGGCAGACTGCAATCAAGGTAGGCAAGGAGTTGGGAGACAAGGAACAACCAGTTGAACTTCGAGTGATGAAGAAGAAACATAAGGTAGCAAAACGCAAGGGAAAAGCTAAGCTAAAAATGGGTAAAGACTCATAATGTCAATCAAAAGGAACAAAAAAGTCGGGAAGAAGCGACTCCAAGGATATTTAGCTAGAGGGAGGCTAATAGGAGAGTAGAGCCTAGGGAGAGATCTGCGGACCGTATGTATTGAACTAAACTGCAATAGACTCTCCGAAGTATGTTTATACTATTTTGAGCCAGGTTAATGGAATCAAATGGATGTTGTGTTGTGTATTATGGATTAGTTGATGCTTGATTGTTTATGGTGTATGTATGTCCAGTTAAAAAAATTTATTCGATACTCTGAATATATATTGATGAATGATAACTTGCTTTTTAAAGTTGAGATATATGAATGTATTATGTATTCACGTAAGACGTGAATTGCATTAGTAATATTTCATCGATGTCAATGATCTAGTCTGTAATCTAAGTAAGGTCATGAAATGCCTCAGGTGAGACTCCTTGCTCTCTCGAGTAGGGTGAAAATGGCGACATTGTCCTAGACTAAAACACAACCTTGTTGGCCTCAAGCCTGAACTTGGGTCTTTCCCAGAGACCTCCTTTTTGCCAACACTTGTGTCATAAATTCGGTGGTTTTTCCTTCTTTTATTTATAAGATATTCATCAGAAAGGACTGTATTATTTTTTCTGTCCTAAGTGTCTTTTCAGTCAATAAACCTATGCATACTCATCTCCATTTGTTTTCTTAAGTATTGAGGACTTAACCATGAAATATAAGTGAATTTAGTGAATTAGAAGCATGAAATATGAGCAAATAACACTGAAGAGAAGTTTATAAAATAGAAATAAAACCACACATAAGATTTACATAATAGGATTGATGAAGCAGTTCACCCCTCCTAAGCTACATCTGCTGGTTTAGCTCCCAATGGCATGTCCATCTTTCAGTAAGTTCAAACTTTTGAAAATACATGTGTTTAAAGGCCTCTAATGGCTATTTTCTCTACACCAATGGTTCCAGAATGCTCAAATTACTCTAGGTAGACTCTGTTTTCACCTAAACTTGTCGAAAATTGACCCTCCTAGCCTTTTTCCCAATCACTCCTACAAAACCTCCATTAAAACCGGAGAACTGCACTTGTCTACAATTAAAAATACCAATAACTCTGAAATTTAGTGGGCACACTAAATTCCCGCCATTATTCTAAACGTAACATTAGTAATATGGTTAAAGGGAGGGGGTGGCCACATGCCAACCCCTTCAATCCCCATGGTTAGGCTAACCGTTGAGTGGAACTCCACTTATAATTGGATTTCACTCCTTAGAAACTAGAGTTAGAACCAAACCGTCGACATTTAACACAGTAACTATATGGTTTTTATGTGACAAGGAGTATGGTGTTAATTTTTGTGGGTGGAGATCATAACAATTGTTTTCGTGGTTTACATCATAACATGTGACCACAAACTATTGGGGCCGCTGATGGGTTTTTACCGGCGATGGTCCCCCCCTCACTACCATATGCATTTGTATTAAAACATAAATATTACTTCCGAATATTAATTGTTAATAACTAACACACAACTCAATCGGTGGAAAGCTTTGTGCCCACACCGAAGGTGACAGGGTCGAACCCTTCGGACCTAACAAAATTTTGACATACCATACAGGGGACAAGTAGCAGCCTCAAGGCTCACCACGTATCACCCATTGATTAGCTTAGAAAACAATGTACCATCCACATCAACAAATGAGAGTATGACAGTTGGAAAAATATCATTGGCTTGGAAAATGGAATATTCTTAGGAATTTCCTCATTTTTTCTCACTGTACCTCTACATGCTAACTGGGCATCCCAGTCAAAGCTATCACAATTTTATCTATTTGGGAAATCAATTAGAATGCCATATCTCCCTCATACGACATCAGTTTTCTGAACCGTTCGTGATTCCGGAATCAGAAAGATGAGATATACCCAACTACTAAGGTTCAGTATAGTTTTGAGTGCTTTAAATTGTGAGAAAAATTTATGAACTCCTGATCACACCTCCCCATTAGGAAGCTTTTGGATCCCAAAAGACTTGATTACATGTTTAGTAGATAAGGTCACAAATCCCTCATCTTTCTAATTTCCATCCACTTTTCCTTGCTTTTCTTACTGCCTTTGAGCCCAACTCGAAGGTAGTCAAAACTTCCCCCCTTGGATGCTCTTGTCCTCATGTGAATAATTGTCTCTTCCTTGACCTCATATGGAAATTCTAGCGATAAATATTCAATAGAAGGTAGCTGAACATCACTTCCTTGATCATCGATCAAAGGTGGCTCATGCAAACATAAGTTTTCAACATTAAAAACTGAATACATTTGCAAATATGAAGGCAAGTCAAGTTAAAATGCATTGTTACCAGCTTTCTTTATGATCTTGAATGGACCATAGTGAATGGGCTTGATATTTTTACCTTCCCCTTGCATCCTTGCTTTTCTTATGTTCAACCATGCCTCATATTCTTCTTGAAAATTGTGATCAAATCTATGTTTTTCATGCCTCTCCTTGTATATTCTTTGACTCTTCTCAAGCTGTTCTTGAACTTGTTGATGTATAATCTGAATTTTCTGAATGAAATTTTGAGCCTTCTCAATATCACTAAGCCCATCAATTGCAACATCCTTCTGAAAGATAAGTCCTAATGGCGATTTTGGAAAATACCCAAAGCATACTTCAAAAGGTGATGTATTTGTAGAAGAGTGCTTTGCTTGGTTGTAAGTGTCTTGAATGTAATGTAGTTGCTCGTCCCACAACTTGGGATGTTTGTTGAAATTTCCTCTCAATACATGCACAAGGGTTGTGTACACCACCTCTGTTTTTCCATTACTTTGTGGATGAAAAGAAGTATACTTCTTCAACTTTGTGTCCTTCATCTTCCAAATATTGGATGAAAATTTCCCAATGAACATGGAATCCCTGTCACTAACAATAGAAGTAGCCAATCCATAATGAACCCATAGATATTGAAAATAAAGTTCAACAATTTGTTCAGTAGTAATGGTTTCTTACATGGCATAAGTATAAACATTTTTCTGAATCCATCCACAACTACATAAAGATAATCATGTTTTTTTATTGACATAGGTATACCTCCAAAAAATTCCATGGAGACACTCTCCCATGGCATTGATGGTGCCAGTAGTGGTGTGTACAACCCATGCTTCTTATTCTTAGGCTTGCTTATTGCACACATAGAACAACCTCTTATAAAACATGACACACTATCTATCATGCGAGGCCAATAGAAATACCTCTTAAGATGTGCCACTGGTTTTCTTACCCCAAAGTGTCCAGAAATAAGAGCCTAATGAGCATCTCTCATGACACTTAGCCTCTCTCCTTGTGGTATACACAACTTGCCCAAATGAAAAAGAAAATTGCTATCCATGTGATAATAATTTTTCTCAACTTGATTCCCTTCACTCAAACCAGCATAGACATCTTGAAAATCAACATCATGTGCACATTTTCCTATGTAACTCTCATGTACAATAGAATCTTTTTTGAGTAAAGTAGAAGCACTTATAATTGGCCTTGAAAGTATATCAACAACTTTATTGAAAATACCTTTCTTGTACCTTATAACCAAGTGAAACTATTGAAGGAAACCCATCCACCTAAAATGTCATGATTGCTGCAATTCTTTTTGTGACTACAGGTACTGTAATGGTTGGTGATCGATATGTATAATCGTTTCTTTACCCATAAAGTATTGTTTCCATTTCTTTATGCTTTGTACGAATGCATACATCTTTTTTTTTATATGTAGGATAATTAGTAACAACACGAATGAATGTTTCAGAATGAAAAGTGATAGTCTTACCATGCTGGAAAAGAACTACGCCCATGGCATAATCGCTAGCATCAGTTTGGATCTCAAATGGTTTTGTTAAATTAGTTAATGAAAGGATTGGAGCTTCACTGATCTTGTCTTTCAAAGCTTCAAAAATTTGCTGCTATTTGCCTCCCCATTGGAAGCCTTTCTTCACACTTGTCATTGCATGCATAGTTGTTGCTATGCTAGAAAAATTATCAATAAAATTTCTCCAATAATGAGCTGCACCTAAGATTTTTTATGGTGTATGTATGTCTAGTTACAAATTTTAATATGATACTCTAAATATATATTGATGAATGATAACTTGCTTCTTCAAGTTTAGATATATGAATGTGTTCTATATGCACGTAAGAGATGACTTGCATTAGTAATATTTCATCGATGTCAATGATCTAGTCTCTAATCTAAGTAAGGTCATGGCATGCCTCAGGTGAGACTCCTTTCTCTCTCGAGTAGGGTGAAAATGACAGTGTTTTCCTAGACTACAACAGAACCTTGTTGGCCTCAAGCCTGAACTTGCATCTTTCCCAGAGACCTCCTTTTTTGCCAACACCTGTATCATAATTTTGGTGGTATTTTCTCCTTTGATTTATAAGATATTGATAAAAAAGGACTGTATTATTTTTTTTGTGCTAAGTTTCTTTTCAGTTAAGAAACCTCTGCATATTCATCTCCATTTTTTTGCTTAAGTATTTAGGATTTAACCAAGAAATATAAGTGAATTTAGTGAATTAGAAGCATGAAATATGACAAAATAACACTGAAGAGTAGTGTATAACATATAAATAAAACCACCCATAAGATTTACATAGTAGGTTTGATGAAGTAGTTCACCCCTCCTAAGCTACATCTGCTAGTCTAGCTCCCAATGGCATGTCCATATTTCAGTAAGCTCAAAAATTTGCAAATACATCTGTTTACAGGCCTCTAATGGATATTTTCTCTACACCAATGGCTCCAGAATGCTCAAATTACTCTAGGTAGACTCTGTTTTCACCTAAACTTGTTGAAAATTGACCCTCCTAGCCTTTTTCCCAATCACTCCTACAAAACCTCCATTAAAACTGGAGAACTCACTTCTCTGTAGATAAAAATAGCAATTACTCCAAAATTTAGTGGGCGCAATAAATTCCTACCAGTATTCTAACCGTAACATTAGTAATATGGTTAAGGGGATGGGGTGGACACATGCCAACCCCTGCAATCCCCATGGTTAGTGTAACCGTCGAGCAGAAATCCTCTTAGAACTTCAGTTCACTCCTTAGAAACTAGAGTTAGAACTATACTGTCAGCATTTAACACAGTAACCGTATGGTTTTTATGTGAAAAGGAGTATGGTGTTAATTTTGGGTGGAGATCATAACAACTATCATCATGGTTTAAATCGTAACATGTGACCACAAAGTGTTGGTGACGCTGATGGGTTTGTAGTGCCGACGATCTACCCCCTCCCATATGCATATGTATTAAAACATAAATAGTACTTTCGATCTTTAGTTGTTGATAACTAACACACAACTTAGTTGGTGGAAAGCTTTGTGCCCACACTGGAGGTCACGGGGTCAAACCCTTCGGACCTAACAAAATTTTGACATAACATACAGGGGGCACATGGTAGCCTCAGGGCTGGCCACATATCACCCATTCATTGGCTCAGAAAACAACGTACCATCCACATCAACGAATGAGAATATGGCACCTGGAAAGATATAATTGGCTTGGAAATGGAATATTCTCAGGAATTTTCCCATTTTTTCTCACTGTAACTCTGCATGCTGACTGGGCATCCCAGTCAAACCTATCGTAATTTTAGCTATTTTGGAAATCAATCAGAATACCATGTCTCTCTCATATGACTTCAGTTTTTTTAACCATTCGTGAATCCGAAATCATAAAGACGAGATCTACCCAGCTGTTAAGGTTTAATACAACTTTCAGTGCTTTAAATTTTGAGCAAAATTTATGAACTCCTAATAACACCTCCCCATTGGGAAGCTTTTGGACCCCAAAAGGCTTGATTACCTATTTAGTAGATGAGGGTACAACTCCCTCAGCTTTCCAATTTCCATCCACTTTGCCTTTCTTGGATTTCTGCCATTGAGCCCAACTCGAAGGTAGTCAACACTTCCCCTCTTGGATGCTCTTGTCCTCCTATGAAGAATTGTAGCTTCCTTGAGCTCATCCAGAAATTCTGGCCAGAAATATTCAATAGAAGGCAGTTGAACATCACTTCCTTGATCATCAATAAAGGTGGCTCATACAAACATAATTTTTCAACATTAACAACTGAATACATTTTCATATATGAAGGAAATTCAAGTTAAAATGCATTGTTACCAACTTTCTTTATGATCTTGAATGGACCATAGTGAATGGGTTTAAGCTTTTTACCTTCCCCTTGCATCCTTTCTTTTCTTATGTTCAACCATACCTCATAATCTTCTTGAAACTTGTGATCAAATGTATATTTTTCATGCCTCTCGTTGTATTTTCTTTGACTCTTCTCAAGCTGTTCTTGAACTTGTTGATGTATAATATGAATTTTCTGAATGAACTTTCGAGCCTTGTCAATATCATTATGCCCATAAATTGCAATATCCTTCTCAAAGATGAAGCCTAATGGCGATTTTGGAAAATACCCAAAGCATACTTCAAAAGATGATGTATTTGTACAAGAGTTCTTTTCTCGGTTGTAAGCATGTTGAATGTAATATAGTTTCTTATCCCACAACTTGGGATGTTTGCTACAATTTCCTCTCAATAGATGCACGAGGGTTATGTTCATCACCTCGCTTTGGCCATCAGTTTGTGGATGAAAATAAGTACACTTCTTCAACTTTGTGTCCATTATATTCCAAATATTGGACAAAAAGCTCCCAATGAACATGGAATCCCTGTCACTAACAATAGAAGTATCCAATCCATAATGAACCCATACATATTGAAAATAAAGTTCAACAGTTTGTTCAGTAGTAATGGTTTCTTACATGGCATAAGTATACACATTTTGCTGAATCTATCCACAAGTACATAAAGATAATCATGTTGTTTTCTTGACATAGGTGGACCTCCAACAAAGTCCATGGAGACACTCTCCCATAGCCTTGATGGTACTAGTAGTGGTGTGTACAATCCAAGCTTCCTATTCTTAAGCTTTCTTATTGCACACATAGAACAACATATTATAAAATGTGACACACTATCTATCATGCAAGGCCAATAGAAATACCTTTGTATATGTGCGACTATTTTTCTTACCCCAAAGTGTCCAGCAATAAGAGGCTAATGAACAACTCTCATGACACTTAGCCTCTCTCCTTGTGGTATACATAGCTTTCCCAAATGAAACAAAAAATTTCTATGCATGTGATAATAATTTTCCTCAACTTGATTCCCTTCACTCAAACTAGCATAAACATCTTGAAAATCAACATCGTGTGCATATTTTTCTATGTAACTGTCATGTACAATAGAATCATTTTTGAGTAAAGTATAAGCACTTATAATTGGCCTTGAAATCATATCAAAAACTTTATGGAAAATACCTTTCTTGTACCTTATAACCAAGTGAAATTGTTGAAGGAAACCCATACACCTAAAACATCGTGATTGCTTCAATTTTGTTTATGACTGCAAGTACTGTAATGGTTGGTGATTGGTATGTATAATTGTGTCTTTACCCATAAAGTAGTGTTTCCACTTTTTGATTCTTTCTACCAATGCATAAATCTCTTTTTCATATGTAGGATAATTAGTAACAACACCATTGAATGTTTCAGAATGAAAAGTGATAGGCTTACCATGGTGGAAAAGAACTATGCCCATGGCATAATCACTAGCATCAGTTTGGATCTGAAATGGCTCTGTTAACTTAGTTAATGAAAGGATTGGAGCCTAATTGATCTTGTCTTTTAAATCTTCGAAATATTGGTGTTGTTTGCCTTCCCATTGAAAGCCTTTCTTCACACTTTTCATTGCATGCATAGTTGTTTCTATGCCGGGAAAATTGTCAATAAACTTTCTCCAATAATGAGCTACACCTAAGAAACTTCTAACACTGGTTATTGTTTTGGGAGTGGGCGAATTCAAAATGGATTCCACTCTATAAGGATCAATTCTCAACTCACTGCCTCCTATAATGTGTCCCAAATAAACCAAAGAAGTCTTTTCAAACTCAGACTTTGACATCTTCAGAAATAATTTCTCTTTCTTCAGAACATCAAGCACCCTATTCAAATGCAAGACATGTTATTCTCTTATTTTTCTCAAAATTAGTATGTCATATAAATGTAGAATAAAAAATTCATCAAGAAATGTATGCAAAACATTATCCATAACACGCATGAAAGTTTCTGGTGCATTACTCAAACCAAATGGCATAAGCAACCACTCAGAGAGTCCTTGTTTGGTTTTGAATGCAGTATTCCATATATCACTTTCTGCAATTCTTAATTGATGATATCAATTTTGTAAATATAACTTAGTGAAAAACTTTTCTTCTTTCAGCTGATCAAGAAAATCATCTATCCTTGGGAGTGGGTATTGATACTTTACCGTAACCTTGTTCAGAGCTCTAAATATTACACACATGTGCCAAGTCCCATCTTTCTTCGCAATCAAGATTATGGGTGAATCTCATGGAGAAGTGCTTGGCCTTATGAGTACCTTGTCCAACATGTCCTTGATTTGCCTCTTTATTTTAGCATTCTCCATTATTGACATGAGATACATGCCGATGTTTGGAAGAGGAAATTCTTGCTGCAACTAAATCTCATGTTCAATCTCCCTTTTTGGAGGAAATCATGTTGGCTCTTTAAACATCTCATGATGTGCATCAAATACATCATATAAATATGATTTCAAATTAGGATCACAATCCTCGAATGATTCATGATTAACATCAGCTTTAGGTTTAATCATTATAAGAACAAAATTCTTACTTGAATTCACCATCCTCTTTACCTGTCTAGCATTTACCATAGCAATATTTATCTTCTTGCGATGTGCTGTAACAATGTAATCCTTGCCCTATCTGAATAAATGGTATTTGTTCTCATGGAAATGGAAGATCACTTTCCTATCATACAAGTAGGGACTACCCAACACAATACCTATTAATCAAGCGGAACCACATCTTATGCAACTATGTCAACAAAATGTGAATTTATTGGAAACTGTAATATACAGTTCTTTGAAACCTATAAATTTTCATCATTACAAATCCAACCAAGTGGATATTGTTTTGGATGTATAATGGTCTCAAGGTCATATTTATTTACCAAGTATTCAGAGATTAATTTTTCTTGTGACCCACTATAAAACAATCTGTCAATATTGGTATGTTTGGATATGACCCTTACATGAAAAAGTTAGATTATCTCTTCTTCATTTAAAGATTTTATGTGACAGTTTGATGTAATAGTATTGATTTTAGTTTCAATTTCTTTCCCCTTCACGTTCTTCAATCCCATGGCTATAATTTTAGATTCCTCACCTGAATCCTCTCCTAAATCATGGTGAGTTGTGGTTGGAGTTTTATGTTTCCCTTTGTTGTTGTTATACTTAGGTCTCTTTCCAGGATGTAATTTCCAACATTGATTTTCATTATGGCCTTATCCTGAACAATGTTTACAAAACCCTTTTTTTCCCTCTTTCTTAATAGATGCATTCTTTTTCCCTTTACCTTTTGAGGTCATCCCTTTTTTTTTCCCCTTAAAAGGTTTGTTTCTACCCTCATCAGAAATACTTTTCCCTCTAGCTTCTTGATGTGTGACCTGAACATATACCTCATCTAGACTTGTGTTGTTAAACATGAGGATAGTATGTCTTAGGTAGATATGTAACCCTCCTATGTACTTGAGCAAAGTATCTTAGCTCTGCAAATCCACCCCTAGTAAGAGAGCTCTTCTCCTATATTCTTGGGTGTAAAATTGCACATTATTTCCTTTCAATTGTCTAAAATTTTTCCAGTTCATTATGGATTTATACATATGAGCTAATGGATAAAACTATTTTTTTATTGCAGTAATCAAATTAGTCCATGATAGGATAATCTTACCGTGTTTCTTACTCTCCTCCTTTATCTTGGCTTCCCTCCAAAAGAAATGGTGCACCTTCCATTCTCAATGAAGCTAATAGGATTTTGGTATCATCATATTAAAGGTTCTGAATTCTCAAATAGACCTCCAATATCCTAATCCAATTATCAAGTGTTTTTGCATTGACTTCACCATTAAACATTGGCAATTCAAACTTAACATCAAGTTTTAGAAAATGACTTTTACTAGTTTTCTTCCACTTGTGTGGCTGATGTACTGAAGATGAAGTAGAGGATGATGATGATGAGTGTGAAGATGGTGACTCTCCACTACCTCCATTTCCTCCATTTCCCTTCTTTGATTTATCTTCATAATTTTGACCTCCTGATGATCCCTGCCCTTCCTTGTGAATTTTGGATTCTTTTCCTTGTAGTTTCTCATTCCTTTCTTGATATAGGATTCTTACCGTCTCATTTATGTCAACGAAATATTTCCTGAACACTCTTTCTTCCTCTTTGGGATCCACTTATTCATGGATTTATCATTCCTCTAGAGGCATGCTTAATGTTGCTTCTGCTTCTTTAGGAGGTGAACTAGGTGGTGGAGAATGTGGAAATATTTCCCTCCTTTGCTATGTCTCACTTTGAGACCCTCTTTCTTCAACCAATTCTCCTATCCTCTCTTGAGCTTTGGCCTAGTAAGAATGTGAAAACTTGCAAATAGTTAAACAAATATTTGCACACAAAAACACCAGAGAATAAAATCTAGCTCTAATACCAACATGATCAGAAAGGACTATTTTTGTTGTTGTTGTGCTAAGTGTCTTTTCAGTTAATAAACATGTGCATACTTGTCTCCATTTGTTTGCTTAAGTATTGAAGATTTAACCATGAAATATAAGTGAATTTAGTGAATTAGAAGCATAAAATATGAGAAAATAACACTGAACAACATTGTATAATAGAGAAATAAAATCACACATAAAATTTACATGTCAAGCTTGATGAAGTAGTTCACCCCTCCTTGGCTACATCTGCTAGTCCAACTCCCAATGGCATGTCAATCTTTCACTAAGCTCCAGATTTTTAAAATACATGTGTTTACAGGCCTCTAAGGGTTGTTTTATCTACACCAATGGCTTTATAATGATCAAATTTTTGTAGGTAGTCTCTTGTTTCACCCAAATTGGTCGAAAATTGACCCTCCTAGCCTTTTTCCCAATCACTCCTACAAAAGCTCCACTAAAACTAGAGAACTACACTTGCCTACAGTTAAAAATAGTAACAATTCTGAAATTTAGTGGGTGCACTAATTTCCTACTAGTCTTCTAACCGTAACATTAGTAATATGGTTAAGCGGAGGGGGTGGCCACATGTAAACCCCCACAATCCCCGTGGTTAGGCTAACCGCCGAGAGGAACTTCGCTTAGAACTGGAGTTCGCTCCTCAGAAAGTGGAGTTAGAAAAAAAACGTTGGCATTTAACACGGTAACCGCGTGGTTTTTATGTGAAAAGGAGTATGGTGTTAATGCTTGCGAGTAGATATCGTAACAACTATTGTCGTGGTTTACATCGTAACATGTGACCAAAAACTGTTGGGGTTGTTGGTAGGTTCGAATTGCTGATGGTCCCTCCCCCCATATGCATATGTGTTAAAACATAAATAGTACTTCCGACCGTTAGTTGTTACGAACTAACACACAACTCAGCTGGTGGAAATATTTGTGTGCACGCTGGAGGTTGCAGGTTCGAACCACCCGGACCTAACAAAATTTTGACATACCATACAAGGGACATGTTATAGCCTCAGGGCTGGCCACATGTCAGCCATTCATTGGCTAAGAAAACAATGTGCCATCCACATCAACGAATGAGAATATGACACTTGGCAGAATATCATTAGTTTGAAAATGGAATATTCTCAGGTATATTCCCATTTTTGTTGAATATACCTCTACATGCTGACTCAACATCCCAGTCAAACTTCTTGCAATTTTAGCTGTTTGGGAAATCGATCATAACTTGATATCTCCCTCATACGACATCGATATTTCGAACCGTTCATGGCGATGGAATCAAAAAGACGAGATCTACCCAATCACTCAAGTCCGGCATAGTTTCAAGCACTTTCAATTTTGAGAAAAATTTATGAACTCCTGATCATATATCTTATCTGTCTACATCCTTTTAATGTGCATCTTTATTTTTTGGAAGAAACCAAATAATTGATTAAAAAATAATCTCTAACGATGGTCTATGTTATTTTTCCAAGTTGTTAATGTTTTCAATTTAAAACAACACTTAAGAATTCATCCATGGTTTGATGCTCTAATATTTTTGTCTTTCAGCTTTTCTTCCTTCAGTTTCTACAACAATTTGATCTAAATCCACCACCAATGCTACCTACCTTGACTTTGTGGAAAGAACCTCTATTTTCCCATCATCTCACTCGACAAAATCAAATTTGAGCATGAATCCATGCCCAATGGATTTTCCCCTTTTCTCATTAGAATGTCGCTAAAATCAGAACCTTTTTGAGCTTACTACCTAGCATAATATCCTATTCCTTAAGAAACCGTAGTGAGAGAGCCACCTCGTGGCTAGAAAGGCCATATTTTGGCCTCGAGTCGTTTTTGGTTAACTTTGAGATTCCTTTTTTAGCCTAGTAAAATTAGAGAGTGAAAACATTATGGAAAACATATCGGGGAACCTAAATCTAAATATTCCCTAGTAAACATTGAATTGGAAAGATAGACAATGAGTTAGGAATCATTAGGTTGAAATATTCACCAAAAATTTGAGTTTAGTTGTAGCAGTGACAAGATTTCTTGAAAATATGGTTTCTAGAAACATTCCAACAAGATCACATAGAGATCTTGATCCCCATGAAGTTTCCAGTGATCCTAAGAGGATGATTACAAACATTAAGTTTGAAAAAGGTCAAACAAGTAATTGTCCTTTGCATAGGTGTCACGCCCTTCCTAAAATCATATTAAGAGTTGATGACATCAAATTTGATTTTAGATTTGAGCATAGATTGTTTAGATCTAAATCTATAACCTTTGTTGTTGAAACAATCCTTGATGAATATAAACTAATACAATACATCCCATTATAGAAAATTGGCATTTTTAAGTCTGATAAATATATTTTGCAGCACTTTCAGAAACTTGAGCTTCTAGTCAATCAACTACAAAGGCGACTGAAAAAACATCCGTATTTCAGCAAACTGTCAGTACTTATTATGTCCCTCATTCACTTTTCCTTTGAATCCTTTACATTGTTTAACTCCTATTTCATCTGTTGTATATACTCCTCCTTTTACAATAACTCAGTAGCTTATAGTTTGACTACCTCTTCCTCCCTCATCATCAAGGACACAAGTTAGTATGTATGCCTCTCAGACCATAATCATGGCAACCTTATGCCCCATTGGATTTGCAAGCACAATTGAATTCCATGCCTCTGAATTATGGACAACGCATTCCTCACTTTGATGGTACTTGGAGTAATACATCACATCAACAAACAAAACATGAATGATTTTGCAGACCTTAAAGAAGTTGATGATGATGAGGTGAAACTAAGTCTCTTTGCCAAATCTTAGCAAGGGATGTCAAAAATTGGTATAGAAAATTGGGAAGAGACAATTTTGCAAATATCCAACAATTTCATTAAATTGTCCTTTCTCAATGGGAGGTAAAAAATAATCCCTTTGAAGTTATTTTAGAATATGAAGATTTGAAGGGAGCTTCAAGAGAATGAGTCCAAGACTATTCAAACATATTCAAGAGTGCTTACAATTCTATTTATACATAAATAAAACCTCCACTAGGTTTTTCCTTTCTTCGTTATCTGGATGGATTCAATGCGCACATGACCTACCAAATAAGATAAATAATCCCAACAACCTTCGAAGATATGCAAAAAATTGCAGTCAATGTTGAACAAAATTTGTGGGGCAAGAAAGCCAAAATGAAGACTTAAAAGAGGGTGGCCATCAAGGAGGATAATTTACATCATTTGACATTAAATTGGAAGCTTTGGTAAAAAATATGGAGAATATGATTTAGAAGATGAAATTTTCAAAGAGGGAAGTTGTAAGAGATCCACTCGGAGGTCCTCAAATCATAAATCTGAACTTTAGAAGACAAAAAATCCAAATTTAATTAAAGGGACCCAAGAAATACAATAGATTAACAATCAATTAGACCTCCTTTTCAGGAGAATTATGAAAGAGAGAAACAAGAGGCAACAGAGTAATAATAACAAGATCTGATTAATCTCTTAGGTGAGGAAGAAGCAGAAGATATTTTCTTGAAAAATGAAGAACAACATGTGTTTTTGCAATCACAACAACAGGACATGCCTACAAATCAGAAGATTATAAAAAGGGTCATAAGAATGTTATTATGGAAGTCCACAAAAAATACAATTTGAGGAATAGGGAAGTCTCAACAAATCCTTCTAAAAAGTTTCAAGCTGATATAACTTCTACTAGTCAAACAAAAGCTGATCTTCCCAAAGAAAATACTCAAAAGCAAGACATAACTTTGATAAGAAAATTTTCGGTGATAATCACATCATAGATCATGTGGTGACCTGTTTAAAACCATCCTCTATGGTTCATCATCAGGGAAATATGGAGAATCAGATCTTAGCATTTGATTAAATAGGCAGAGATTTATGCATAAAATAATTTTAACCGCTGAAAGTAACAACTAGTTCTAACAGCTAGGAGAAGACTCTTAATAAATAATTTATGGAGGTTAAATAATAATAATAATAATAATAATAATAATGATAAAATATGGTTAAAATAAAATCAAGGTTAAATTAATAATACTAAAAATCCATGATATAATCAAATGATGGGAGGTTAATAAACGTTAATTGTGAGTAACTATACATAAAATTAAATAAATGAATAAATAAACAATTTGATATTATGATATGAACCAAAAAAATGCAAAACTTCAGCTAATAGAAGTTAATTGAAAACAAAATAAATAAATAAAAAATTTTTAATATATATATATATATATATATATATATATATATATGTAAGGAATATAAACAATAATAAATAAATAGATAAGACACTATTTAAATTAAAGGAATTAAAATCTGAATATTATATATAAATTAATTAAAAAAGGAATAAAAAAAATTAATTTTAACTTAAAAAAAGAAATTAAAAATACAATAAACATGAAGATAAATCAAAGGGATAAAAGGGAGGACTACATTTTATCATTATTATCATTTTTATCATTATTTTTATTTTTACTATTATTATTATTATTATTTTACTTTCATCAATTATTTATTAAGGGTCTTCTCCTAGTAGTTAAAAATTGTCTATGCATCAACCTTTAGCTATTTAATTGAATGCTAAGATTTGATTCTCCATATTTTCGTAATGATGAACCATAGTGTATGGTTCGAAACATGTCAGCAAATGATTTATGATGTTATTATCACCGAAAATATTTCTTATCAATATTATGGATCACAGAAGCCTAAATTTAGATATAATACATAACTATTAAGGAGTTTGAAAGATCTAAATCATCTTTTAGTATTGAGAATGACATATCCAGGATTAAAATTTGTTTTCCATTAGTTGAGTTGATGAAAAAGGATACATATAAGAGTCAAATTCTGAAAGCATTAAAGGTGGGAGAGGTGTCAAACACAATCAATTTAAATGATGATCACCCAGAATAAATTTTTTCTCCAGAAGTTGAAGGAGGAGGTCCTCGGGAAGCTAATGTGCCACCATTCTATGTCAGCCTCAATAGTCATGATTTGATGTTGCTAATGCCATGTTATATTCAGGAGCTTTAGAAAACTTAATGCCTAATGGAATCATGGATAATCTTGGGTTGGATATAACTCGACCATACAAATATTTATTTTCTTTTGACTCAAGTATGGTAAAATATCTTGGTTTGATGAAATACTTGTGTGTAACTCTCAAGAAAATTAGAGCCAAGAGTGCAGTTCTAGATATGGTTGTTGTTGACATCTCTCCAAAGTATTATATGATGATATCAAGTTCTTTGGTGAAAAGTTGAAAAGTTCACTGCAAATGGACATGTCATACGAAATTATCCAGATGTTTGGAAAACCAGGAAATTTCTAATGGGAAACCCTCATGAAGTACATCATAAGGAGTCTAGATAAGACCAATAATTATCTTTTTTATTCTATACATTCAGGTATGAATTTATTCATTCTATATAACAATATATGTTTAGAAAATGAATCTCAAAACATGGACAACAAATCAGAAGATAAGGAACGTGTAATTTTGGAGGCTGAAACAGAGGATGATGATGAGGGAGAAGGCTTGCGGAATATGGATTTTGACGGGGCAGTTGAAAATAAAGGAGTTGTATCTAGGGTGTGGATTGTGAGTCCAAAATTAGGAATATCAAATACCTATTCCTACAAACTAGCTTTCAAATGTACCAACAATGTTCTTGAACACAAGGCAATGATTTTAGGGTTGCAGCTATTCAAAAGGGTGAGAGAAAAAAGGATTCTAGTCCATGGAGATTAGGAACTTTTCATTAATAAAATTAAGGATGATTATTCTTCTAAAAATCTGAGAATTAGGGCATATAGGAATGTTGTTCTATATTTTCTGCAATGTTTTCCATAATACAGTTTGTTAGTCATCCCAAGAGTTCAAAATATAATTTATGATGCATTAGAAACCTCAGAAAGTACATGTAATATGAAATTTAATCCAAATATGAAGTACATATTTGAAGTTAAACATAGGCCTGTTGTCCAAGTTAACATAATATATTGTTAAGTTTTTTACAATCACAAACAACTAGATACTTTTCTGCAATTGAAAGATGAATTTGTAAATTTTCATATTGACCGCGAAAGTAGAATTGGTAGTGATGGAGAGGAAATTAAATTGAGTCATATTAGTGAAATCTTTGATAAGCATGAATCAAACCTTGAAATTATGCAGCTAAAGGAGAATTTCATTCCTAAAGGTTTTGTCCCACTGGAGGAGTTGTTTGATTTCAATGATGTGGCTCACAAACCGAGAATACAACCTATTCAGTCTGAGCTGGAGGATTATAATATAGTGACTAAATATATACCAAACATTTTAAAACTCTCCAAGTATTTACCTTTGGAAGAGAAGAAGAAATACATTTATTTAATGAGGGAATATTCTAATGTTTTTGCATGGGGATACGAGGATTTGAAAGCCTGTGACAAAAGTATCATTCAACACACTATTCATATCAAAGAATATCACAAACCCTTCAAAGAAAATGCTAAGAAGGACTAACCCTATTTTTCTTCCCTTAATCAAGAAATAGGTAAGAAATATATTTAATGCAGATATTGTTATCCCTTTGAGATATTCCAAGTGATTTTCAAATCCCGTACCAGTGAGGAAGACGACGAGAGAGATAAGGTTATGGGTGGACTTTCAGAAGCTCAATAAATTTTCTGTCAAATACAATTACCTCTTGCCAAGGATGGATCACATATTGTTGTTGGTAGTTTGTTCTAAAATTATTTCATTGCTTTATGGCTTCTCACAGTAGAACCATATTTTATTGCATCCGAATGATCAGGAAAAATCAACCTTTACAATACCGTGGGGGACATTTATGTATGTGAAAACTCCTGTCGGACTTATGAATGCAGGGGAAACATTTCAGACATCTATTAACATTGACTTTGCAAATGAGAAGTATAGGTTCATTACTTTTTAT
Organism: Pinus albicaulis; assembly: GCA_034641835.2. Lineage (NCBI taxonomy): Eukaryota > Viridiplantae > Streptophyta > Pinopsida > Pinales > Pinaceae > Pinus > Pinus albicaulis. The sequence goes on from CM076574.1 coordinate 1,307,438,102, forward strand.
CTTTATGACATCACTGTGTTTTCTAAATTTGATGTAGATCATTTGCAACATTTGAAAATTGTCTTTGAAAAGTGCAGAAAATGTGGTATCTCATTGAACCCAAATAAGTCTCTCTTTTGGATGGAAGAAAGTAAGCTAATTGGACATATAATTTCCAAATATGGTATTATATTTGACCCATGTATAATTTAAGCTATCTAAAAGGGTGATATCCAAAGAAATAAAATGAAACTACAGTCATTCATTAGCAGAATTAATTTTCTGACGAGGTTTATTCCAAATTTTCCTGAAATTTTAAGAGATATCACCAATATGTTGATGAAAGACAGTGAGATCAAGTGGATTTCTCAAGAAAAAAGGTCATTCAATGAGGTAAAATCAACCTTAACTCATGCTCATGTTTTGACTAGTCCTGACTACAAAAAATGTTTCATTATTTTTTGCTTTGCCTCATAATACACTATTCCAGTAGTACTAATGTAGAAAAAATGAGAGGATCCTGAGAAACCCAAATAATTTTTCTATAGGTGTTTAAGATATGGTTCTTTGAAACATAACATCATGGAAAAATAGGTTGTTTCCTTAGTGGAGGCTTTAAAATATATTAGAGTGTAAATTTCACATTCTCACATCATTTCTTTTGTTCCTAGTACTGTGGTAAAAGAAATCCTCCCTCAGACAGACCCAAAAGGAAAGAGAAGTAAGTAGGTAGTGGTTATTTTTTAGTATTATATTGAAATCAATCCGACTAAACTTATAAAGGGCCAAGGGTTAGCTAAATTGATGGCTGAATAAAATTTACATGCATTATACATCAATTTGGATTGTTGCTCAAGACAGTGAAGAAGAAGTATTCAGACAAGTATCATAAATTTTCATTTCTTCCCCTTGGTATACATATATCATTTATGTTTTGAAGCATTTACAAGATCCACCTAGCTTAACTAAGAAACAAGCAATTTTTCTTAAAATAATTTTTTTAAACTTCTACATGCTATATCAGTATTGACATTGGAAATATGTAGGAGGAATATTGTTGAATTGTTTGTTACACGATGAGGCAGATAGGAAAATCGAATATTTTCATAAAGGTGATTGTGGAGGGCATATTTTTTTGGAGACCACAATAAAAAATCTTGAGAGCTAGTTTCTACTCACCCACATTGTTTGCTGATGTGCACAAAAGGGTCTTTAGTTGTCATCAGTGTTAGATTTTTGAAGGGAAGAAAAAACTTTTACCTTTTCCTCTGAAGCCTATTTCCTTAGAGATACATTCTCAGTAGTGAGGATTGGAATTCATCGAGGAGATTCATCCCAGTTCTTCAGCTTAACACAAGTGGATTCTAACAACCACAAAAAACTTCACTATATGGATAAAATAATTTTCAAACTCAAAATGCCACAAACTTTGTAATTATCCAATTCATGGAAGGTAATATTATTTTTAGGTTTGATTGTACTCACAAGATATTTACTGATAATGTTGTTGCAATTTAATATAAAACGATTATTCTTTTTTGTAATAAATATCATATAGTGCTTGGAAATTTTACTTCATATTATCCCCAAGGCAATGGCTTTGAAAATTCTTCTAATAATATTTTAGTGAATATCATTAAAAAATTGTTACATGAAAACAAGAAGTCTTGGCATAAGAAGTTAATCAATGATTGATTGGAAGACATAGTAAGTGCCAAAAGATCTTTTGGAAATGTGTGCCTTACTAATATTACTCTATTCATTATGGCCTACCTACTGCTATGCCTACTTCAAGAAGAAAGACCACTACTTCCTTCTATATAGAGGCCATGGGACTAAAGTAATTGGTATATGGAGTTCATGATTGTTTTCCTACTTCCCTAGGAGTTTCAGTGTCAAAATTATTGCAGAAAGCAAAAGTAGAACCAAATGATGTACAAAGGAGGATCACTAAAATGATACAATTATAGTAGAATAGAGAAGAATTCTACAACATCATTAAGATAATCCAGGAAAATATCAAAATGATTCATGAAAGGAGGGTCAAATATGCTAACTTTCAAATTGATCACCTTGTGTAGAAATGGGATGCCAAGAATGAAGAAAAGGTAAAACATGTAAAATTTTATAGTCGTGGAAGGGTACTTAAAAAATTGAATCTTTTCGTCGAACTAATGCATGTCTATTTAAGGATATAACATGGGAATTACTTGTTGGAGGGTCTGTTAATGGAAGGCTACTAAAAAATTAATCCACCTAAGTCTAGCTAATTTAATCACATCATGTTATATATCATATTTATTTTTGGTACTGAAGTAGTGGGTCAATTCCAATATAAATTGAAACTTGAAGTGAATACCATAAGTTTCTAATGAGTTAATACAATATGTAATAAAGTCCTAGTTAGAAAAGTCTGTTTTAGTTGGTTAAGAGTCAAATAAAGTGGCCAATGGATTAGGCTACTAGTCTATCGTGTTATTGGTATTTCACAAGGAGCATGTCATCCCCACTAGAGCCTATGATAGTGTCCTAGGCCTAGGGATGTTGATAATGTTACTCTTACTATGTCACTTGATCTCATGTTCATAATGTCATGTTAGTTTTTTGTTTCGGTTTTCATGAGTGTCGTGGCATTAAAAGGTTAGATTTGTCAAAATATCATAGATTCAAAAGGTATTTTTCCCATCTTATGAAATGTAATTGTCACAAGTAGTCATTATTCGAAGCCCTAATCACAAAAGGTTAGTTATCATGATAAAAGGGTCTAGGTGTCATTGTAATCAAATTTTGGTTATCACATCCCAAGCATGGAAATAAATTCTACATCAAAAGAATGATGACAAGGGAATGGGAACAAATTTGGAGGCAGTGATGAGTTAGTTCTAAAGTATTCTCAACAAAATAATAGTGATCTTAGAAAAGTAGCTAACTATTATGAGAATAGCACTTATTTCTTTCCAAGTGCTGTGAATCTTGGCATGCATTGCATTCTCAACATTGGCCATTCAAAATTGTTATCAAGATCATTTTTGCATGCTCCAAGCTATTTTTCATGATAAATTTTGGTATTATCTTCACTCCTCAGTGCTTAGTTCTTCAAATTTATCATCGAATCCTCTAGTATACTTAGGTTGTTTAATGCACAAATTTTGCAGGGGCGCTGTGAGTTCAGACAATCCCACTTGTCTTGCATGAAATTTTCAAATTCTCACTCACAGATGAAAATTCATTTTGGTTTTTATCATTTAGACTTGAAACAATTATGCAATTTTGATTAAAATCCAGTATATTCCAGTAGAGCTTGTAGATAGGGTGAAATGTGTTGGTGTTGCGAATTTTGTGTTATTTGTTCTGTTTTCTCTTCAACTGGTGCTGCGATTTCATCCTGAAATGTTGTGAATCCAAAAAATGGATCACTCCTTGTACTCTTATTATGCATATTAATCCCTCTTTCAGACAAGAATGATCTCCCAAGTATTTTACGAATAGCTAGAAACAAACATCCATTTGTAAAACATTTTCTCTAGATTATTTTCAATTCATAATTATTATAAACAAATAAAGAGGACATGCCCCTACCTTGAAATCCAACGTTCAGTGCAGTATTTTATCCAGTCGCTTCAAAGAGGCTTCTCCAGTAAGTAGAACTTGCAATCAAAGATAGACAAAACAATTAAAATCACTTGCAACATATAATAATTAAGAACAACTAATCTAACTTAGTGATCAAGGAGTCTAAGTATTGAATAATTAAAATAAGCACAAGAACAACTCAATGAGAAAAGAAGATCCATATGTATTATCTTTGAATGAAAATAGTAACTTTACAACCTGATGCCTTGATGTTGTACAAGTTCCTCCTGGGGTCCTGAATAATCATTCTTCCTTCAGTTTGACCAGCCTTCCTCTCTTTGAACCAACATGGAGTTATGGACATAAGGTTGTGATCATTCTCATGCCAACAACAACTAGTGTAGAGAGTATGCTCTCTTTATAATTTCTTCAACAATTACCGTATAAGCTACCCTTCAAACTGAAATATGAGCTCAATTTATAGGGAAATGGAGATAGTTTTAGCTCCATGAAGAGTCAGATGGATTACTCTCATGAAAGGATTTGAGCTCCATAGACCAAGAGATAAGCTCCATGAACTGATCGTGCTTCTAGAAGCTTCCAGTTCTGAGAATATTCTCCTAGCCGGGGTTTTAGAACTTACTTTTTCCTTTATTTTACATTTTACGAGGGTCCGCAAGTTTTATTAGCAGAACATGCAAGAGCTACCACAAAATATATAACAAGTATCCGCGAACCCTGAAGAAAATGCTAGCAAAAGTGTGGAGTTAGACTTTTAAGGGTTTTAATGAGATTTTCTCCAATTCCAAGACTTGGTTTAGGAACAGAAATGTTTTTGAATTCTAAGGGAGCACAATATAGGCAGTGATGGACCTATATGGTTAGTAAAATTGCATGGTGGCAAAATAAAGTGTAACATATTACCCCCTAAAGTGCGATGTCTGAGGTTGTTCAGAAGAGTGAAGTGCTTTATCATTCCAAGGATTGGATTCTAGACACACCAATCAAAAAAATGTAAAAACATTCAATGCAAGAATATATATATATATATATATATATATATATATATATATATATATATATCATCGCTCAGGTAGGCATTCCAATACTCATATCAAAACTAACTAAATGTTCTGGTACATATATGATTTTAATATTATGTCAATAGTAGGCACAGTATGGACGCAACCATCTATCATAAGTAGTCTACTGTATCACGAATAATAAAACTCCTCACGGCCTAGATGATGAAAAATAGATGCAGGGTCTTGATTTCCACTTCCCAAACTAGTACGATTCTACACATTTGATTGATTGTGTTGAAGCTGAACATGGTAGAAACCACTTGATTACCAGTCAATGATGTGAATTGTTAACAAGTGCGAGAGAAATCCCTAATAATGAAAATGGCTCTGCAAGTAATTAGTACAATGTATGAAGTGTGAATGAATGATTTGAAACACTTCATAGAATCATTCGATCAAAGTTCAATGATGCAACCTGTTGTCGAACATGAGAAACCTGCAATTAAGGCATGCATATTCCAAGGTACTGATAGGATTCTAGATCAAGTTTCTAGATGATGAGCTATCATCGATAAAAAGTGACCTGTCATAGGAAAGCCCATAAAACGAAACCATTAGATCAATTTTTGAATAAATATTTGCAAGGACTGACTCGAGGATGGTCAACACGAATTGAGACAAATTTTTTCAATGAATGGTTTATTTGAATTGTCTCTTGAACACATAATGACACTATAGATGGTTTGGCGGTAATTGACCTAAAGTTAATACCTAGAAACTGGGCGAATACTCTCAAAGTGGTTTGATTTACTGTTAGACAAAGGATTTCCCAACCCAGGTACAAGTGCGACAAACTTTCGTGTTCAAGAATGGTATATTTATTTTTAAACAAGGGTGACTATTGAATTCTTTTTCTCCCTTTCTCCCCCACCATTACTGGCAAGTACCTCTTTATTTTTTATAAGATTGAGGATAAAATTTGCTTGTTTGTGTAATCTCATCCTTCGGATGAGTCCATCTTAGTAATTTAACCCTAAGAAGGAGTGGTTCAGTCGTATTTGTAATTGACATGTCCTTTACTGTTAAATTTTAAAGAGTTGAGTATAGGAGAAACTTAGTGTTTTTTTCTGTTTTAGGGTGTTACGAGAAAAACATAAGTAAACTCTATGGTTGTAATTTTTCGTAAATTTAGTCTCTTAAGCCCGAAAAAGGATAAAATAATAGAGGAGAGAAATCTATTGACCATGATTAGTCAATGTATACCTTTTTCGTAAATATTCCATTTCAGTCCAGAAAAGGGGTAAACTTATACTGAAGGGACGACTGTTCATTTCCTTTAACGAGTTCGAATAGTGATGTACTTAACGATATTTTCATATTTAGAGAGTTTGAAAAGGGCTTAAAATAGAACTCCAGGGATTCACTTTTTCGTAATTTTCAAGAGCTTGAAAATTTGATAAAATTATACTCCGCGTCAAAATAATTCTTTTCACCAAAAAAATCCCGTGTCCTACAAAAAAACTCAAAAGATTACACATACCTATTTCCAAGAAGTAAAAATATGGAAAAATAGCCTTTTAGAGTGAAAAATAAATAAAATATAATATCTTATTCATTCAAAAACTATAAAAAGGAGTTAAACAAAATCATTTTCGCCTTTTGTCTTCAGAGCGGTGAATTGAGAGGTTTTGGCAAAAACGTTCTGGAGCTAATATCAGGAGAATTGGTTGTTCATTCTGTGATTCGTCAGAACCAAGTAATCCACATCATCTTACTCTTCATTTATATCCATTTCAATTCACCTTTTTAGCTTTAAATTCATTTTTTGGGAGGAATTTATGTTCAAAATGCGCTCTCGGGGGTTCGTGGGTCATGCGTGTGCTACCTGCAGACCCCAATAATTTTTCAAAAGGAAAATTATTAGGCTACCACACTTTTTATGTGGAGATCGTGTGGATGTTCGCACTGTCTCCGCACCAAAATTGCAGAGGCACTATGACCATTTTAAAATTTACATATTCTCCTAAAAATGATTAATTTTTTACACTCCAATGGTTTCTAAATTCAAATGTGTTTTTTTGCAGGCTATTCCACCATGCTAGAGTGGAGAGAATGTGAGCATAAGGATATAGGGAATGAAACCATGAATGATCCTGCAACAATGCGTGTGCTAAAAAAATGTGTTTTACATAAGCTATGGGCGACCGAAGGTATGAAAACAGAGGTAGATATGATGGCATGGTTAGTAAATACATGGGAAGTTCAAGATCACTGCTTTATCACTGGTGACCATCAGCTCGAAATTGAGCTCGAGGATATCTATTTCCTCACTGGATTGTCCCGAAGAGGAGAAAATATATCCTTGTTTGGGGCTAGACAAGGTTGCTTACCCATTGATAGCTACAAACAATAGATTTGCAGTGATGAAGAAGATCCAAAGGATAATCACATAGAGATAAAAACTATCTTTCGATTAGATCTCAAAGTGATTGCATTCACTGTAACCAGGTTGTGTGGAAGTGAAACTTCACAAATATCTAATAAATCTCAAATGAAAACCACCGTAGAGTGCTTCAGAGGCACCATATTCAACTGGTGTGAAGGGGTATTGGCTAACATGAAAGGCCAACTAACCAGAGTAAATAATGCAAAGTTAAACAAATTTGGTTTGGCACCATTTTGATTTCTTTTTCTTTGGATAGAATCCCACTTCTCACCCCTCAGATTATTCCAATATATCATGGGGAACCTCGAGAACCTCAGAGGGTAGGTTAGGTTGAATTAATGGCCCACCATGGTGGCGATGGTAGTTCAGTGGTTCGGTTCACTCCAGCGTACTTTAGGTGGCTAAGGAACCAATTCATCACAATGGAAGACTTCCCTTATGCAATTATATATTTCAGAGGTGTTCCCGAGATGACCTTGCCTCTAGGGGCACAGTGGGACGAATCAGGTAAGCGAACCATTTTGATTTTTTTAATCTAATTTTTATTTATTTTTTATCATCCAATACTAATAATAATATTTAAATGCAGATGTTGATCCATGATGACTAGCTACACTCCTTCACTTTGATAGGTAGCAAGAAGAGCATCTAACACCACCAAAGGATCATGCAGTAGAGATCTTAACTGATATGGAACACAACCTGGAGAGGTTAACCATATATATTCCCTATAAAGGGACAGATGAAATTCTGCTCTAGCTTTAGAGACACGTTACAGGTGTTCCAGGATAGTTTAGGATATTCTTGTCCAAGGTGGTGCGTGCCATAGTATATTAGCATGATCATCATCACGGATAGTGGATGATCATTGTGGATTGACATGTTTTTTTTTGTAGCAATATCTATTAGATCATAAGGTGTTTGAACCTAAGATCATAGACGATGTAATATTTTTGAAAAAAAACCTATAAATGATATTACTAATTTCTCTGAGTATCTTGTTCAACATGTATCGAATGATGTTTTGGTTTACTATTTTAATGTTCCAAATGTCTATTTAGAATGAAATTAGCTAATGCATCAACCAATGTGTTTAAATTTCTTAAAATGTGTTGATATTTGATGTAATAAAACTGTCATTCCAAGAGACAAACCTTCAAAAATAATCTCAATAACATTGGATTTTCAATTGCATATACTCTGTTTAAATTTAATACAATGAGTTCTGAATCCAACCTAAGGATCAAACATCAAATACCAAATAAAATGGAATCAGATAATAACTCAATGACTACACTATATTCTGCAATATTGTTCGTTGTTTGACCAAGGCTTACCCCATGCATAGAAACTAACTCATTCATGGGTGAATAGATAACCCAAGCTACGGAAGAGATATTCTATGTACTACGACAAGCACCATTAGCAAAACCAATCTACGTTTGAAGGGATGTCAACATCTGCAATATCAAGAGTAATCAAGATAATCAGTGATAGTAGTAACAACAAACTTAATCTAGGCACACTTATCTAATCTAAGGCACTCTATATAAAAAATAACTAATATACAAGTGAGATCTTCACAAAGAGTCAAGCATTATATCTCTTAAGATAAAGACCATTTCTAGGCTTATCTAAAGAGACCCCATCATAATCAGTCAATTCACAGGCCCCTTTTTCAAACACATGCTTGACAATGTAGGGACCATGCCACATCGGTTCGAATTTCCTAGCACCTAGCTTATCGTTAGCTTGATCATATACTATGGCTAGCTCACCTTCTAAAAAACAGATGGGCTAACACTTTGGTCATACTGAGCTTTCACACATTTCTTATGAGATGTGGTAGCTAATGCAATGATGTGTTGAGTCTTATCTAATTGTGCTAAGTACAAAAAAAAATTTTACTCTTCAGAGGTAGCTGGTAGTAACTCTATGGATAATTGGAATAATAATATTTTGCATTCAATGGGTAACACATCTTCTAAACCATAGACCAGTTGAGAGGGAGTGAACCCTGTAGGAATTTTTGTTGAGGTTCGGTATGCCCATAGTGCCCAAAAAAGCATGCCAGAATGCCAATTCGATTTGTGGGTTCCGATAAACTATTTAATCAAGGTGGTTAAAACCTTATTGAAAACTTCAATGTGACTACTAACCTATGGGTAATATGGAGTAGAGTTATCATGGCATAGGCCAAGTTGATCAGAAAGTTCGGTCATCATTATATTTCGAAAATGACTCCCAAGGTTTGTGATAATAGCTTTGGGTACCCCAAAATGAGAAATCACATGATTGAATACAAACGTAGATGTAGCTTTTCCATCTGTCATGAATGCAGGCATCACCTTAGCCCATTTCGTAAAGTAATCTATAGCAAGAATAATATACCCATGCCCCCACGGGTGAGTGAGGGTTACTTGTAATGAAATCAATGCCCCATTTCACAAAAACACTGACATCAATGATTGGGTTAAGAGGAGCTGGAGGCACACTCATATTTCGATAAAAAATATGGCAGTTGTGGCATTTTCGGAATACAATCATACAATATTTGAAAAATTACGGCCAAAAATAACGAACGTGCAACATATTTTGGCCTTTGGAAAACCTATACATATGACCACCACACACTCCAGACTAGAAGTCATTCAAAACCCTTTCAGCCTCTTCGTGAGTTATAGAACATCAAAAAACTGAATCCGCACCACGACGATAAAGTGTGTCCCCAACAATATTGTATTGCTAGGATTGATACCGGATTCTCCGTTGATTTGAACATGAAAGATCTGGGAAAGAGGTTTTGGCTTGAAGATATATGATGATATCTACATACCATGGATCTAACGTACTGATAAGAAACAGAGATTCATCTGTGATGGGATTCTCCGCCCCGATTTTCATCTCAGTATTGGGAAAGTCACACATGAGTTCTATAAACACCAGTGATTTATTTTATTTAGATTTCTCGAATTCCAAATCAAACACATGTAGTATGACAATCCATTTAGAGTACTTACCCTCGAGTAATTTTTTTGTCAAAATATACATCATCCAGTTGCAATTAGATATCACAATTATTTTACATAACAATATGCAGTGACAGAATTGTTGGACAACTTGAACTATTGCCAAGGCTATTTTCTCCACATGTGAATATTTAATTTTGGTCGGGTTCAGATTCCAACTTAGATAATAGATCACATGCTCATTATGAGATTCATCTTCTTCCACTAGAAGGATTCCTATGGTGGAATTAGAGGCTACTATGTATGAAAAGTAGTATTGGTGGTAATTGGGTGGATGCAATAATGGTGCATGGGTTAACGCATGTTTTAGAGCATCAAAATATTGATCAAAAATATCATTCCAAATAAAAGGAACATTATGTTTCAACAACCGAGTAAAAAATTTTGTTAAATTAGCATAGTTTGGGATAAACCTACGTAGAAGTTTTTCGTTCCCATGCAAACTTTAGAGTTAGCGTACTGTGGAAGGAGGAGGTAAATTGATGATGGCCTCAGCCTTCGAGGGGTTGACACGAATGCCAGCTTTCAAAATGATGAATCCCGGTAATCGTCGTGATTGCACATAAAAAACACATTTATGCTGGTTCAAATGAATCTTTTAATGCCTACATCTCATGAAAATAGCTTGTAAGTGTGTAGGATGATCATCCCTTTGTAATGAGTGAGAAGGTAAGTCATCCATATAAGGCTATACAATATGTTTGATATTATTAAAAGTGTAATACATGGCCCTTTGAAAAGTTTCACCAGCATTCTTTAATGCGAAATTTAATTTGCAATCAGAAAACATCCCCCAAGGACATATAAGCGTTGTATTTGGCTGACTAGCAGAAAGTATGTTTATTTTATTATATCTGAAAAATCTATCTATATATGAAAAAATCTCATTTCTGGCACAATCATCGATAATTTGGTCAATATAGGGGGTCGGATACTTTTATTTTGGACATGCTTTATTAATATCCCTATAATCAACACATAATTGTATAGTCCCTTGTTCCTTTGGTAACAGGAACTATACTAGATACCCAATCTGTCAATGGGATTGGATAAATCAATCCTCCTTGTAGTAGCCTTTCAACTTCAACTTTGATAGTAGCAGCCTTTCGCGGATGTATTGGATGTAATATTTGTCTAATAGGCTTGGCATCCCAATATGTCTTTATTTCATGAATGACAATATTTGGATCGATTCCTAACATCTGTTCGTAAGACCAGGCAAATATGTATCGGAATTCTTGAAATAGGGCTTTATATGTATTAATCTCTCCAATCGTACAAGAAGCACCTATATGAATGTTTTCAGAAATTCCAGGTTTAACTGATATGTCGATAGGAATAGTTGTAGAAATTTTTACCAAATTAATCTCAGAATCAGAATTTGTAATTGATATGGGATTTTGTCGTTCCTTGACATAATAAATTGTAAAAATAGATGAAAAATAATTTTCAAGCCTATCAAGTTCAGGTAAAAATGAAGATCTATGGTGTAGATTATCCCAAGGTAATTTATCCAGAGACAAAAAATCTCGAATACTTTCATCAGTGTGAAACACTTGTTGAAAAGGATCTGAAAGTGATGTCAAGGCTGAGCTTGATGGTAAAGAAGATTCTTTGGTGATCATATTAATTTGATCAGGTGTAGTTGAAAGTGTGTCAAAAAATGACTATACTGCCCCATATGCCATTTCAAAAGGACTCAAAGGCATCTCGCCATTGAAAGAATCGATTTCTGACTCTAAAGGCACTATCCAAGTGTCATCGAATGGTATAGTTCTTCACAAAATAATATTGATGTTGGAAATGGTACCCAGTATGTTGGGTGGAGGCATAGAGAAATTTCCCATCAGAGAATAGTCCTTTACTAGACATAACCCAACATCTTCATATGGGATAGTCGAATTTCCAACATGTTGGATACTGTCTGTAGAATCAGGCTCGGATGAACAATATGACAACTGATCGATTTTCACAACATTTCCTTTATGAGGAAACATGGTTAACCAAAATATGGATGAAACGACAACATTTATGGAATAAGACCAACTACAACCCAAAATAAGGTTTTAATCTAGAGGGGCATCAACAACTTCCACATATATATTAGTAGTTTTTCCTTCTACTTCTATAGGTAGATCCTAGAATATTTCTTATGGATGAAATCCTCTTCCATCAAAGGCTTTAAGGATTGTTAGTGATTGGTTGAGTGTTGGATAACCTAGATTTTTCCAACAATTTAACAACATTATGCAAGTGGATGCCCCCTCATCAATTACAGTACGAAAAACTCGTCTGTTTTTTAATAATATTGGAATCTAGAAAGCCATCTGATGAGGAAGTCTTGGTGTAAAATTTTATAGATCAAAGACCATGAGGTTAGAATCTTGAGGATCTATATCTACGATAGATGATAAGAGTAATTTCCTTTGTTTTGGACATGATTGCAGCACTTATAAGATCAACATTGCTGAAGGGGATATTTCCAAGTCTTCAACAATGTTGTAATTCTGAGCAGCTCTCGCATTTGAATTGGAAGATGATTTTTGAAGTACACCTTTAGTAGGCAGTCTAATCACTATATTAGGATTAGGTTTCTCAATGTGAAGTGGATCGGAAATCGAAGGAGATATAGTTGGTGCTTGACTATAATTTTTTGTCTCTTTACTAGTTACAGGATTTTTACTTCCATAGTCTTTTTATCACATCGCAACCACAACCTCAGACATCATTAAAGTATCTGCCAATGAATTTGAAGAAGATCCTATCATTTTGCTATGTTGACTAGGAAAAGGATCCTTCAAGACAACAGGTGTGGGAGAACCTTTGAAGAATTTAGAGACCTCGGACCGATCTGTGCACTCTTTGGTAAAGTGATCATGTCACAGATAAGACAAGGATAACGATGTTCTCTTTTATTATTATATGGTTCATTACTTTCAATTTTCTCTTTGGGAGAGGAAGTTTGTTTGTTTTCTTTCTTCCCTTTCTTCTTATTACCCATTTTAGATTGATCTGTAGATGAATCTACAACATGAATTTCGGTAGAAGTTTAAGGGAAGAATATCCTTTCAGTGAATCTGGTAAAGTTATGATATGTGAATTAATTTTGGAGGACTTCTTCTTATTCTTATTAGTGCTAACTAAATCAATTACACCGTCTGCTACATGAAAACCCGAAGGAGTTGCAGTTATTTGACCAAGACATGGTAAGTCAGGAATTTTTTCGTATAAAGTTCTAGACTATGTCTATACAAGGTCTAAGTACTGAGCTTGAGCAATGACCTATTCTTCAATAACAACCCCTCCCTTAGCCACAACCTCATTGATATTTGGAACCAATGATTTGACAAACCATTCTACCAAAATCTGATCTATAATAAAAACTTTCACTAAATGTATTCTACATCTACATTCATGTATGTGACCTGATATGTACGTAAAAGTAGATTTTTTTAATGAAGTCAAGAGTTCCATGACATTGTGGTATCATACCGGCAACTGAAAGTGTGTTAATAAAGTCATTAATAACGCGTTAAAATTGTTGAATGAGCCAAGTGGTAGTTCAATATACCATTTTGCAACTAAACCTATCAGTGTTCTCTAAAATAGTCTTAATCGAATATAGTCATTGATTAAAGAGTTGGATGTGCACCAGAGGTGGTAAGTCATGGCATGGTTTGAGGGGTCTTCTCCTAATTTACCTTCAAACTTAGGAATATCACTGGGCAACTTATTCGGCATTGGGGGCCAATATGGAAGATAATAAATTTGATCATTTGTTAGGTACGACAAATAGGATAAATCCAAAGTTGATATGAATGGTAACTCATGGTTTAGGTCCTACTAAGAAAATTGATAACCTTCTGGAAATATACCAGTACCAGGAGGAGGATATCTAGGATATCATGTAATAGCTTGTGCATTTGGGATTGGAATTCCTCCCGGATAACCATTGTTGGCAATACCATATTGAGGTTGAGCTCGTATCTAATATGTGTAACTATGGTACGGTTGATGCTGGTATACTGTATTTTGTGCTATAGGTCCATATTGATATTTCCCTCGATATGGTTGATAAAAAAACTGAGATTTCCTTGTTACAATTGTGCTTGTAATAGGTTATCCCGCAGGCATATGAACATTAGTCTGAACTATGGGTCCAGGTTGTTGTATAGTGACTAGAGGGATTTGTTGTGATACTTGAGGGTTTGTAGAAATAGGGGTTGTAGAAATTCCAAGGATAGGTGGTACGTTGAACAGAAGTTGGTGCAATAGTTTGAGGTGGAGTTCTAGGTGTACTCGAACCAGGCTACTGAACATTACTAGGTGTAGATACCTTTGGTATAACTTGAAGCGTAGGTTGGACAGTTTGTTGGATTTGACTGTAACCAATTGGCTGAACATGTTGATTATAAGGTAATTTCACGTTAGGCTACAAATTATGTTGATTTGGTGTTGAATTCCACATCATGTTTACTCCAAGATATGGAGATCCCAGTGAAGGTTGTGCTCTATAAGATGGACCATAAATAGGTTGATAATTTGGAAGGTATGTTTGATATTTGGTTAGATAATTCCCACTAAGATATTGAACTCCCTAAAACAATTATTGTTGCTGATATAACTGCGGCCCTAAAGGAGGTTGTTGTCCTTGGAAATATTGTTGTCCTGGTATAGGGTACTATCCTTGAAGAGGTTGCGGACCCTGAATAGACTACTGCCCTTGAGGTTGATATTGTCCTTGAGGTATGTACTGGCCTTGAGGTACGTATTCTCCTCGAGGTGTGTGCTGCCCTTTTGGTATGTTCTGTCCTTCAGGTGTGTAATTCCCTTGAGGTTTCCCCCCAGGAGGTAAATTACTTCCTTGAGGATGCCCCCTAGCTGGTAAGTTACTACTTGGAGGGTTAGGGTTAGGAGTGTTTCAATACATCATGTAAACTTGTTCCGCGTTCAAATTTTTTGGTATGTGATTCATTTGGACCAGGTGATTGTATAAGCTTTTTGGGAGAAGGAGATTCTCTTGAGAAAGTACCAGAAAGCGACTGGTAACCTAGAGGAACAGACGGACCACCATACAAATATGATTCTGGTGATGCAGAAAACATGGACGACTCACTAAACATGTTGAATGAAGGTTTGTAATTACCTTTTGGTATGGCGTAAAAATGAATTCTGGGTGGCAAATAGTTTAGACTATATTTTTGTAGCAAGTTAGTTAATTGAGAATATCAAGGATCTTGTTTGAAAGGGCTATAATATTAAATCGATTCACTAGGCCTAAGATCTAAAGATTCTTGATGTGAAGGAAGAATAACTTCTTCTTCTGTGTCAGTAATTTCTTCAATGCTAATGAGGTGAGGAGGAAGGTTCTCAGTGATGCGAAACTTCAATGTAGGTGAATGAAGATGAATAGGGGTTGGAGTGATGAACTCTAAAGTAGGCTCAAATGTATCAGGTTCAGTTTCTGTTTCATAAATTTCAAGCTCAGTAGCTAATAATTCACTAGTTTTGGAAGCAAGTTCAACTAGTTCAGAAATTGATATTTTCCTTTCAGAAATTTCTATTTTTTGAGGTTGATCTACTTTGTAATCATGATTTATAATTATTGATGTTTCCTCATGTTCAGTTGATCCATTCCTTACTGGTTTTCCTTTCTCATATTTAAGCTTTTCTAACTAGCTTGGTGTGTACTCACGGAGTTTCCCCTTCATTCTACATGATTGTCTAGGTAATTCAGCCACGATTAAAAATTTAACACATGAAATCAAAGAAAATTTCAACAATATATCATAAATTCTCTAAGGAAATAATCAAATTGATCACATTCCTATAAAATCTAAGAGAGAAATCCACACAGAAACATTATATTCCCACACTAAAAATAGTAGTTGGTGATGAAATTCAATGTCGTAGAATTATAATGTGGAAATGGCGGTTGGAACAGTTACCTCGACAACCTACTTAATGAAACAGTCTGGTGCAAGTCTCTCCACTAATGCCATCTCGAAGTGAAGAGTACTATTATGAAGGTAAATCCTCTTTGCAGACAGAGATGATCCCTCTAGCCCTAGAGTGGGTCTAGTAAAAAAGGGACAAGCAAAGTGTAGTTTCCTAATTAATGAATGAAAAAGAATAAGGTAGATTGACCTACCTAGAGTCCAACGCTGCTATCGTGGCTGACGTGGTGGCCTCTTGATCTCTGTCTTAACAAGTCATAATCCTTCTGCAACGATGCTTGGATACCTGCATGAAGATTAGCAAACAAAATAAGCATATGAAACAATGATCTCATTCATAATTACTAACCAGTCAAGAAGGATTAAGAATATTACATCAAATAAAACACATTTACACAAGATGGGAACCAGAAAATAGTCATGTATATGTATTAATAGAAGAAAGAGTTATAACTGGAGCCTTGATGTCGTACACTCCTTCAGCAGGGTTCAGTCGAGGCACATCTCGATGAATCGTCGGGGAATTCGGACGGGATGAAGACACAAGTCTAAGCCCTCTAATTGAGGGTCTCTTATGTTCTATATTTTCTGACAAAATGTACAGGAAGTTGTTCAGTGTTTCATCTGTAATATGTTCAGTTCAGCTAGCACATCAATGGAAGAAGGTTATATTTATAGAGGGAGAGGAGGAGTTGGGATCCCTAAAATAGCGGAAGGGAGGCCTTATGCCTTGGGAGGTTTCCTCAAAAGGTGGAAACAAGAGGCCAAAGGAGGGAGGCCATGGTTATTCAGTCGAACCACTCCAGATGACTCACCCAAGAAGTTTGTTATGATGGAAAATTCACCTCTATTTTAAAAAACCATTCCATAAATAGGTTGGCGTGGGTAGCTCACTAAGACAGAGTGCCAATGGGTGCAGGGCCTAGTGTTAAGTTCCCAATTGGTGCGAGGGCATAACTGTATACTAGCACGTAGGAAAAAACATGTGTTTCTAATGGTCTGTTCAGGAAATTTCCAACAGAAGGAATGTTGTCCTCATGGCAGGGGATGCAATGATGGTCTTTGAAGGGCATGACACTTTGTTTTTTGGATTGCAAGGACAGTGAAAACATTATATGTAACAGATGCCCCCTAAAGCATGAGGTACGAGAGAGAGAGGGTGGGGTGAAATGCCTTATGAGAACACGTTCGAAAAAAAAACCGTTGTCGAAAGACCTGCAATTACAAATACAATTGATATCTTTGATACATGAACATGTGGCATGGATGCAACCACCCATAATAGAGTAAATATATGAACTGAGATCCGAGGTATGGACGCAGCCATCCAGCAGTAAGGATCAAAAAATAGACTAAGGTATGGTCGCACTCATCCAATCAAAATAATCATGCAATAAGACATGATAAAAACCAATATCTTGTAGCCTGGATCTTATTATACAAAACCCAACGTCTTCCACTCCATATCGATCTGAACAAGTACAAATTCAAACATGCGAATATGTGATTTGAAGTCGAACATGCAAGAAAATCACCTGATTACCAGCCAAATATAAAAGCTGTTAATAGACATGAGAGAAACCACCAATAATGACAATGGCTCTCAAGGTACAACAGGTACAATCCATAGAATGTGAACAGTGAGCTAGTGTCGAACACCCACAGACTCACTCGATCGAAGGCCAATGATGTAGACCTATTTTTGAGTGTGAAGAACCTACCATTGAGGCATGCAAGCTCCAAGGTACCGGCATGGAGTCTCTAGACCAACTTCTTGGATAATGAGTTGAATTCGACAGGAAGCAATCCGGTCGAAATAGGGCGATAATGTCTCCAACATCATCAACACGAGACAGAGGAACATGATGATAATGAATCAGGACCAACAAAGAATCAGAGGGATGTTGAAAACTACAGAGGAAAAACTTATCCTGCACATATCAATGACATGACTCTGAATTTGGAAGTATTTGACATCAAGGGATCTAAGGTCATGATGACTAGGAAAAGAGAAGATGAGAGGTCAAAATAGATTACCCAAACCCATGGAGGCAAAAAATGACATAATGAGATGTCCCCAACCTGACACCAATGCTGACGAGTCTCATGTTCAAGAGCGACATACTACCAACACAACTAAGAGTGCTTCCATTTCCCCCCACCATTTCTGGTGAGTACCACAATTATTTTTTAAAAACAAGCTTGAAGGGGATAACATATGCTTGCAATATAAGTTTTTCATTTGGAAAAATCCAACCTAGCACATTTTATGAGCCCTATGAAGGAGGAACTTGAGCAACGTCATGGTGACGATTTCCGATGTCATCAAAGTTTAACGAGTCTGACAAAGCGAGAACTCAGCATCTTTTAATATTTAGAGAGTTTGAAAAGAAGTGGAAGAGAAAACTCTAGCATGTCCCTTTTCGTAAAAGGTCCCTCAGATCCGAAAAGGTAGAAAAAAATATCTGAAAGAACCTCTTAGTCGTGATAGGCTAAGGTATTCCTTTTTCGTAAATAATCTATCCCAGCCCGAAAAAGGGGTAAACGTATACTGGGTAGATATCATTTCACAGCCATTTAACGAGTTCAAAATGATAAGATTCTCGATGATATTTTCACTTTTAGAGAGTCAGAAAAGCGCTGAAATATGACTCCAGTAGTGAATTTTTCGTGTTTTTACCGAGTCTGAAAAAGTATAAAATATAACTCGTTACTTCATCACTATCTCATTAAAAACCTGTTGCTGTACAAGAGACACACGTAAAACCCATTTCTAAATATAAAATAATTAAATAATCAAAAAACATGTTTTAAAACCTAATTAGGACTTTTAAAAGTTATAAAACGGAAAAAATAGTAAAAAAAATTACTTTTCAATTTTACCTCTTATAGAGCAATAGTTACGCATTTTATACTGTGATTTTGTAGTGACGATAGTAGGCAATCGGACAGACCAATTTAGAATCCAGAAGTTCTAGGTAAGAGCTGAAATCATTCCCTGCATTTTAATTCCTCTTTCTTCACTTGCAACCTTAAATTTTTATTTTTGAGGGGGAAATTGTAAAAACTAGGGCACGGCGGTTGGCGCGAGTTTTGGGCACGGACTCGCGCTGATCACCCAATTCTCTGAACTGTGGTGCACCAACCACACAAATATTTTTATACTAAAAACGAAAGCTTAAAATTGCAAATTCCACAAACCTTAGCTTTTAATTTGGCTAATAATGTCCATATGAACATGTTTGTAGGTTTAAAGTGGAAAAATGGTGATCGAGTGGAAGGAAAGGGAACAAAATGAAGAAGATGAGCTTGCCATGGATAATGAGAGATTTATGGAAGCTCTCAAAGACTATGGACTAAAAAAAATCTTCATGAAATTGTGCCTCAGAGCTCAATCGAAGTTGCGGCAATACTTGATCACTATCTGGGATGAGGATGAGGAATAATTCATTCTTCGGGATCGGGAACTCGAGATTCATGTCTCAGATGTTTACTTCATAACAGGACTATCATGGAGGGGGGAATAAATTGTATTGACTAACACCCAGCCCAGCATGGATAACATGACCATGGTGATCGACAGGGTATGTCGAGGGGCCCGAAAAGGATCAGGAAGCGAGAAAGTGGATATCGAAACTATCCTAGAGTTGGCACAAAAAGTAGTGCTACACACCATCATGCGAGCTATGGGATCACAAGCACCACATTTAGCAACAAAAACACAAAATCTTCTTGCATTAGACTGTCTAACACCGACCCTCTACAATTGGGCAAAGGTAGTGACGATCAATATGAAACGTCAACTCACGAAATGAAAGAAGGGAAAAATAAAGAAGTTCGGATATGGATCCATCCTGGTATCATTCTTTTTGGAATTACTACCAATTTTCTAGTGACATGAAGTGATAGTCCCAACAACACCATCATAGGAGCCATGGATGGCCCATTGGGCAGCACTAATGCCAAGGTCAGGGGGTGGCCAACAGATGTCCTAGAGACCAGAGTTCTTTCATTTGCTCCACCAACAGCTGATTTTCATGAAGAACTGGCCCTCCTCTAGCATAGATTTCACTGGCGATTCAGACCTCCCACTCCCAGAAGGAGAGGATTGGGATGAAGCACATGGTAAGACTCACTTTTCACTTTTACGAGTATTATGATTTTTTTATGATGTATGTTCTAACATTAAATCCATGTGTTATGCAAATATTGGACTAGAAAGACCTACAGGCATGTCTCCAATAGCGAGGCGAGTCCCTCGTGACTTTGATATTGCCCCTCATGGTGAGGGAAGCGAGGAGGAGGAAACCATGCACAACCTAGAAGGAATCTCTCGTGCAATCTCGGACTATGCATTATTTGAAGATGTTCCTCATGCCTATCAAAGACATACTGTAGTGGTTTCAATCCAAGTTCACTACTTTCTGAGGCAGCTCATACCGGCAGTGACATTCTATCATGATCAGCATGTCGATTAGAAATCTAGGATTTATTTCAACATATTTTCAAAGACATAATGTCTCATGATGTAACATAAACACACATATTTTTTGAAACTTATGGTGCACACTGATGAAAACCTTCGATATCTATCTATCTATCTATCTATCTATCTATATATATATATACATCTATCTTCCTATTTGATATGAGTCTTTCACGTGATGATGATTTTATAGATTACGCAAATGCTTATCTACTACAGTGTTAGCCACTGTATCAGTTAATGCATTCATTTGTCTAGGAATATGTTGATATGTGATATAATCAAAATGTATTTCCAGTAAACGAACGCATAAATAAAATCTTCAAATGTGAGGGTTCCTAACTGAATAATTCCCATTAAGTTGAAGAACAACAAGCTGTGAGTCTAGATTTACAACCAATGAACTAATGCTGATGGTAATTTCCTTAGTTAATAGTTTAATAAAATCACTATACTCAGCAACATTGTTTGTAGTTCGTCCTAGACAAATACCTTGCAGATCTATCAACTCACTAGCAGGATCATAAATCACCCAAGCTGCTGAAGATAAGTTCCGGGTACTCCGAGAAGCACCATCCATGAAACCAACATAAGTGGTAATAGACATCTGCACAATAAGCAACGACCCAATAAGCAGGAAGATGCACGCAAAAAACACCAAGCCAAAAATTGTACAAAAATAAAAATAACACCTATGTGCACAAAACATCCACGAATGGCTCATGCATAATTTTTTTTGAGATACAACCCATTTTCGGGATGATCTAAAGGATTACCTTCATAATCAATGAGCTCATAGGCCCCATTCTTCAAAATAAATTTAACAATGTAAGGCCCATGCCACATGGGTTGAAATTTTCCTACCCCCAACTTGTTATGAGATGGGTCATACAGGAGGAGGAGGACTCATTTTACAAAGGAGCGAGGGGAAACTGATTGGTCAAAATGAGCGTTGACCCGCTTCTTATATGCTTCGATGATCAAAGCAGAAAAGCGACAAGTTGCATCCCAAATTTGTAAGTAGAGAAGACGCTCTTTCTTAGGTGAAGAGTTCAAGGGGTAGATTTTAGACCGTAAACAAGCTGGAATGGAGTGAATCCGGTCGCATCCTTTACTGAGGTTTGGTACACCTAGAAAGCCAAAAATAACATGAGATTCCAGCTGGATTTGTGCATTCCAATTGTACGTTAAAGCATGGTGACAAGAAATTTTTTCATTGCTTCAACCTTCAACGTTGATATGTCTTGATGCAAGCCCAACCTAGAAGTCAACTCTGCCACCATATAATGCCAAAAATGGGAACCAATATTGGTAACGATGGCTTGAGGGACACCAAACCTAGAAATGATGTGATTGAATATGAATTGATTTTTTGTCTTACCGTAGGAGAAAAGTGTAGGCATTGCTTCGAACCATTTAGTGAAGAAGTCAATGACTATGATCATATAAGCATGCTCCATGGCCAAGTGAGGGTTACATGTCATAAAATCGATGTCTCACTTCACCAAGGGACCAATGGTAATGACAGGGTGGAGATGTGCAGCTGACGTGCACATCTTGCGGTGATAGATCTAGCAATCATGACATTTACGGATAGCAAAAATGCAGTCCTTGAAGATAGAAGGCTAGAAATACCCAGCACAAAGAATCTTCTGTGCAGTGGCATAACCTAACATGTGACCACCACAGGAGCCACTGTGATAATCATTTAGAACTTTCTCAGTCTCCTTGAGGGTCAAACATCGGCGGAGAATGGAATCTACTCAGATGTGGTAGAGTGTATCTTTGACTATATGATAAGGTTGCGATTGATGGTGGATGCATCAGCGAGAATCCTTCATTAACTCATATCTAAAGGTAGAAATCTGGAGATATATAATGATATCACCGTACCAGGATCAAGGGTGTAATAAGAGAAAGTGTATCATCTGGAATGCATTCCTCAGAACCAGACAGAGCGGAGTCAGAGGGGAGGGAGCAGATCAGGTTGGCAAAGACTAGTGATTTTTTTGACTTGGAAGTATTAAACTCCAAATCAAACTCTTGGAGGATGAAAAACCACTTCGAGTACCTGCCTCCTAACAATTGTTGAGACAATATATAAGTCATAGGTTTGCATTCAGAAATCACTATCACAGTACGCAACAGAATATAATGATGAAAACGTTGAACCGCTTGAACTGTAGCTAACACTAACCTGTCGACATGGGCATAGCATGTTTCGGTATTCAGAAGTTTATGAGAGAGGTAGTAGATAAAATCTTCATCACCTTCATCATCGTCTTACACCAGAACCATGGCAATCATGTAGAAAGCGGCAGCTAAATAGAGGAAAACATTGCAATGATAGTTTAGAGGATGCAACAAAGGAGCATTGAAATGAAATGTCTTTAGAGCATCGAAAGAATTTTGGGTGATCTCACCCTAAAGGAAAGGGATTCCCTTCTTTAGTAATCGCATGACTCCTTTAGCAACTTCAACATAGTTAGGTATAAAATGACATAAAAAAATAGCCTACCCCTGCAAACTCTGTAGTTGATGTAATGAAGATGGGGAGGGGAGATTAATTGTAGCCTCTACTCTGAGAAGATCAAGGCGAATCCCATCTTTGGATACGATAAACCCCAAAATTTTACCAGAATCGATGCAGAAGATGCATTTGCACTGACTTAGCCGGATGTTGTAGCATTGAAAATGAATAAATATCTAACAAAGATGGTCAGGATGGTCCTTACACATAGCTGAAGAGCCAGAAGGTCATTCAGATAAGGTTGAATGATGTGCTTAATATAGTGAAAAGTGTATGACATCGTTCGCTAAAACGTGGCCCCAAAATTCTTCAAGCCAACAGGGAGCTTCTTATACGCCAAAGTACTCCACGGATAGATGAAGGTAGTCTTGTGCTGATCATTCCGAAGAATTTTAATCTATTTATAGCCATAAAATCTGTCCATGATGAAAATATCTCACTCCCAATGTAGTCATCAATGATTTGATCGATAAAGGGAGTAGGATAGTTATCGTTATGACAAGCCCGATTGATTTCACGATAATCAATATAGACCTAAATGGTACTATGTTTCTTATCTATAGGGACAATTTTGGAGACCCATTTTGTCAAGTGAATCGACTAGATGAAACCAACATTGAGAAGCTTTTCAACTTCACCCTTAATAGAGACATCCTTTCTAGGGTGCACACGATGAAGACGCTGATGGATAGACTGCGAACTAGGGTAGGTAGGAATCTGATGCACCACTATATTAGGATCAATGCCGAGAATTTATTCATAGGAGCATGCAAAGACATCACAGAACTCGTGGAAAAGGCTAGTATAAACCTGAACTTCATCAAAATAACATGTGACCCCGATATGGATGTTCTTGACAATTCCTGGTTTCAAAAAAATGTCGATAAGTATCGTTTGCGTAATTTTACTCAATTTACCCTCTGAAAAAACTTCATGTGTCATAATAGGTGTTTGAAGTGGAGGAGAAGGAACCGGAGATGCAAACCTCTTAAGAAATGTAGACATGGCCCCGAGACTAGGCATGAACGAGGAACAATGAGAAGATTGTAATTGAGCTTGTCGTCAAATACTTCTACCTCGACATTGACTATCTTCCCTTTCGAGGTAATCGATAAACTAGAAAAAACACCTAAAGCTTTTGATTCCCTTCCATCAAATGCTTCAAGGGAATTTAGCGATGAATTCAAGGCCAAAGAACCAATGGCTTTGTAGGAAGAAGATGACATGATGCACGAAGACACACCCTCATCAAGAACTGCTCGATGGATATCGAGACCATTAATACCAACTTGTATGATGAGTGAAATTTGGTGCGGGAGTCGTGGAATGAAATTATCTAAATCAAAATCAAGAAGGGTAGTATTAGCAGGATCGACCGAGCCAATCGCATATAACAAAGCCTTCCATTAATATGGACTAAAGTACTTCTAATGTAGACATTTCAAATGGTTCCTTAGCCAAATCCTCAACAATAATGTAATGTTGAGTAGCATGGGCGTTTGGATTGTAATCAGACTTGCGGAGTACACCTTTGGAAGGTGGTCATATAACGGCCTCAGTACTGGGCCTTTCAATATGTAAAGGGCTAGAATCAGGCAAAGGAGGAGGACCATCAGCGATCTCTTTCCCCGCTGCCTGCCATGATCTGGTATAATCTTTCAACTAAGTAGCAATAGGAACGAATGCAGAACTGTTCATCATGAACACCTGAGAAAGAAATTGGGCAGAGGACTGAGGTTGCTCTACCATCTCGGTCTATTGAGATGGAAAAAGTTCTTTAAGAACAACTATAGTTCCCTGGGTGCCTTTGAGAAATATTCTCGCTTTGGACCGTCGAGGATAGTCCCTCATGTAGTGCTCTTCATCACAAATCAAACAAGGGTACTTAAACTTACGCTGTGAACAATCATCAATAGGATATTTAGAAAAATTTGGTTTTAGGGTATCGGCTTTGGCCATACCTTTACCCTTCTTTTCCCCTTGAAAGTTTTATCTGCCGGATTGGCCTGAATGGCATTGACTTCTGTGGTTTTACTAGAATTTGGGGTGGGCTGAGAAGCAGCATCATTGGAAGGATTAGACTTTTTCTTCCTAGGATTTGAAGGAGAAGACTTCCAAGAAGTACGAGACACAGAACCAATAATACCATCAACAAGTGGGGTCGCTGGTAATTTATAAGTTCCAGGTCAAGGGGCATCAGGAAAGATATCATACAACATGCCAGACTGATAGTACACAAGATCAAGGTACTGGGCGCGAGAAATGGCCTGTTCTTCGGTTACACATGCCCTCATACCTATGTCTTTAGTGATTTGGTTGACAAAGGAGGTAGCGAACCAATCAGTTAGAAGCTAATCAGGAATATCAAACGTAATCAAGTGATGATGATGCCTCCATTCATGAATATGGTCTAAGATATGAGTAGCTTGGTCATGTTTCAAGAATGTGAGGAGGTATGTCCCGGTCTCATAGTGAACTGGTAACTGAAAATGGGTAAGAAACGCCATGGATAAAGAGTTTAAATCTTGGAAAATGCCACAAGATAACTCAATGTACAACTTTGTAGCGTCACCAGCAAGATTTCATTGGAAAAGACAGAGTCAGATGGAATCATCAACCCAAGAGTTAGAGGAACACCAAAAGTGGTAAGTCATAGCATGCGCTTGGGGGTATTCTTCGTACTTGCCCTCAAACTTAGGAAAATCACTAGTAATATTAGCTGGAACTGGAGGCCAACACAGGTTATGAAGAATCAGATTGTTCGTTAACTTTAACACATCAGGTAGTTCCAACGTAGCGAGAAATGGTAATTGAGGATTAAAATGCATTGGAGGTCTTTGATAAGGACCTGTGTTAAAATTCCACCAAGTCTGAGAGAAATTTTCCCCCCATATGTTTTTTCCCAAAGGATTCTGACCATAGGGGTTATACGCCTGATAATTCAGCCCATACTGGGGTTTAAAACTAGGATATTGATTTTGAGCATACCACTAATGTCCTTGCTGGGAAACATATGGATTCTGTTGCGGAATGTAAGCATTGACTTGAGGTTGATTATACAACAAATGGGATTGATTTTTAGGGTAATAAGTGAATCCTTGGGGTGCACTATATACCGACTAATATTGACCTTGAGGAGGGTAATAAGTGCCTTGAGGTTGAGCAGGCCGACCCTGCTGAGCAGGACTACCCTACTGAGCAGGTGGACCCTGGTGAGTAAGTGGACCCTGCTAAGTAGGGAGACCTCGTTGAGTAGGGTGAACATGTTGAATCGGCTACTGCGCAAGATGAACTGGTTGCTGAACAGATTGAACTCGTTTTTGAGCAGGTTGAACCAGCTACTGAGCTAGTTGAGCAGGCTGAATTAGCTGTTGTGGTTGGGCTGGCTACCCCTGTGGAGCAGGTTGGCCTGGATACTGAGGGCCACCGGGCTGCCCTTTTGGAAGAGGTTGGCTTGATGGTTTCAATGGACTAGGTTTCCCCTGATAGCCAGGTTGTCCCAGAGTAGAACTGTAGGGTTCTCCTTGTCACTCAAATTTTTGGCCATACTAAATGTACGATTGTTGCTATTGTACAAGAGGTTGTCCCTATGGTGGGTACATTTTCCCCCCAGGAATGTAAGATGCTCCTAGTTGATATTGATGTTGAGGCTGACCGGAAGGATTGTAGGTTTTTCCTTGTTGGACCAAAGGTTGAACTTCTAAGGGCTAGCCTTGTGGACCATAAGGTTGTCCCTGTTGAGCGAAATATTATCCCTGTAAGGGTTTTCCTTACAAGCCCCAGGGTTGTACCGGTAAAGCCCACCCAAGATGAGAAATGGTTTGATAAGGATCATAAACAACATGATGAGTATCAATAGGGGGAATGTGGATGAGATTACCATAGATATCATAGTGTTATGGAGGATTGACAGGAGCTTGGGGTTGCTGAGAACCTTGAGATTTCTACTTCTAAACAGCCAATAGATACTCTTCAAAAGTAAGCACGCTAGGAATCATAGGGGAAGTCCCAACCACACTAGAAGTAGGTGCACATGAAGAAGCCACACAAACGGTAGCTTGGACCAAGACGAATGTAAGATCAACCTACGAGCTAGGTGTTGAAGGTGACAGCCCCAATGAAGGACAGACCAAACTCCTTAAAGGAGTAGATGTACTGGATCATGCTATGGACGGAACACCAGAAATAATCTAACTCAAGATCCGATAACTAGGTGGTAGTGACACCGATGGAGGGGGAAGACTGATTAGAGACACGCAGGAGATCTTCAAGGAAAATTTGATATTATCCTGTAGACACAGGCATTACCTCATTTCCATTAGGACTCGAAGAATCCATGTATGATGAAGCCATAAGATCTTCTAAAATACTACGAGGGCTAGGAGGTAAAGCAGTGGCTAAAAAAGGTGATGTCAAAGTAAGAGGAGGGAATTCACCCCGTCCCCAAAACTAGACCAACCACCTGGTGGAGATAAATTGAATTCAAGTGACTCTTCAGGGGGAGATCAGGTAGCAAGAAACAATATAGTCAGGAGGATATGCTGTGAAAAATCACCAGACCTAGTGAAGCACCCTTTCAAGCAAAGTGAAAGCCTTCTAAATGAACCAAGATGAGCAATGTAATCTATGCCCATAAACGAAGAGATGGAGAGTCAAAGAAACACAAAAGTAATCATTCAACAAACCAAAACTCAAAAGATCAAAAAATTCTCAGGGAACTGTTCAATGAATTGAATTGACAAGAACCAAAAGACTTGACATTTAACAAGAAGGCTCAATGAGTGAAAAACACCTATAACCCTAGGGCTACAAACCGCACTGATGGGAAGATATACAAACATTTGAGAAGAGAAAGTATAAAGAAATAAAAAAAAATTAAAAATACGAATTGCAAACCAAAAAAAAAACCAGAGTCAATAAAAACTGACCAAAAACTAAACAGGGAGATCAAACCAAACCCTACAAGGTTCGGTGTGACTGTAAGGTTGTAATCCGCACAAAACAGGGTTTGGAGCCACTGCAACAAAATAAATAAGCGCCAATTGGCGCGACTGTTCAAACAAAAATCATGCCAAGCTAGATATCTATGGGAGAATGGTAAAACCAGTGAGGAGAGGTCATTCTTGACACTCTTGAGCTGAATAAGATGGTTCTAAACAATTAAGAAATTTAGAAAAGACAGACAAGCAAGAAAACGATCGAAGTCGACTCAACAAGGGTGAAACGACAAAATCACACTGATCCCCAGTAGAGTCGCCAATTTGTTATGCATCTAAATCCTCTTTGCGAATAGAGATAATCCCTCTAGCCCTAGAGTGGGTCTAGTAACAAAGGGACAAGCTAAAGTATAGGTTCCTAATTAATGAATGAAAAAGAGCAAGGTATATTGACCTACCTGGAGTCCAACAATGTTTTTGTGGCTGATGTGGTGGCTTTTTTATCTCTATCTTGGCAGGTGACAATCCTTCTGCAATGATGCTTAGATACCTGCACAAAGATGAACAAACAAGAGCAACATACGAAAAAATTATCTCATTCATAATTACTAACCAGTCAAGGAGGGTTTAGCTGAAGCACATCTCGATGCATGGTCGGGGAATTTGGACTGGATGAGGACACAAGTCTAAGCTCTCTCAATCAGGGTCTCTTCCGTTCTATCTCTTCTGACAAAATGTCCATGAGTCTCTTCAACGTTTTAGCTATAATATGTTCAGTTCAGCTAGCACATCAATTGAAGATGATTATATTTATAGAGGGAGAGGAGGAGGTTGGGATCCCTACAATAGTGTAAGGGAGGCCTTATCCCTTGGGAGGTTTCCTCAAAGGGTGGCAACAAGAGGCCAAAGGAGGGAGGTCATGGTTATTCGGTCGAAGCACTCCAGATGACTCACCCATGAAGTTTGTTATTATGGAAACTTCGCCTATATTTCTATCAAAAATTCCATAAATATGTTGGCGCGGGTAGCTCACTGGGACATAGCGCCAATGGGTGCTGGGCCCAACGTTATTTTCCCAATCGGCATGACGGAATAATTGTCTACTAGCACCGAGGCAAAAACATATTTTCTGATGGTTTGTTCAGGAAATTGTCAACAGAAGGAATTTTGTCCTCATGGAAAGGGATGCAATGATGGTCTTTTCAAGGCATGACACTTTGTTTTGGTCATAGAAATGATCCTCCAATTTGCAGGATTTGGATTGCAGGGATGGTGAAAAATTGATGTGTAACAAGTACCATCAAGAAATTCCAATTGATTCTAGTCGAAGTCTGCTCCAGGTAGAGTGGGACCTTCCCTCCATAGTCACCTTGGGAAAAAATCTTAAAGTTTATAGTCTCTAAGGTAAAAAACGGGAACAAATTTACCTGGGGGAAGAGTCTATGATCCGATATACATGCAAGGGTAGAGTAACAAGCTCAATCCCATTGAAGGCTCCTTGATATAATCCAAGTTTTACCAACAAGTGACCCTAGGCTCCTCGAAAATTGTATATCTGAGGCTTACCAATTTTAATACGTGCACATCTACTATATTTCGCAATGAGATAGGTTAGATTACCTCACTGGTTCTGACATGATCTCATGCTTGACTCATTTAAGAAGAGCTTCCTAGAGCACAAATACTGCAATTAGATTTTCCTACCACAAGATTGCTACTTGTTTTTTTGAACTATCTAGGAATTTTAATTACAACCTATTCCAAGACACTAGACTAAGATATGTTGGTGGAAAAGAGCCCTATAAAATGTAAAATATCTAGATTAAGTTTATTAAAGCGATTTTTTTAATTTGGCTGTTGCTTAAGACATAAGGAATGGAAGTGAAACTTAAAAGATGTTTGTCACCCGACTCAAAAATACTCTAAATTCATATAAATGAGGAGTTCAACTCTTTTCTTTTAAACGAATCTTATTTGAGGGAAAGATTGAGAGATTTAACAATTTTCAAAGCACCAATTCATTCATTCATAAACAAAATCTTTGAAAAGAAGACGATTTCTTTGAGAACTCAATTTCGCAAAAATGATCTATCACTCATTCGAAATGGAATTCCTTTATCAATCAGGTCAGAAACTATAAATCGATAAACAAACTATTTCCACAAAGAAAACAATATCTAAAACTCTAAAAACATAAATTTCCAAATCAAAAGAAAAACTCTAATTTTGAAGTCTCTCTAGAAATTTTGAGGACATTTTCTTCTAGTTTGTGGTCAAACCAAGAATAATTTCTACTTATCTCAGCAGAAATGAAAACATCCAAAAATGGTTTGGTGTGAAAATCAGGCCCTCATAAGCTAAAATCTCTTCCAAATTTGCAAATGAAAATGAATTCGATTTTCATAAAAGTAAGGTTTGCAATGGGTTTAATGGCTCAGAAAGAGAACAACATCATACGAATAAGATGAGGTAAATGAAGGTATATTATATAGAGAAACAAGAAAGTAGGGCAAACACTCACTCATAAAATGCAAATCAGATGAAAAATCACACAAACGCAGAAGTTGCTAAAAATAAATTCACAAATAAGACTTGAAAGCTAAGGTAGACTGGGGAAAACACAAAGAATCTTGTGATCTGGTTCCTAAAAGGAGAATTTTAACTTTTTGAAAAAATTTCCACATGTTTGCAGGTTCTAATGGAGAACAGAGTGGTACCGCACTATTTTTAACTAAAAATTTCGGAGGCTACCACACTGCTTTCAACTGAAAAATGCAGAGGCAAGGAAAATTATATAAAAAATAAATATTCAGCTTTTATTTTCAGGGATTCTTAAAATTTATCTACCCAATGCAATCTCAGACAAATCAAAATTAGAAAAATCTTGAAATTCAAAATAAAAATTAAAAATTAAAACTAAGTTCTATTCCCCAGTAGAGTAGCCATTTTGTTATGCGGATTAATCCCTCTTGCGGACAAGAGAGATCTCCCTAGTATTCCATGAATAGCTAGAAACAAACATTCATTTGTAAATCATTTTCTCTATATTTTTTTTTTTTTAGAATTATTATAAACAAAGAAAGAGGACATGCCCCTACCTTGAAATCCAATGTTTGGTGTAGTGTTTTATCCAGTCGCTTCAAACAGGCTTCTCCGGTAAGTAGAACCCACAATAAAAAACAAGCAAAAGAAGTAAAAGCACCTGCAACATCTAATAATTAATAACATATAATCTAACTTAGTGATCAAGGATTCTAAGTATTGAAATATTCAATAAGCACAAGAAAACTTAATGAGAAAAGGATATTCATATTTATTATCTTTTAATGAAAAGAGTAACTTTACAACCTGATGCCTTGATGTTGTACAAGTTTCTCCTGGGGTCCTAAACAATCGTTCTTCTTTCAGTTTCACCAACCTTCCTCTCTTTGAAAAAACATGGAGTTATGGACATAATGGTGTGATCATTCTCATGCCAACAACAACTAGTGTAGAGAGTATGCTTTCTTTAGAATTTCTTCAGAAATTACCTTATAAGCTACCCTTGAGACTGAAACCTGAGCTCAATTTATAAGGAAATGGAGATATTTTCAGTTCCATGAAGAGGGGGATGGATTCCTCTCATGAAGGGATTTGAGCTCCATACACTAAGGGATAAGCTCCATAAGTGGAGGGATAGAGCTCCATGAGTAGAGAATATTCGACCAACTGGGCTTCTAGAACTTAATTTTTCCTTTATTTGACTTTTTATGGGAGTTTGCAGGTTTTATTAGCAAAACGTGTGAAAGCTGCCGCAAGCTATAGAAAAAGTATCAGTGAACCCGTAGGAAAAGGCTAGGAAAAGCAGGGAGTTATTCTTTTAAAGGTTTTAATGAGCTTTTCTCCAATTCCAAGACCTTGTTTAGGTATGTTAGGGTTTTTTACTTCTAAGGGAGCACAATATAGGTAGTGATGGACCAATATGGTCAGTCAAATGTCATGGTGACAAAATAACATGTAACAACTCTAGGCTACCAAATCACCTCTCTTATTGTGTATACCTTTCATGAAATTTTTGTTTAGCCTAGGGAATGTTACCAAAGCTTTTCCCTCAAATTTTATTCTCAAAAATTTTTTAATAACCAAAATTTCCTATGCACTGTGTTTTATAGCCTTCTGCGTTGCCACTGTCCTCGGTGAAATTACCTGTCACAATTATCATTTTTCTAAGTTTTGTTGTGTTTCTTGAGAGTGCATGAAGTTGTGGAAGTTAATTTAATTGTTGGATTGTGTTATAGAACATTGTCACAAGGTTTGGCAAAGCCAATAAACACATCCATTATTTCCTAATAACCTTACCAAATTCACTACTAAAAAAATTGGAAATATGGAAACACTAGAGGACAAAAAACATAAAGGGGGAGCCATTGTTAATTTTAAACCTCAAGACATCTCATTCATTAATGTATACCCAACCATTGGGGTGGATTTTGACACAGTAGGGTGCATGAGATTTTGTTAAAGAATTCAGGGATACCATTTGCAGTTTACTATGGAATTTGCTAAAGGTTTTGATGGTGTAAAAGAAAAGGTGGGAAGCTTAAAATTTCCAGTTTAATCCCAAAAAATATCTAAGGCCTCTCAGATTCCTTTAGGTGGAGAGGAGTGGTTCAAAGGAATGGATTTTGACCTGGTTTCTTCAAGGATTTTCTCAAGCCTAAACACAAGAAAGGGTATGGTTCATCTCTTCCTAGAATTTATTTATAGGACCATCATGGCAAGCTTATAGAACTCATCCAAAGATATTTTACATGTGAGGGAAGATTCAATAGGTTTTATCACTACCACATCAGGCTCCCAATGCACTTCACTAGAAATATAGTTAATAGTATTTCTTATTATTTGTTTAGGATTTGATGTAAAATGGCCAATTGAGTGCAACCAAAAGGAAGACAGGTGGAATACAGTTTATTTCATTTTTCATTGACTAAGTTGCTATTGTGTAGAGAAGTTTTCCAGTTTAATCGCATCCATTCTTGTTGATTTCGACGTTTCGAACCCAGCCAATGAGGTTCATCATCAGGAAAAGATCCATGATGATGAACCTCATTGGCTGGGTTCGAAACCTCGAAATAAACAAGAATGGATGCGATTAAACTGAAAAACTTCTCTACACAAAACAGTCATTGCAGAAGTCTCAAATCTATAAGTTGCTATTATTCAAGGAGCTCGAGAGGATAGAGCAGACATGGAATGCATTCTTGGTCTCTTCAGGTTGGGAAACACAATATCCAAATAAAAAAGAAAGACACTCCTTTAGTTGTGATTATGGAAACTTCACTTGTATCAACCTCACTCAAGCAACCTTTGACCAAGGTAAAGTTGGATGGTAAGGAAATTGATAAGAAGCTACAATTCTCCCCTAAGATAGACAAGCTGGTAAGGGTGCGAAGAACAAGGTCTGTAGCTAAGAGGTTACCTGTCATTCATCCATCATCTCCTATTCAAATCATGGAATCAGAAAGCACACAAAGAGAGGTGGAAATTGATGAAAAATACCAACAAACTAGCAAATTACAAGATCATTTAGACAAATCGCATGCGACCATAGCCTATTCACGAAAGGAGAACATGGATATTAGACATAAAGTGTCTCAAGAAACTATCTATCCTAGAAAATAAGAATCATAAAAGGAATCATTCACACAAGATGCCAAAGGAAAGGGTAAAGTGGTGATTTATGTTGAAAATATGAAAGAGCCAATTCATTATTAAAGGAGGAATAAAACTAGTTCTATTGCCAAGGTATAATCACAAGGGAAGGAGATTGTGAAACCTATAGTTTTTGATGAACAAAAGGAATATGAGAAGCTATTGGAGTAGCTTGAAGCTGTGCAATATCAAGAGGATCAACTTGTAGAGAAAGAACATAGGAAAAGATGTCCTTGTTCAAAGAGGTAAATACTGTTATGTCAATTATTGACAAAGAAAGGTATAAAATAAAGTGGAACTTGCCTCTGCATAGGAAAGTGAAGAATTTGTATGTGGAAAATATGGTCCTGAAAAGAAGATTTAGGTTGGTGAAGAAAATACTTACTGGAGTTAGATAAGCTGGAAGAAAGAGGAAGAGAGGTAAGTTGGAATTCCTTGCAGAGGCTAGTAAAAATATAAAACTCCAGCAAGAAGCTTCAAATCAGCCCTGAAACCTTCATTTTTGGCTCAATGATCAATTTTGGTGAAAATAGCAGAATTGCAGCAAGGGCTTGCCAAGCTTTCCATATGTAAATTTGATGGCTATGGGGTAGTGAAATTCAAGTTTTTTTTGTCATGATGGATTTATATGAAGTTTTTGGTACCTATTTTGAGGGTTCCATCATTGTAAATGGAGGAAAATGTGATCAATTTTTCATTTTGTGAAGGCACTGCAAAAGTAGACATTGCGCTGTGAATGTGAGGTACAAGCCAAAGGGAGGTCTACAGGTGTTTTCAAACTTTATCAAGCGGACCACCACCATTATAGTAGAATTTTTAGCATACCCATTTTCTTAGTTTTTTCAATTAGAGTTTGTAATTATATAAAGCATGGAAGTCAGTAGTGAGGTTGATTTGTTGCGAGTATTCCTAATGGCATTGCGAGTCTCGACAGTTAGCCATATTTTGTCTTAAAATTCAAATGTTAAATCCTAGTAATAGTTTGAGCATGTAAATATATGGTAAATTATCCTAGATTTTGTGCGTAATGTTTATTGGTCAGTATTGTAATCTTGTGATGTTTTAAACTTGGATTGGCTACAAGGAAAAAAATTCCTATTTTTAAGTATATGCACCATATTTTGGATGTATCTAGTTAAAATTAATCTTGTTCAGTGAATTCTACCACCTAGGATAGGAGATGGAATCTTTCATGATGTATAAGTATAAAAAAAACATTGAAAAGGTTCTATTGGTTGAGACTAGAGAAGAATACATTTTTGAACTTTATTTTTAAAGACTTTTTCTAATGAATGAATGAAATAACAGGTGATTTATAAGGATTATTGTGTCAGAATTTTGGTGGTGTGTGCTCCTTTGATTTGTAACTTATATTATGTGTTTACATACCTTTAATGTGCATATTTATTTCTTAGATAAAATCTGATGATTGATTTAGAATCATCTTTAATGACGATATACATTATTTTTCCAAGTTGTTAACGCTTTGATCTTAAAACAAAACTTTAGAATT
Source organism: Pinus albicaulis (assembly GCA_034641835.2). NCBI lineage: Eukaryota > Viridiplantae > Streptophyta > Pinopsida > Pinales > Pinaceae > Pinus > Pinus albicaulis. The sequence continues at coordinate 1,307,473,268 of CM076574.1, forward strand.
CATCCATGGTTTGATGTTCTATTGTGTTTATATTTCAACTTTTCTTCATTCACCTCCTACAACAATTTGATCGAATCCACCACCAAATCTTCCTACATTAGAGGAAATTTAAACCTAAAAGTTCCCATGAAATTTTTGCGTAATTTCCATGTCATAATATGTAAACCAATTAAATTCCTTTAAATATAAAAAGAGGTACATGTAAATATTTTGGAGAGAAAAGAAGAAAAACTATTTTTTTTTTACTTATATTTTTGGCTTATCTCCTTATTTGTTTATCCAAATTTCAAGTGTAAACACTCATTGGATGCAAAATTAAATTCCATATCCAATGAGTACCCATTATGCATACTTTTGAGAAAACCCACATTGACAAAAACTGAATATACATCAAAAAAACTTGTTCAACACGATTTTATAATGTATCTTCAATTTTTCTCAATGTTGGTCTTCTCAAAAGTATGCATAATGGGTAGTCGTTGGATGTGGAATTTAATTTTGCATCTAGTGAATGTCTACACTTCAAGTTTGGGTAAAATGATGAGAAAAGGAAAAGATAAAACTAAAAAAAGTAGTTTGGTTCTTTTCCCTCCAAAATTCATAACTATTATCTTATTGTTTTTTCTTAGGAGGCGAATTTTCGGCTTAAAATTCCTCTAATGGATTTCACTTGTGGAGAAGCCCTCTATTTTCCCATCATCTCACTGGACAAAACATGACTCCATTCCCAATGAATTTTCCCCTTTTCTCATCAACAAATCTCTAAAATAAAAACCTTTTTGCGCTTACTACCTGGCTTGATATCATATTTGTTAATAAACCCTAGTGATAAATCCCTCTACAGGCTAGAAGGGCTAGATTTTGGCCTAAATTGGTTTGTGGTTTCCTCTAGGATTTCTTTTTCAGCCTAGGAAAATCATAGAATGGTAAAAAAAGGATCTCTTTTGTACTTCAATGTGGAATTGTTGAGTTCTACGTGCATTTTTAGATGGAGGACAAGATCTTCATGTGAGATCCATTTTCTTGTTGATGGTTTCTTGGCTAAATGATCAGATTCAAATCAAGGACCTAAGTGATAGCTCAAATTTCGAAGTGTTCTAAAGTGTCTCGAACCTAAGGGACCAGATGGGTCTCGTCTTCTTGATTCCGTCATTGTGAAAGGTTTGAAAAACCAACACCATATGAACAAGTTACCGCGATTTGAACTACAATTTTTGACATTTGACCAGGGTTGGCTTGGTTTTTGAAAATTTAAAAAAAAAAAGAGAATATTCCAGGTGATATTATGGGAATATTGCTCAGAATATTCACCATAATATTCCTTCTGGACGAATTACAGGTTGAAAATTGTCAATGTATTAATGGTCAATGGTTGAATGTTGTGGTTTTTGGCCAATCAGAGGATGCCATGTTGTAGGCCCAGAGGTCGCCACGTGGCCCAGGAAGAGTGTGTAAAATTTTGGTTTGGAATCCATTGGAGTCGACCTCATGATTTCATTCACAGCATGCCAACGACTTAACCACTTGCTATACCATGTTGCTTAACCATATTGGTGGACCAGTTATATTTGAATGCTAATGAAAATTGGTGTGGGGATTGGTGACCGACGATGGCCCCACGGAACATTCACATGTCGTCGCAACTGACCATGACAATTAATTTAACTAATAGCTATCAAAACCGTAACCTCCACCGTTCAACAATATTACATGCTACAGTTACAACAAAAAATTTTGCGTGGTCAGGCTCAACTTCAAGTTTAACTCCGGTTTCAAAGGCTTCAACCCTAGTTCACGCGGAGTTCCTCTCAAAAGTTATTGTAACTATGGGTTTCAGGGGTTGGCATGTGCCCACCCCCTACACCTAGCATTTAATTTTGTAGTTAGCGCTATGGGGTTTAATCAAGCACACCCAAATTTAGGGCAGATTTGGCCAAATGTAGTTGGGTTAACTGCAGTTCCTCCACAATTAGTGGATATTTTTAAAGAGAAACTAGGAAAAGTTTTTTTTGGTGATAACTCACTCATGATTCGAACATTCTTGGAGTGTCAATAGTAAATTCAAATTTCTCAGACATCATAGACTCATTGGTGAGGGTTGCAGAGCCATTAGAGGAATTCTGAGTGAGATTTTGTTTCAGCTAAGTTATAGGGTCCATAAGGGGCCAACAAGGGATATTTTGAATCCATTGAAGGGATTTTCATATCAATTTTGGGACTTCTAGAGCCGAAGAAGCCACATGGAAGTTTCAGGCAGCCTAGGTCCAATAGTGGATGGAGGCCTATATTTGGGATCCAGAGCTCATTTGGAGAGAACAAATAGCCTATTTTTGATGTCTGATATTTGATGGAGACAGTAGGTGAGGTTTCAGCAACAGAAAGGGATTTAAGGTGTTAGTGCCACAGAGAAGCTCAGGGAATCTTAATGGTTCCGATAGAAGAGGTCAAGTCTAAGGGAACCTAGGTCTATCCTCAGGTTGATGACAACCATTCCAGGGGTATGACAGTATTCTAAACCAAATTTTATAGTCCAAACAACCATTCGAGTTGAGTAGTTTCCTTGTAAAAGATAATTTTCATCATAATCCTAAAGAGCCAAGTCAGTTGACAAAGGCTCAAGGAGACATAGCCCATGATATTCGGGTGAAATCCTTTATTAAATTTGTTGTTATGTGTTGATGCTTATTTGTTTCACTTTATGGTTTATCTACATGCTTAATATCATAAAAAACAAATGTGTAACTCCTCACATTTAAAGCATTAAAACCATTTAAAACACATACACATGAATCAAGAATTCAATTCCACATAGTCAAGTATAATTTAGATCTCATTTTGTTTAACTGAGTGGGACGTGCTTGAAAATAATAATAAGGTATCAACTAATTATAAGATTAGGTTGGTATCAGAGAACTAGGTTTCTTGCTTGAGAGAGCACTATTTTTCTTGATTGACTTGATAGGTGTTTAACAATGTAGAGAATCTAACTGTTTTCAAATTGACTAATGCTCACAAGTTTGAGTTTTCTAGAGGTGAAAGGGAGTTATTGCTAGCTAAGTTCAAAAGAGGACAAAATGAAAGAAGGATGAAAGCATCCTCCTTACCCAAAGTACCTCAAGGCAACCCTTGAAGCACAAGAGGTATTGTTTGCGAAAGAGGCTTCTTGAAGAAGAGATACAAGCTATAGAGAAGAGGTTAAATCTACAACCAAATTGTTAAGAAGCTTTGTCAAATTGTTTTGAAGCTTTGTGAATTTTTGTTGAATCTATTTAGTTCATTTACATAGTGATGACAACTTCAGCAAGTGAGGCTTCTAAATCCTCCTCCTTTGCAAGAATCTTTGATAAAGAGAGGAAGGACTTCTACATCCTGAAGGATAGGGTGAAAATTCTATATGAAGATAGAAGGGAAATAACTAGAATTCATGAGTAGTTTTTTGCTATGAAGCAAGAGATGTAAGGACTTCTTCAAAGATTGCATGACATGGAGATGCAGCTCCATCAAGCCCAAGAGGTCTTAACCAAAAACATGCGTGAAATAGAGGTAAATCATTGATATTTGTCTTCAAATTCCTCTTTAGATAGATGTGTAGCTTCATTTGAAAAGCACACTAGAGGTATAGGGTCAAAGTTGATGTTAAAAATGGTCTATGAAGGCAAGGGTTTAGGAAAACATGCACAAGGCATGATTGATCCTATTTTGGTTGAGGAAAGGCCTAAGAAGCTTGGTCTAGCCTATGTTAAATCTTATGGAAAAAAATCTACAACCATGAAGGCATTTCAGAGAAATTCACAAAGAAATTTCGTTGCAAGTTCTAAACCACAAACATGTCAAGTTTTTTTTCAAGTTGATTGCTATTGCTTAAAGCCTATGTTGAAGGAAGATTTTATGGTGATCAAGGGAGTTCTGACAGCTATCATGACATGAACACTTACGTTAGTCTCCAAAATAAAGTTGGAACTTCTACAAGGTCATCTGCACAAGAAGGTAAAAAAGATGGACATGCAAAGCAACAATTGCGGTATAATTTTTCCCATAATCAAGTTGATTATGTTTATGTTAAGCATGGAAAATATGCATGCGTGAATGGATGAAATATTTGATGTTCCTATTGTGGTATTTGTAACCACAAGGTTTCAAAATGCTGGAAGAGGATGAAGGCATATAGGAAATAGATGAAACAAAGAAAACTTTCTCATAAGGTGCAAAAGACTTGCACACATTGCCAGAGAAAGGGACATGTTATTTCATAATGTTGGACATTGCATCCATCTAATCATCCCAAGAATTTGAAGCAAGAGGATAAAAATACTGACACAAATGAAACCAAGGATTCCATTATTTATGTGAGAATAGACGTTTCACATGAATAAGATTTTGAGCAACAGAACTCGCCATGGAATTGGCTTGGAAAAAATTGGTTTGACTTCTTGACCCGGTAAGACATACATTCATTTGTACATATGAAAATTTTAGTCATGTATGCATTTCTGTTGAAAGCTTATGCTTTTTTGAGCCATATTTGACCAATGATCAAGGAAGCGATGTTCAACTACCTTCAATTGAAAATTTCTCACCAAAAATTTCTGAATGAGTTCAAGGAAGATACAGTTCTTGACAGGAGGACAAGAGCATTCAGGAAGGGGAGTGTTCACTACCTTCGAGTTTGAAGCTCAAAGGCACTAAGACAAGAAAGGAAACGTGTATGGAGGCTAGAAAAGTGAGGGTTTTGTACTCACATTTTATTGAATAGTCAATTAGTCTTTTGGGGTCCAAAAGATTCCTAATGGGGAGGAGTGATCAGATACAAATTAGGGACCCAAGTGATAGCTAAAATTTCAAAGCATTCAAAAGTGTTTCAAACCTAAGCGACTAAATATATCTCATCTTCCTAATTCTAGCGGCGTGAATTGTTCGAAAAAATTACATCGTATGAAGAAGTTATCGGTATTTGAAAAGTCTAGTAAATTGTAATTTTTGACATTTGACGAGGGTTGACTAGGTTTTTGAAAAATCAAAAAAAGGATATTCTAGGGAATATTCTTGGAATATTCTAGGGAATATTCTTTTCGGCTGAATTGCAGGCTGAAAAGTGTCAATTTATTTGCTGGTCAGTGGTTGAACATTGTGGTTTTTGGCCAATCATAGGCTGCCACGTGGTAGTCCCGAAGGTCACCATGTGGCCCAGAAAGGTTGTGTAAAATTTTTGTTTGGACTCCACCGGAGTCGATCTCATGACTATCCACATAGCACGCCAATGAGTTAACTGCTTACTCTACCGTGTTCCTTAACCATATTGGTGGAATGGTTATATTTCAATGTTAATGAAATTGGATCGAGGGTTGGGGACAGTCGGCGGCCCCATGGAGCATTCACATGTAATCACAACTGACCATGACATTTAATTTAACCGAAGGATATCGCAACCATAACCTCTTCCATTCAACAAGATTACATGTTGCAGTTACAACAAAATTCTCCATGTAGTTAGGCTAAACTCCACGTTTAACTTCAGTTTCAAAGGCTTCAACCCCAGTTCACGCGGAGTTCCGCTCAGCAGTTATTATAACTGCGGGTTTTTGGAGTTGGAAATTGGCCACCCCCTACCCCTAGAATTTAATTTTTTAGTTAGTGATAGCAGGTTTAATAGAGCAAGCCCAAGTTTACTGTGGATTTGACCAAACATAGTTGGGTTAACTGCAACTCCTCCAAAATTAGTGGAGCTTTCCTAGTTGAAATTGGGCAAAGTTGTTTTTGGTGATAACTCACTCATGATTCGAACGTTCATAGAGTGTGAATAGTAAATTTTGAGTTTTTCAGACATTATAGACTCATTGGTGAGGGTTGTAGAGCCATTAGAGTACTTCCTCATGAGATTTTTTCTTCAGAGTAGTTCTAAGGGTCACGAGGGCCATCAAGGGCCAATAGAAAAATGAGGCCTAGTCATGGTAGCTAGAGCCCTTAATCAGGAAAGCAATAGTATATTTTAAATGTTTAAGACATTCTGGATCTAATGGAAAGGTTTTCAGATCTATTAGAGGACTTTTGAAGGACAGTATGCTTCAAGGAATTTCATAGGGCCACTAGGGACACCAGGGGCCAAGAAGAGAATGAGGCCTATCCAATGAAGCCAATATCCATTATCAGTAGACCAATAGTCTATTATGACTATTTTAAACCTTCTAAATTCAATGGAAGGATTTTCAGAATGTTTTGAAGACTTCTAAAGGTCGAGATGCTTCATACAAATTTTCCGTGAACCTAGAGCTAGAGGGTGCCACCAGGTGTTGGAGGCATAATCGGAGCAGCCAGAAGAAAATTTCAATACTTGAATAGTAAATTACTAATATTTTGGACATTTTGAATCCATTAAAGGGATTTTTAGAGCAATTTTTAGACTTTTAGAGCCGAAGAAGCCATAGGAAACTTTCTAGCATCCTAGGGCCAATAGTGGATGGAGGCCTAAATTGGGGAGCCATAGCTCATTTGGAGCAAATGAACAATCTATTTTGCATGTTTGATATGTGATGGAGACATTAGGTGAGTTTTCAAGGACAAAAAAATATTTCTTAAGGAGTTAGTGCCATAGAGAAGCTCAGGGAAGCTTAAGGGTTCCGATAGAAGAGCTCAAGTCTAAGGGAACCTAGGCCTATCTTCAGAGTGATGAAAACCATTCCAAGGGTATGATGGTATTCTAAACCAAATTGTATAGACCAAATACTTGTTGGAGTTGAGTAGTTTAGTGGTAAAACATAATTTTCATCATAATCCCAAAGAGCCAAGTCATTTGACAAAGGTTGAAGGAGACGTATACCACAACATTCGACTAAAATCCTTTATTAAATTTGTTGTTATGTGTTGATGCTTATTTTCTGCACTTTATGGTTTTTTTACATGCTTAATATCAGAAAAAAAAATGTGTACTTCCTCACACTTAAATAATTAAAACATTTTAAAACACATACACCTAAATCAAGAATTCAATTCATCACAGTCAAGTATAAGCTAGATCTTATTTTGTTTAACTGAGTGGGAGGTGCTTGAAAAGAATAAAAATTTATCCACCCATTATTAGATCCGGTTGGTACCAGATAACTGGGTTGCTTTCTTGACAGAGCTCTAGGTTTCTTGTTTGACTTTAAAGGTGTTTAATAGTGCAAAGAATTTAACTGTTTTCAAATTCATTGATGATTACAAGTTTGAGTTCACTAGTGGTGAAGGGGAGCTATTGCTGGCTAAGTCCTGCAGAGCAAAAAATGGAATAAGGCTGAAAACATCCTCCTTACCGAAAGGACCTCAATGAAGAGCTTGAAGCACACGAGGTATTGTTTGCAAAACAGGCTGCTTCAAGAAGAGATACAAGCTACAAAGAAGAGCTTGAATCTATATCCAAATTGTTACGATGATTTTTCAAATTGTTTTGAAGCTTTATGAATTGTTGTTGAAGTTATTTAGGTCATTTACATAGTGATGACAAATTTATCAAGTAAGGATTCTAAATCCTCCTCCTTTGCAAGTCTCTTTGATAAAGAGATGAAGTAGGACTTCTATATCCTGAAGGATAGGGTGCAAATTATGTATGAAGATAGATGGGAAAGAACTAGAATTCATGAGAAATTGGTTGCTATGAAGCAAGAGAAGGAAGGAATTCTTCAAAGATTGCATGAGATGGAGATGCAACTCCATCAAGCCCAAGAGGATTTAACCAAAACCATGCATGAAGTAGAGGTAAATCACTCAAATTTGTCTTCAAATTCCTCTTCAGATAGATGTGTAGCTTCATTTAAAAAGCACACTATAGGTATAGGGTCCAAGTTGATGTTAAAAATGGGATATGAATGCAAGGGTTTAGGAAAAAATTCACAAGGCATGATTGATCCTATTTTGTTTGAGGGAAAGGCCTAAGAAGTTTTGTCTATGCCATGTTAAATATTATGGGGAAAACTCTACGACCATGAAGGAATTTGAGACAACTTCAAAAAGAAATTTTGTTCCAAGTTGTAAACCACAAACATGTCAAGTTTGTTTTCAAGTTGATTTCCATTGTTTGAAGCCTATGTTGCAGGAATATGTTAATGGACACACATCTTATGGCGAGAAAAAGAGTCCTGACAACTATAATGAAATAAAAACTGATGTTAGTCTTCAAAATAAAGCTGGAACTTCTACATGTTCATCGCCTCAAGAAGGTAAAAAGGATGGACATGCAAAGCAACAGTCGAGTTATAATTCTTCCCATAGTCAAGTTGATTATGTTTATGTTAAGCATGGAAAATCAACATGCATGAATGGAAGAAAGAGTTGTTGTTCCTATTGTGGTTTGTGTAACCATGACGTTTTAAAATGATGGAAGAGGATGAAGGCATATAGGAAATACTTGAAGTGCAGGAAACATGCTAAACAGGTGCAAAAGACTTGCACACTTTGCCAGAGAATGGGACATGTTATTTCCTAATGTTGGACATTGCATCCAACTAATCATCCCAAGCATTTGAAGAAAGAGGTTAAAAATAATGGTACAAATGGAACCAGTGATTCCATCATTGATTTGAGAAGAGATGTTTCACATGAAGAAGATTTTCAACAGCAAAACTCGCCATGGAATTGTCTTGGTAAGAAGTGGTTTGACTTCTTGATCTTGTAAGACATACATTCATTTGTACATATGAAAATTTTAGTCATGTATGCATTTATGTTGAAAACATACATTTTCTTGAGCGACCTTTGATCGATGATCAAGGAAGAGATGTTTAGCTACCTTCAATTGAAAATTTCTCACAAGAAATTTCTGAATGAGTTGAAGGAAGATACAGTTCTTGACAGGAGGACAAGAGCATTCAAGAAGGGAAGTGTTGACTACCTTCGAGTTTGACGCTCAAAGGCACTAAGACCAGAAAGGAAAAGTGTATGGAGGCTAGAAAAGTGAGGGTGTTGTACTCTCATTTTACTGAGCAGTTAATTAGTATTTTGGGATCCAAAATATTCCTAATGGGGAGAAGTGATCATATTCAAATCAAGGACCTAAGTGATAGCTAAAATTTCAAAGTGTTCAAAAGTGTGACAAACTTGAGTGACCATATAGATCTTGTCTTCCAGATTCTAGCATCATGAACGGTTCGAAAAACCGATACCGTATGAAGAAGTTATCGCGATTTGAAAATTCCAGTAAACTACAATTTTTGACATTTGACTAGGGTTGACAAGGTTTTTGAAAAGTAAAAAAAGAATATTCCTTGGAATATTCTTGGAATATTGTTGGAATATTCCTTAGAGTATTCCATAGAATATTTCTTCTGATTGAATAGTAGGCTAACAAGTGTTAATGTATTACTGGTTAAAGGTTAAACATTGTGATTTTCAGCCAATCGGAGGTCGCCACGTGGCAGGCGTAGAGGTCGCCACGTGGCAGGCGTAGAGCCCGCCACATGGCCTAGGAAGGTTGTGTAAAATTTTGGTTTGGAATCCAACGTAGTCGACCTCACGACTACCCGCATAGCACGCCAATGACTTAACAACTCGCTCTACCGTGTTCCTTAAAAATATTGGTTGACTGGTTATATTTGAATGTTAATGAAAATGGGAGTGGCGGTTGGGGACCGCTGGCAGTCCCAACCCGTCAACAGCCTCACGGAGAATTCACATGTCATCGCAGCGGACCATGACTATTAATTTAACCAATGGATATTGCAACTGTAACCTTCGTTGTTCAATAAGATTACATGTTGTAGTTACAACAAAATTCTCTATGCGGTCAGGCTCAACTTCGCGTTTAACTCTAGTTTCAAATGCTCCAACCCCAGTTCACACGAAGTTTTGCCCAACAGTTATTGTAACTGTGGGTTTCAAGGTTTGGCATGTGACCACCCCTTACCCCTAGAATTTAATTTTAAAGTTAATGATGGCAGACTTAATGGGGCATGCCCAAATTTAGGGTGGATTTGGCGAAATGTAGTTGGGTTAACTGCAGTTCGTCCACAATTAGTGGAGATTTCCTAGTTGAAACTGGGCAAAGTTGTTTTTGGTGATAAATCACTCATGATTAGACCATTTTTGGAGTGTGAATAGTCAATTTTGACTTTCTTAGACATTCTAGGCCCATTGGGGAGGGTTGCAGAGGCATCAAATTACTTGTAAGAGATATTTTTCTTCATAGAAGTTCTACGGGCCAATAACAAAATGAGGCCTAGCGAGGGTAGCTAGAGGCCTTAATCAGGAAACCAATAGTCAATTTTGGATTTTTTATATATTCTAGATCTAATGGTGAGGTTTAAAGAGCCAATAGAAGACTTCTGAAGGCCGATATTCTTCAGGGAAGTTCCAAGGGCCATTAGGGCCACAAGGGGCCAACAAGAGAATGAGGCCTATCTAGAGCATCCAGTATCAATTCTTAGCAAACCAATAGTCTATTATGACTATTTTTAACCTTCTAAATCCAATGGAATGATTTTCAGAAGCTTTTGAAGACTTCTAAAGGCTGAGATGCTTCAGAGAAATTTTTAGTGAACCTAGAGCCAGGGGATGCCACCAGGTGTTGGAGGTGTAACCAGAGCAGTCAGAGGAAAATTTTATTATGTGAATAGTATATTATGACTATATTGGACATTATAAATACATTGAAGTTATTTGGAGAGCCATTTGAGGACTTCTAGATCTGAATAAACAACAGGGAAGTTTCAGCAACCCAATGCCAACAGTGGATGGAGGCCTATATTAGCGAGCCAGAGCTCATTTGGAGCACCTTAACAGCCTATTTTGGATGCCTTATATGTGATGGAGATAGTAGGTGAGGTTTTGTGGATATAAAAATGATTTATAAAGGAGTTAGTGCCACAAAAATGCTGAGGGAAGCTTAAGGGTGCCGACAGAAGAGGTCAAGTATAAGGGAACCTTGGTCTATCTTTAGAGTGACAACATCCATTCCAGGGGTATGATGGCATTCTAAACCCAATGATACAGTACAAATAACAATTGGGTTTGAGTATTTTACTTGTAAAAGATTATTTTCATCATAATCCCAAAGAGCCAAGTCAGTTGACAAAGGCTCAAGGAGACATAGCCCACGATATTTAGGTGAAATCCTTTATTAAATTTGTTGTTAGGTGTTTATTATTATTTTTTTCACTTTATGGTTGTTTTAAATTATTAATATAAGGACAAAAAAATGTGTAATTCCTCACACTTAAAGCATTAAAACATTTTAAAACACATACACCTGAATCAAGAATTCAATTCTGCACAGTCAAGTATAAGCTAGATCTCATTTTGTTTAATTGAGTTGGAGGTGCTTGAAAATAATAACAAGTTATCCACCCATTATCATATTAGGTTGGTATCGGAGCACTAGGTTGCTTGTTTGACATGAAAGGTGTTTAACAGTGCAAATAATTTAACTGTTTGCAAATTTACTGATGCCTACAAGTTTGAGTTTGCTAGAGGTGAAGGGGAGCTATTTATAGCTAAGTCCAAAAGAGGGAAAAAAGGAAGAAGGCTGAAAGCATCCTCCTTACCCAAAGGATCTCAAGGAAACCCTTGAAGCCGAAGAGGTATTCTTCCCAAAAGAGGTTGCTTGAAGAAGAGATACAAGTTGCAGAAAAGAGCTTGAATCTATAGCCAAATTGTTAAGAATATTTGTCAAATTTTTTTCAAGCTTTGTTAATTGTTGTTGAAGTTCTTAAGTTCATTTACATAGTGATGATAACTTCATCAAGTGAGGCTTCTAAAAACTCCTCCTTTGCAAGACTCTTTGATAAAGAGATGAAGGAGGACTTCTACATCCTAAAGGATAGGGTGCAAATTATGTATGAATATAGAAGGGAAAGCACTAGACTTCATGAGAAATCAGTTGCTATGAAGCAATAGATGAAAGTAATTCTTCAAGTATTGCGCGAGATGGAGATATAGCTCCTTTAAGCCCTAGAAGAATTAACAAAAAACATGCGTGAAGCAGAGATAAATCATTGAAACTTGTCTTCAATTTCCTCTTCAGATAGATGTGTAGGTTCATTTAAAAACATCCACAAGGCATGATTGATCCTATTTTGATTGAGGAAATGCCTAAGAATTTTGTTCTAGGCTATGTTCAATCTTATGGTGAAAAATATATGTGAAAGCTCTACAGCCATGAAGGCATTTGAGACAACTTCAAAAAGAACTTTTGTTGCAAGTTCTAAACCACAAACATGTCAAGTTTGTTTTCTAGTTGGTTTCCATTGTTTGAAGCCTATGTTGTAGAAATATGTTAATGGACATGTAGCTTATGGCGAGCAAGAGAGTTTTGAAAGTTATCATGACATGGACATTGATGTTAGTATTCACAAGAAAGAGGGAACTTCTAAAATTTCATCTCATCGAGAAGGTAAAAAATATGGACATGCAAAGCAACAGTCAAGGTATACTTATCCCCACACTCAAGTTGATTAGGTTTATGTCAAGCATGGAATATATACATTTGTGAATGGAAGAAAGAGTTTCTCTTCCTATTGTGTTATGTGTAACCATGAGGTTTTAAAATGTTGGAAGAGGATGAAGGCATATAGGAAATAGATGAAGCAAAGGGAACTTTCTCAAAACGTGCAAAAGACTTGCACACATTGCAGGAGAAAGGGAAATTTTATGTCCTAATGTTGGACATTGCACCCAACTAATCATCCAAATTATTTGAAGCAAGAGGATAAAAATACTGGCGCAAATGGAACCAAGGATTCCATCATTGATGCGAGAACATATGTTTCACATGAAGAAGATTTTCAATAGCAAAAATCGCCATGGAATTAGCTTGGTAAGAAGTGGTTTGACATCTTGACCCACTAAGACATACATTCATTTTTACATATGAAAATTCCATTCATGTATGAGTTTCTGTTGAAAACTTATGTTTGTTTGAGCCACCTTTGATCGATGATCAAAGAAGTGATGTTCATCTACCTTCAATTGAAAATTGCTCGCCAAAAATTTCTAAATGATTGTAGGGAAGATACAATTCTTGATAGGAGGACAAGAGCATTCAAGAAGGGAAGTTTTGAATACCTTCGAGTTTGAGGATCAAAGTAACTAAGCCAAGCAAGGAAAACTGTATGGTCGCTAGAAAATTGAGGGTGTTGTACTCTCAATTTACTGAAAACTTAATCAGTATTTTGGGGTCCAAAATATTACTAATGGGGAGGAGTGATCAGATTAAGATCAAGGACCTAAGTGATAGCTCGAATTTCAAACTGTTCAAAAGTGTGTCAAATCTGAGCGACTGGATAGACCTTGTCTTCCGGATTTTGACACCATGAACGGTTCGAAAAAATGATACCGTATGAAGAAGTTATCACAATTTGAAAAGTCCATTAGACTATAATTTTTGACATTTGACCAGGGTTGACTGATATTAGAAATGTAAAAAAGAGAATTTTCTAGGGAATATTCCAGTAATATTCCTCGAAATGTTTCCCAAAATATTCCTTCCAGGTGAATTACAGGCTGACAAGTGTCAATATATTACTAGTCAATGGTTGAACGTTGTGGTTTTCGGCCAATTAGAGATCACCACATTGCAAGCCCAGAGGCCGCCACATGGCCCATGAAGGTTGTGTAAAATTTTTGTTTGGAATCCACCGAAGTCGACCTCACGACTGCCCGCATATCATGCTAACGACTTAACCGCTCGATCTACAGTGTTCCTTAACCATATTGGTGGAATGGTTATATTTTAATGTTAATGAAAATTTGAGCGGGGGTTGGGGACCGCCGACAGCCCCATGGAGCATTCACATGTCATCGAAATTAACCATGACATCTAATTTAACTGATGGCTATCGCAACCATAACCTCTGTCATTCGACAAGATTATATGTTGCAGTTACAAAAAAATTCTCTGTGCGGTCAAGATTCAACCCTAGTTCACATGGAGTTCTACTCAGCATTTATTATAACCACGGGTTTTGGGGATTAATTGCATTTACTCCTCAATTAGTGGAGCTTTCCTAGTTGAAATTGGGAAAAGTTATTTTTGGTGATAACTCAATCATGATTCGACCATTATTGGAGTGTGAATAGTAAATTTCTAATTTCTTGGAGATTATAGACTCCTTGGTGAGGGTTGCAGAGCCATCATAGGACTTTTGAGTCAGAGTTTTTTCAGATAAGTTGTAGGGGCCACTAGTGCGATCAGGGGCATCTAACATAATGAGGCATAGTCATGGCAGCTAGAGGCCTTACTCAGGAAACCAATAGTCAATTTTAGATGTTTCAGACATTTTGGATCTAATGGTGAGGTTTGTAGAGCCATTAGAGGACTTTTGGAGGCTGATATGATTTAGGGAAGTTCCAAGTGCCACCAGGGCCACCAGGGGCCAACAGGAGAATGAGGCCTATCCAGAGAAGCTAGTATCCATTCCCAGCAAATGAGTTGTCTATTATGAATATTTTAAAATTGATGAATCGAATGGAAGGATTTTTAGAAACTTTTGAATAATTTTTAATGTCTATATGCTTTAGATAATTTTTCAGTGAACTGACAGCCAACGGTTGCCACCAGGTGTTGGAGGTGTAACCGGAGTAGCCATAGGCCAATTTTAGTAAGTGAATAGTATATTCTGAGTATTCTGGACAGTATTAATCCATTTAAGGAATTTTTAGAGCCATTTGGAGACTTCTATCTCCAAATAAGCCATAGGGAACTTTCGGGCAGCCTAGGGCCAACAATGGATGGAGGCCAAGATTGGGGAGTTAGAACTCATTGGTAGAAAATGAACAACCTATTTTGGATGTATGATATGTGATGGAGATAGTAGTTGAGGTTTTAGGAATAGAAAAGGGATTTATTGAGGATTTAGTGCCACAGATAAGCTTAGGGAAGCTTAATGGTGCCGACAGAAGAGGTAAAGTATAAGGGAACCTAAGTCTATCTTTAGAGTGATGACATCCATTATAGGGGTATGATTGTATTCTAAACCTAATGGTACATTCAAAATAACCATTTGAGTTGAGTATTTTACTTGTAAAAGATAATTTTCATCATAATCCCAAAGAGTCAATTCAATTGACAAAGGCTCAAGGAGATGTAGCCCACGATATTCAGGTGAAATCCTTCATTAAATTTTATTTTATGTGTTTATTATTATTTTATGAACTTTATGGTTGTATTATATGTTTAATATCAGAAAAAAAAAATGTGTAATTTCTCACACTTAAAGCATTAAAATAGTTTAAAACACATACACTTGAATCAAGAATTCAATTCTACACACTCAAGTATAAGCTAGATCTTATTTTGTTTAACTGAGTGGGAGGTGCTTGAAAATAATAACACATTATCCACCCACTATCAGATGAGGTTGGTATCGGAGCACTAGGTTTCTTTCTTGACATAGCATTAGGTTTTTTGTCTGACTTAAAAGGTGTTTAACAATGAAAAGAATTTAATTGTCTTCAAACTGATTGATGCTTACAAGTTCGAGTTTGCTAAAGGTGAATGAGAGTTATTGATAGCTAATTACATAAGTGGACAAAAAGGAATAAGGCTTAAATAATCCTCCTTACTCAAAGGACCTCAAGGAAACCCTTGAAGCACAAGAGGTAATTTTTGCAAAAGAGGTTGCTTGAAGAAGAGATACAAGCTGCAGAGAAGAGCTTGAATCTACAACCAAATTGTTAAGAAGCTTTGTCAAATTATTTTGAAGCTTTGTGAATTGTTGTTGAACTCCTTTAGTTTATTTACACTGTGATGAAAAATTCATCAAGTGAGGCTTCTAATCCTCCTCCTTTGCAAGAATATTTGATAAAGAGATGAAGCTAGACTTCCACATCGTGAAAGATAGGGTGTAAATTTTGTAGGAAGATAGAAGGGAAAGCACTATAATTCTTGAGCAATTGGTTGCTATCAAGCAACAGAAGGAATGACTTCTTCAAATATTGCATGAGATGGAGATGCCGGTCCATAAATTCCAAGAGGCCTTAACTCAAATTTGTCTTCAAATTCCTCTTCTGATAGGTGTGTAAGTTTATTTGAAAAGCAGACTAGAGGTATACGGTCCAATTTGATGTTAAAAATGGGCTATGAAGGCAAGGGTTTAGGAAAACATGCACAAGTCATGATTGATCCTATTTTGGTTAAGGAAAAGCCTAAGAAGTTTGGTCTAGGCTATGTTCAATGTTATGGCGAAAACTCTACAACCATGAAGGCATTTGAGACAAATTAAAAAAAGAACTTTTGTTGCATGTTGTAAACCAAAATCATGTAAAGTTTGTTTTAAAGTTGATTTCCATTGTTTGAAACCTATGTTGCAGCAATATGTTAATGGAAATGCAGCTTATGGCAAGCAAGAGAACATTGATGTTAGTATTCAAAAGAAATATGGAGCTTCTAAAAGTTCAACTCATCAAGAAAGTAAAAAATATGGACATGCAAAGCAACAGTCAAGGTATAATTATCCCCACACTTAAGTTGATTATGTTTATATTAAGCATGGAAAATATGCATGTGTGAATGGAAGAAAGAGTTGTCATTCCTACTGTGGTCTATGTAACCATGAGGTTTCAAAATGTTGGAAGATGATGAAGGAATGGAGGAAACGTTTGAAGCGAAGGAAACTTGGTCAAAAGGTGAAAAATACTTGCAGACATTGCCAGAGAAAAGGACATGTTATTTTTGAATGTTGGACATTTCATCCAACTAATCATCCGAAGAATTTGAATCAAGAGGATAAAAGGACTGGCGCAAATGGAACCACGGATTCCATCATTGATGTGAGAACAAATGTTTCACATGAAGAAGATTTTCAGTAGCAAAAACTGCTATGGAATTGGCTTGGTAAGAAGTGGTTTGAATTCTTGACATACATTCATTTGTACATATGAAAATTTCAGTCATGTATGAATTTCTATTGAAAACTTATGTTGGTTTGAGCCACCTTTGATCAATGATCAAAGAAGCGATGTTTAGCTACCTTCGATTGAAAATTTCTCGCTAGAAATGTTTGAATGAGTTCAAAGAAGATATAGTTCATGTCAGAAGGAAAAGAGCATTAAAGAAGGGAAGTGTTGACTACCTTTGAGTTTGAGGCTCAAAGGCACTAAAAAAAGCAAGGAAAAGAGTATGGAGGCTAGAAAAGTGAGGGTGTTTTACTCTCATTTTACTGAATAGTTAATCAGTCTTTTGGGGTCCAAAAGATTGCTAATGGGTAGGAGTGATCAGATTCAGATCAAGGACCTAAGTGAGAGCTCAAATTTCAAAGTGTTTGAAAGTGTGTCAAACCTGAGCAACCAGATAGATCTCGTCTTCATGATTCGAATGCCATGAATGGTTTGAAAAACTGACACCGCATGAAGAAGTTATCGCAATTTGAAAAGTCTAGTAAACTGCAAATTTTGACATTTGACCAAGGTTGACTAGGTTTTTGAAAATTAAAAAGAAAATAATATGCTAGGGAATATTCTTGGAATATTCCTCAAAATATTCATTCTGGGAGAATCACAGGCTGACAAGTGTCAATGTATTACTGCTAAATGGTTGAATGTTGTGGTTTTCAGCCAATCAAAGGTCACCTCATGGCAAGCCCAAAGACCGCGATGTGGCCCAGGAAGGTTGTGTAAAATTTTGGTTTGGAATCCACTACAGTCGACCTCATGACTGCCCACATAGAATGCCAACAACTTAACCACTCTCTCTACCGTTTTCCTTAACCATATTGGGGAATCCATTATATTTCAATGTTAATGAAAATTGGAGCGGAGTTTGGGGACTGCCGATGGTCCCAACTCATCGGCGCCCCAATGGAGCATTCACATGCCATCGCAACTGACCACGACATTTAATTTAACCGAAGGCTATCACAATAGTAACCTCCACTATTCAAGAATATTACATGCTATAGTTACAAAAAAATTCTCCATGCAGTCGGGCTAAACTTTGCATTTAAATCCGGTTTCAAAGGCTTCAACCCTAGTTCATGTGGATTTTCACTCAACAGTTATTGTAACCGTGAGTTTCAGGGGTTGGGATGTGGCCACCCCCTACCCCTAGAATTTAATTTTGTAGTTAGCACTAGTGGGCTTAATGGAGCACACCAAAATTTAGGTTGTATTTGGAAAAATGTAGTTGGGTTAACTACAGTTCCTCCACAATTAGTGGAGCTTTCCTAGTTGAAACTGGGAAAAGTTGTTTTTGGTGATAACTCACTAATGATTTGACCATTATTTGAGTTTGAATAGTCAATTTAGACTTTCTTAGACATTCCAAGCTCATTGGTGAGGGTTGGAGAGCCATCAAAGGAGTTATGAGCCAGATATTTCTTTAGATAAGTTCTAGGGGCCACCAAGGCCATCAGCAACTAGTAGTAGAATGAGGCCTAGCCAGGGAAGCTAGAGGCCCTACTCAGGAAACCAATAGTAAATTTTGGATGTTTCAGACATTCTAGATCTAATGGTGAGGTTTTCAGAGCCAGTAGAGGAATTATGAAGTCCGATATGCTTTAGGGAAGTTCCAAGGGCCACTAGGACCATGAGGGGAAAACAGGAGAATGAGTTCTATCCAGAGCAACTAGTATCCATTCTCAACAAAATAGTTGTCGATTATAACTATTTCAAACCTTATGACTCAAATAGAATGATTTTCAGAAGATTATGAAGATTATGAAGGTCAATATGCTTCAGATAATTTTTAGTGAACCGAGATCCAGGGGGTGCCACCAAGTGTTGGAGGCATAACCGGAGCAGCCGAAGGCCAATTTTAGTAAGTAAATAGTATATTCTGGCTAATATGGAAATTCTAAATCCATTGAAGGGATTTTCAAAGCGCTTTGGAGACTTGTAGAGCCTAAGAAGCCATAGGTAAGTTTCATACATCGAGGGCCAACACTGGATGGAGGCCTAAATTGGGGAGGCAAAGCTCATTTGGAGCGAATGAACAACCTATTTTGGATGTCTAATATGTGCTGGAGATAGTAGGTGAGTTTTTAGGGACATAAAAGGATTTATTAAGGGGTTAGTGTCACAGATAAGCTCAGGAAAGCTTAAGGGCATCGACAGAAGAGGTCAAGTCTAAGGGAACCTAAGTCTATCTTTAGAGTGATGACAACCATTCGAGGGGTATGATGGTATTGTAAACCCAATGGTGCAGTTGAAATAACCATTGGATTTTGATTAGTTTACTTGTAAAATATAATTTTCATCATAATCCCAAAGATCCAATTCAATTGACAAAGGTTGAAGGAGACGTAGCCAATGATATTCAGGTGAGCTCCTTTATTAAATTTGATGTTATGTGTCGATGCTTATTCTTTGCACTTTATGGTTGTTGTAGATTCTTAATATCAACAAAAAAAAATTGTAATTCCTCACACTTAAAGAATTAAAATTTTTTAAAACACATACACCTCAATCAAAAATTAAGTTCTCCACAGTCAAGTATAGGCTAGACCCTATTTTGTTAAACTGAGTGGGAGGTGCTTAAAATGAATAACAAGTTATCCACCCATTATTAGATCTCTAACTGTAGGTTGTCATGCTTTTTAGAGTGAGATATTTATACAGGAGAAAATCTCCTTGAAGGGGAAGCTAGCCACATAAATTTTCAACAAATTCTATGTACTCTTCATCACTAAAATACATGGAGCGGGCGAGCTCTATTAGAAAGCCCAGAGATGTAGTCCGGGATGGGTGAAATCTGTGGCCAAATTTTGTGGTGTCTCTCTTATTAAATTGCAGTATGAGTTAAATGATGACATTTTTCTCTTCTAAAGTGAACAGACTTTTAAACTTGTGTTTTCATAAGACCCATTTTTACTTGCAAAGCATCAAAGGGTGATCAAATTTTAGGAACAAGTAGTTCTCCTCCAATTTTAGATCATTATCATAGCTCTATATATCACTTCATTTATCTATGAGTTCCACATATATTTATTTTTAGTAACTAGTGAATCTCATATAGATTTGTTGAAATTCCATTGCACCTTCATCACACATACAAGTTTAATGGTATACCATATGGTCTTTTCCTTGGAATAAAATTGAGTTTTATTCTTCCTTTATTATTCTCTGCACCATTGTATTTCACGTATCTTTGGAGAATACATGCATGATCTTAGGTGAGCATATATTGATAGGTTATTGGTTTTTGAGTTTCACGGCAACTATAAGAGGATGGAGGTCATGAAGAGTTAGAGAAATTGTGTAACAATAAAATAAAGGGCCTCCAAAAGCTTCATTGAAGGCCCTCACTTTCCTACTTATGTTATTTGGCACAAATTTTCCCATTTTATTTCTAAGTTCGTAGGAAACTCAATTTTCCATAAGAGGTAAATTTTTACACACTGTGAGATTAATATTTGGCGTGAAAATTAGTATTTGAGACAAGAGCCTTAGAGAAAGGGGGGATTTTATGTTGTCAAATGGGATCCTTGACATAATGACTCTATATCAATCCTAATCATCTAACTCATGCACATAAAAAAAATCCCTTGCATGTATACTACATTAAATCCATTTTAGCATATACTAGTCCACTACTTGTTTGCAGGGTTTGTAAACTTTGGTTGAAAAAGCAATAAAAAATTCTAAAATTATGCTAGTGTATTACTAATGAGGATTTTGGTTTAGATATTTTTTCTTAAATCAATTCACACATTAGAGGAAAAAGTTATAGGCTATTTGGAAAGGACTTCTGGCTATTTTTGTATCAAAAACAAGGGTAGCACATTAAACCATTCATTATGCTTGGTTTGTTGAAATTAGCAATAAGTTTAGAAATTATATTGATCATGAAAACAAGTCATTGATATTGAATATCGCATAAGAAAATTGGATTGAGGAGATATTTATGTCCATACTCAGTTTCTTGTAGACCTAAAAAATTGCTTTTATTTTGGATATTGGGATGTATGGCTCACATGTTAGAATTTGTAACCCAAAATTTCAAAAATGTGTTTTTGAGGGACAAGATATGAAATTGGACAAATGGTACTATAGCTTTCTCTTTATCTAATAGAAACTGTGTTCATCCTTTCATGTCATTACTCCTTTTCCTCCAAGCAACTCTTTCTTTTGCATCTCTTAAATTTGGATTTTCAACTATGTTAGTTTTTGCATGGTAGTATATATTTGAATCTATTGACATTACAATGCAAGTTTCAACACATGGAAATGATGGTTATGATTTATCTCAAATGTGCTTGTATAGGTTGGAAAGGAATATTGGGCTCACTGAGTTCGTTGAGCACTCTAGCATGCCTCGCTATGGCATATGCATGAGGTATACCTACAATTTATATAAAGGTGGACCAAGTATTAATTATTTAAATGAACAACCTAGCTCTAACATAAAAATAGGTTTTTCCCGATTCAATTACATTTTTCTCCATTTATTATAGGACTCTGGAGGTATTAGTTTTACATTCTAATCCAGAATCCACTTTCCTTGGGCAGTCTCATCCATGAAAAGGGAGGGGCATTTTAAGTTGAATGAAGTGTTTTCTATCATCAAAGCTCTTCCGGCCATTACATTGTTAGCTTATGAATTCTTTCACAAAGGCCTTGTGTTAGTTATTTACTTTTGTGCTATAAGTATTGGCCTCTGTTTTGACTGTTGCCATCATTTAAATTCACAGAAGTACTAAATTGACATTAATTTTTAAATAATGATGTGATCACTGTAAATTTAAACCAAGGTTGATTTAACAACTATGTTCAGGTGATTTTCAACAACAGTATGTTAGTTACTCTATTATCAACCTACTGTGCATTTTGAAAAATTCCTCAGGGGGTTGGTATCATCGCTTTTGGGATGGAATATATGTTTGTCCATGATATTCTTGTTCATTGTCGCTTTCCTATTGGGACTATTGTGGATGTTCCATATCTTCTTAAGGTAGTAGTTTCACATCAAGTTTGTTCCTATATTCCTTATCACAGCTCTATAGATCACTTCATCTATCTGTGAGCTCCACATAAGTTTATTTACAGTAACTAGTGAATCTCATACAAATTTGTTTAAATCCTACTCGAGCTTCATCATCTAGACACGTTTAATTGTATACCATATGGCCTTTTCCTTGCACCAAAAGTGAGTTTGCTTCTTCTCTTATACTTGTTTGTAGAATCCTGTTTGATACATCTTAAGAGTATACATGTGTGATCTTAGGTGAACATATAATGATATTTTATTGATTTTTTAGATTCAGAAGAACTTGACGAGCTAGAGAAATTGTATCATAGTAAGAGAAAGGGCCTCCAAAAGCTTCACTGAAGGATGTAACCTTTGTTCTTGTGTTGTTTGGGATAAATTTTTCCATTTTATGTCTACGTTCATAGGAAACTCTATTTTCCTTGAGAGGTAAATTTGTACAGACTATGAGAGTAATCATTGGCATCCAAATTAGTATTTGAGACAAGAGTCTTAAAAAAATAGGGGATTTTATGTTGTCAAAGGGGATCCTTGACATAATGGTTCTAGATAAATACTAATCATCTATCTCGTGCAGATAAGAAAAAACCCCTACATGTATACTACATTAATTATATTTTTAGAAGATCACATAATGTTTCACTCTGTGTTTATGGGGTTTGTAAACTTGGTTGAACTAACAATAACTACTTCTCAAATAATGCTAGTGTATTACTAAAGAGGATTTTGGTGTAGAGATTTTTTTTAAATCAAATCACACATCATAGGAAAACATTGTAGCATGTTTGGAGATGACTTTTGGCTATTTTCATATAAGAAACAAGGGTAGTAGATCAAACCATTCATCATGCTTGGTTTGTTGAAACTAGCAATAAGTTTAGAAATTATATTCATCATGAAATCAAGTCATTGATATTTAAGATGACATAGAAGCATTAGATTGATAAGATATTGATGTCCATACTCGATTTGCTGTAGACCTAAAAAACTTATTTTATTTTTGATATTGGCATGTATGGTTCACATGTTAGAACTTGTATCCCAAAATTTGGGAAAGCTTATTTTGAGGAACCAAAGATGATCTTGGACAGATGGTACTATAACATTCTCTTTATCTAATAGAAACCATGTTCATCTTTTCATATCGTTACTCCTTTTCGTCCAATGTACACTTTCTTTCTCAACTATTGAATTGAGATTTCCTGTTAGTTGCTGCATGGCAGTATATGTATTTGATTCTATTGACATCACAATAAAAATTCCAGCACAGGGAAAATATGGTTATGGTTTATCTCAAATGTGGTCATATAAGTTGGAATGGAATAATTGGATTGATGGGCTCACCGAGATCTGTAGAATGCCTCGCTATGGCATATGCATGAGGTATAACTATAGTTTACAGAAAGGGGGACTAAGAATTAATTATTGAGAAGAACAACCCATCTCTAACATAACAGTTAGGCTTTTCACTATGTAATTCCCTGTTTCTCCATTGATTATAGGATGGTGAAGATGTTAGTTTTACATTCTAATTTAGAATCCACTTTCTTTGAGTAGTCACATCACAGGACAAGGGTGTTGGAAATGAATTCCAACTGCTGAAGTCAATTAGCAGTAAGTACAGAAGTGACTGTACTGCGGCACATTGAAGCCTTAGCAAAGGCGATTGCTGCTATCTTAATGAAATTTCAAAAGGATTGGAAAGCCACACAGGAGTAGTACAAAGCAGATGAGATTTGACCCCTTTGATATTTAATCCAAGGTGGTAGCCGATTTCTCAAGATCAGAGTTTAATGTTCAGACTGAAAGTCTCGCCAGTAGGTAGAGCTTTGATTATAGGATTGGAACAGGCTTTAAAGCCTTACCAATTTAATCGGCGGAGTAAAGGATGAGGTAGTAATCACAAGAATATCTTGCAAGTGTCTTGTTTATGTGGCGAGTTCTGCAAGCAGAACGAACTCACATAATACCATAGCCTTTTTCTAAGGCCTGATGCGATCACAAAAATCGCATGTTATATAACAATCGCCCTCCACTTTGAGCCGATGCCCGTGGGTGGTCCCACAGACCACGCGGCATTGTATAATTCAATCACAAAGTTTGAATCAGGGGAGTTTTATGTTATGGCCCGATTGCACTAACAAATGGCAGACCCGACGTATTTTATATGGTGGAGTTTATCTGATTGATCGCATCCAATCCCAATTGGAGATCAGAACTCTTTTGAGTGTGGCTCGATGGAAAGTGTTGAAGTCCGGACCCGATGCCATGTTCTATGGCGAATTTAAATATGGACCATCGCGTCCATTTTTCAATCGGCATCAGAGTTTTTCGAATGGTTGTTTGTTATATGTTAAGTCCGGATGTGATTTATTCATAGGGCAGATTTAAATGATGCCCATCACATCTGTGTTTGAAATCGAAATCGCAGTTTTTAGTTTGGTCGTTTTGTTATGTTTAAAAACATGGACCCGATACAATCATAAAAAGGGTTTTAATTATAAAATGGGCCCGACAGTCGGTTTAATGTAATATGTTTTATGCTTTAATATATGCGCGGCGCATATATAATGAAAAGGCCTGAGAGCCTGTAATGTAATTGTAAATTTTTTTGTTTTGCACAATAGTGCGTTGTTTTAAAAAAAACAGAGCATTTTATTTTCAGAGAGACAGAGAGTTTCAAGTGAAGTCTTGTGCGTGCACTATATTGACGCAGCAGTCACTATTTTGAATCCCTTTGTTAGAGGAAGAATTTGTAACAATTTTTTTTTATGAAATAGATGTTTTTTTTTTCAGAGTTGAAACTCTGTCTCTAGTGATTAAATTTAAAATTTTTCTTTGTTAAAGAGGAGAGTATTAATCTCTCCATTGTTTGTTCTGGAATTTTAAATATTCCAACATGGTATCAGAGCTAGTCTAGGCTCTTTGAAGATCAAAGAAGCTGAAGGAAAGGAGTTGTTTGTTGCAGCAACCTCTCCAGCAGTGTGAAGACTCAGCCAAAAATAATACAAAGATATTTCTCTATACACTTTTAGTGTTACTGTTGTAGAACATTCATTTATTTTACATACACAGTCAAGTGTTTCTGATTCATAGTTAAGAGTGCAGAATGGATGGAGCCAGCACTGGTATGGGTATGGGAAATATCCATCTCCCAATATTTAATCGGAAGAATTATGACTACTGGTCAATAACTATGAGAGCTTTATTTGTCTCCCAAGACTTATGGGAATTTGTTGAGGATGGATTTGTAGAGCCATCAAATGAAGAAGAGTTTGAAGAATTAACTCAAGCAGAGAAAGAGTTGCTGAAAAGAATTAGGAAGAAAGACTCCAAGGCTCTCTCCTTATTGTATCAAGTGGTGCATGAGAGTGTGTTTCCTAGGATAGCAGCAGCCAAGAAATCCAAAGAAGCACGGGAAACTCTCAAGACAGCCTATCAAGGCATGGAAAAAGTGAAGACAACAAAACTTCAGTTGCTGAGGAGAGACTTTGAAACTCTCTGTATGAAGTAGTTAGATAACATTGACTCATTCTTCACTCATGTGATTGGAATGGTCACACAAATAAGATCTCATGGAGAGACTCTTGAAGACAAGAGGATTTTGGAAAAACTCTTGAGAAGTTTACCCTTAATATTTTATGTGATTCTTACCACCATAGAGGAGACTAAGTATCTCACAAATTTTTTAGTGGATGAGCTACATGCATCACTGATGACCCATGAACAGAGATTGGGTAGGAGTGAAAAATAATCTCTTGAACTTGCCTTTAAGACCCATATGTCTTTCGGAAGAGGAAGAGTGCAAGGAAAAGGAAACAAAAGAGGAAGAGGCAGAAGCCAAAACAGAGGTGGAATGAACAACCCTTCACATTCACATGGAAGTTTCAACAGTCAAAGTCACAGCCATGGCCAAGGCAGCAACCAACAGGGTGGTCAACAGAATGCTCAAGGAAAAAGGTATGATAAATCCAATGTCTAATGTCACTATTGTAAAAAATATGGTCATTATGCGAATGAATGTAGAAAGAAGCAGAATGATATGGGAAATAGAACTAGTGCAAATTTCACTAGAGAAAATATCAGCCAAAATAATTTGTTTTTAGCTTGTAATATGGCTGAGGTAAAAAGTGAGGATTTATGTTTTCTAGACTCCGGTTGCAGTAACCATATGACAGCAAACATAGCAATGTTTTCTATGTTATATGAGAGTGTGAAGTCACAAGTCACACTAGGAACTGATAGCAAAGTTTCTGTTACGAGAAAAGGAAATGTAAATGTTTTAACAAGGAATGGTGCAAAGAAATCCATAGTTGAAATGAAAAAACAAGTGTAAAAAAAGTTTTACAAATTTAATGAAAAAATATTGAAATTGATGGCAACCTTGATGTTTTTGGTTAACATCTTCTCCAACATGACCAAGCTGAGAACCAGACCCAGAATGACGCTGCTGAGAACCAGACCCACAATGACCCTGTTGAGAACCAGCAACCATTGATTGGCCTTCGGGGGAATAAATATCACCCCCTTCCCACAACTTGCTACGACTCATACCTCAATCGGTTGAACCTTGGACACACTCCATGGATGGAGTAGAATCACTTCTCCTCTTTCCTCCTAAAAGTTAAAATATGAAACTTATTAACACCTAATTTGACTCACAAAGTTAATAAAAAATCAATTCCATATGTACACACATGTATGGAGATTTAAGATTATATTTAAATACCGTGAACATCCCCCAATCCCTGAACCTCCATATGGGATTTGGCTGATCTTTGTCGTTCATCCTCCATTATATATATCTATTGGTCGAAATTTACACAAAATAGATTCAAAAAATCAATTTGTAATTTAGTGTACACAAATTAAGTAGAACACAACTTTCAAAGCAATAATTGATCATGTGTGAAATTAAATTTAATCGAAAAATAAATTATAAAAATGATAAGTTCACCAAATTGCGCTTTACATGGTGGGAGCACACTTCGTATAAAAATTACCACTTATACACTTTAGTTTGTGGGGTAAATGACACACATGTACATAGTTTACCTTAAAGTTGTTGTGTTTTATGGATATTAAAATGAAGAACTTCTATTTAGATCCATTCCAGAGATTGACTGTAGGGGCATTTACTAGATATGTCACCTCTCATAAAAGATGAGATCCAGAGGCTACCTGGCCCTTTAGAGACTCTTCCTATAGAAATTGTAGAAGTAAACACTAGAGGCATTAACAATATCAAATAATTTTTTCATGCTCAGACATGGGAATGTGTCTCTTTCCCTACGCAAAAAAATAGTTCAAGGTAGTTAATATTCATAGACACGTCATCAAGTAGGTCAATGTGATCATCCCCAACTTACTTTTCATGAAATTAGGCTTGGAATCCTCTACAACCTGGTGGATGGAGTTGAATGGGAACTAGGTCAATGCCTTTACAAAATACATGCTAGTGAATAACACTAACTAGGTTATGCCAACAAATAAAGTGGAAGAAATGTTTTCTCCTCGAGGTTGTCCAATTGGGTGTGTAATACCAACTTCACCCATTTCCTAACAGATTTCTCTCTCAGGTTACAAATTTCTTCAACCTTATTAGTTATATATTTTTCAATTTCCCGTGGATTCCTTGAATTTTTTCTCCTACCATCTCCCTCTCTCACTCCTCAAATTATTGTCATCAAACATGCCCCATTGAGGATCTGGAGCAATGTTTGCACCATATTTAAAACTGTCATGGCTGCTAATTGAAATTGGAGTCATGTATACTAGATTTCTTGCTTAAGTGGCTCTTACTTGGAAAATATCCTGAGATAGTTTGACATGATGGTCATATGACGTTGGAAGCTACTTGGTGTAATTTTCCTTAAATCTTAAAAAAAACAGAGCAAAAATGTCATTTTCGATCATTTTTTATTAGCTTCTGCATACAGCAAATGTTATCACAATTGCAACACAATCATGTTCCATGAGCATGAATTATTAATGTCGCAAGCCAAATTGCAAGGAAATTTGCATTCATTTTAGGAAAAAGAAGGCTATGACATTAAGGTCCATGCTAGAAAAAATTATGCAAATAAGGTTGCTAAGTCTTGATACTTACCATGTGTTTCAAAGCCATAAGGAAGGTTGGATTTGAGAGTGTCCTCTCAAAGCCCTGTCTTGAGATGAAATTTAATTCAATGTCTCTTAGAGTTGCAAGGTGGAATTGATAGAACTATTTGATTTCTTTACCATACATGGATATCTCCTTTCATCTATACCTTTCTCTACCATCTTATTTCCAAGTGAAATGGGAATTTTCACATTTTGAATGCCATTACCATGTAATTTTGTAGTCTGCTAGCTAGACCTATCACAAGTAAGGTTTTCATACCAAACTATTTCTCTTGCTCAACTCAGTGACCATGACTCTCTTCTCACACTCCTTACCATATAAGATCTTCAATTTTACATGTCACACAAAGTTGGGGGTTCTAGGTCTACAAATATTAGGTAAAGTTACATATTTTATGTCATTATGGTCCTTAAATTTGGAGGTGTTCCAATTCAAAAAGTAGGCATTAAATATGGATGAAAAGGATTTGTTTTATCTTTGATAGAATTTCCTCATAGAATTACTGAATTTCTCGACGAAATCATGCTAGCTTTGCTTAGAGAAGAAGGTTTTGGAGGAGAAATTGAATTCTTTCGACTTATTTTTGGCGTTGAAGTTTGAAATAGTAGTTTTGATGACTCCATTGATGACCTTGCTGAGGAATTTGATGCACACAATATTGAATTTGAAGATGTTTTAGAAGATGTTGAAGAAGTTGTAGATTTTGGTGTTGTCACTGAATGTTTCTTTGTTGTTGGACTTGATCAAGACATGTAATTTAACTTTACGAGCAGATTGAAGACCTTGAAGAGGTTTTAGATTTTGTTGTTCTCATTGAAGGTTTTTGTCTAGTTTTGTTTCTTAAACCATCATTTCCATAGGACATTTTTGGTGAATAGATTCTTGACCTTGATGAGAGGATATGATACCTTGAAGAGGCTACATATTTTGGTGACGTCACTAATTTTTTCTCTATTATTATGTTTGTTAAACATCTCGCTTAGGGCGAGGCAACTCCGCATATATTGTACAGTTTATGGGACATAAATCAATATGTGGAAATATTCACTTGGTTTTTATAATTGGATAGAAGAATGACTTAAAATGACCTTGTATGTCTTCTCATTTTAGAGCTAAAATTTTTAGGAAGGATTTAAGTATCCACCTTTGAAGAATCACTAGAAGAAGTTGATAAAGAATATAGGAGGACAAAAAACTAACCAGTGGTGTACTAAATGGATTTCTTGGGAGGTATATTGGCATATGGACTTTTGGTAGCTAGAAATTTTCCAAATAAGTTAATGTATTTGAAAACCAAACCTCTAGTTTATTTTGGTTTAGACAAGGTATAGAATTTGAAAAGTGAATTCCCTCTTTCTTACTCTTACATGTCCAATGATCGGAATTTGGATTGAGGGAAAAAATTTTCCTAAATAAAAATTTTTCATTTTGTTTTTTGTACACATGAGTTTTTAAAAGCTAATTATCTCATAAATTTCTCACAAAATACACTTAAAGCTTGACACAGACCCCTTCCCAATTGGCTAACTTTAGACAATCCTAAACACATTTTTATTTAACTAATGAGGGAGATAGCCCAATAAAACTAGTTTGTCCATATTCAAATCAAGTTGGTATCAAAGTACAATTTAGCTCATTTTAGTCAAGGTTAGTTAGAAGAATTAGCTATTGGTTTCTTTCTTCAATTTCCTCTCAAAATGAATGTGTACGTGCTTTTGAGAGACACACTAGAGGAATAAGGTCCAAATTTTTGATGAAAATGTGCTATGAAAGTAAAGGGTTAAAGGCAAACATGTACAAGGCATAGTTGAGCCAAATGTTGTTGAGGAAGGGCCTAATTATTTGAGTCTTGGTTATGGAAAACATGATGGAGAATGCTCCAAAGCCAAGGAGGCACATGAATCTGTTCCAAGAAGGAATTTTATTTCGTGTTCATTACCTCAAGCTTGTGAAGTTTGTGTTCATGATGAATGGAAAATTTTGACACCCACTTTGCAAGAAGATGTTAATAATCATGCAACTAATGAGAATGTAAAAGAAGAGGATGTTGAAAGCTCTAGAGTCATTGAATTCATTGCTAGTATTCAGAGGAGAGCCACTACCTCATCAAATTCACCTCCTCAAGAAGGCGACAATGGTGAATGTTCAAGGTATAAATTTGCCTTTAATCAAATTGCTTTTGATTATGATAAACATGGTAAATATTCACATAAGATATATAAAAGAAATTGCACATGTTCCTTTTTTGGTTTGAATAATCATAATGTTTATAGATGTTGGAAGAAGATATCCATACACATTGAAACTTTCTAAATAAATGAGGCAAAAATTCAAAGGCACATTGGACAAGGAAAATGATGTTGAAAATAAGATGCAATTGTTTATTTCTCATTGCCATAAGAAAGGTCACCTTGTGGACAAGTGTTGGACTTTGTATCCAACAATTCATCCACAACATTTGAAGAAGGTGGAAAGAGATAACGACAAAAATGGAAAAGAGGATTCCATAATCGATGAGGGTCAAGATTATTCACATGATGAAGTGCAGCTAAAAGAAGCGCCATTGAAATGGTTTGCTAACAGATGGTTAGATTTCTTATCCAATTAAGGCCTTGCATGTATTTTGATGTTTCATGAATTTCTTTGCAAATTCAAAGTATGGTGTATGTTGCATGAAGCAAGATGTTGAAAGTAGAGCTATGTTGACACACTTAAATGCAACAAATATGGAAATTTGTACATGAGCTCTATTATTTGACTTGAGAGTCAGTTGTTTGAAGAGGCATGTTTTTTCAACTTGTGTTTGGTTGATGGTTTTGTACACCAATATGTAAGAGTACATGGAGATATTCAAATGATGTGAATTTTTTTTTCTTTGAAGGAGAAAAATGATATGTCAGCGAGCTATGTTTCTTGCATGATGTGTTTTCAGTTTGATGGTTTTGTTTGTGACAAGACTCACAAGATTTTGGGAAGGTCCACTCTTGAGCGAGAGCCTCATGATTACAACCTAATCATGAGAATCAAATGGGAGTGCATCCTTATTTTGAAAAAAAATAGGATTCTAAGCTACCTAGGACTCAAACCATTATTTTTAAATTTGAAATATCATGGTGTTGTTTCAATGCCTAAATCCACAACCCTAACATAAATTGTTTTATTCTTTTTTTGTAGGATTTAGTTGGTTATATTAAAAGTCAGTTGAATTTAAAATTCTTGGCTTAGTGGCATGAACCAAACATATTGTACATATTAAATGAGGAATTTCACTCTCCCAATCATTTCTAAATCACCCATATCACCAAGAAAACATGTTTTAAAAGAGCATACTTTGGTATGGAAAAGACCTTAGGTTTCAAATATTATAAGAAGGTTTTTGATATGGTTGAGAGAATGTGGAAAATAGAATCCAATAAAAAAATTATTTTTTCTAAAAAATGTATTACTTTCAAAGTATCACCAAGGAACATGTACAAGGGTGTTCAATGAATTAACGCTATTTATTTAAATTCCATGATGTATATCTTACTCATAATTTTAACAAATTCTTAAATAATGATCTAGATTGGATAATTATATTATTTGTCATATATTTTGATGCTTATAGAGTGAAAAACTGAAAGAATCAACTTGTAGGGTCATTTTAATGGTGGGTGGAGAATTGGGGTCTAAAACCTTTTGGGAGTCATTTTGAGGCATTAAATGACATTTCTAGGGGGATCAAACGATTATCCCTTAGGCGTAAAGATTGACCATTATTCTACACTTAAAGACATATCCAATGTCGCAAAGAAAAACATCAAACGTAAAGTTCATTCAAAATTTATGCCTTTAGTAAGTTGACTTATCATGTTGACCACCATGATACGAGAGAATGACATTTTAGCCCCTACTAATCATGCATGGCAAGCTAGCTACATGTGGAATTTTAACAAGACTCTAAAATGTCTAAAATCACAAACCTCGTTAGTGGTTGACAAAGTCAAATATTACACCTAGTTGGCTATCACGCTATGTTAAATACTTGGCCACTAGGAGGAATAAGAGTTCCATTTTGTGTTATTGTATTTTGTTCCATATTTGAAAATACAACTAGGAGTGTGAAGTTAGAGAGAAAAATGTATGAATTTAAGTTTTTATAGCGACCTCACACGCTAAAAGTCTTAGCTAACTCGTGAGAGATTACCTCTTTCTTTGTACTCACATATTTTCCATACCGAGAAAGAGAGAGTAGAGCATGTTTACATTTTAGTGTTGTTTTTTCTCCCATAAGGATTTCCTAGGGAAAAAAGGAGTCTAGAGCATCATTACTTTTGAGGGTTGCTTGTCTCCCATATAAGGATTTCCTAGGAAAATAATTGTGTTGATTGTCTAGAGATATGTATGTCTGTGTTTCATTATGTTCTCTATTTCTTACATTTGTGTTTCATTATGTTTATATTTCTTACATTTCCCTCGCCTCCTATTTCTCTTTCTAATCAAGGTTTATAAAATAACATGAGAAGCAACATGAGACTTGGAACAATCATTTTCATTATCTATATGGAAGGAAAGAAGGATTATATCCCCCTTAAGCTTAAGCTTATGTAGTTTGTCAATTTTTATCATATATTTTTGGTAAGGGTAAATGTTTTTTATCTATAGTACAAGTCATGAGTTCCTCAATTTTACCTTATGTAAAGCATGATTCTAGGATTACTACAATTTGTACTTGGTTTTTCTATTGTGATGATGCCTCGTCTCAATCACTCGGCCATCTGTCGATGGGTAGTTAAATATTTATAACAATACTTATGTAAAATTTATCTATTTATATTATATGAAATTATGTAAAAAATGGTATACTATTTTTTCATAAAATTGGGTTGAGTTTATCATATATTTCAATGAGATTTGATTAAATATGTTTTCTTTTAAAAAGGATCTAACAATTTTGTTAACGTATGAATTTGCAATTTTTGTGTAGCTCTCTATCAACCTTCACTTCCTCATTTCTAGAAAAAAATCTACTTGCTCATTCGTATACCCACTTTCTATTCAAAATGCATGAGTTTTGAACTCTTAGATAACTATGTTTTTCCACGCAGGAAAAATTATGTCACATTTTATACTAACTCTAAATATTATTTTTGGAAGTTTGGATTACTGTTATTCTTTTATATAATTTAACATTAGATATAAGTTTAAATTCAAAGCTACTTAGATGAAATATAGCTTAGATATGGCATTTACAGATTATTATCTATTTATTGAATCTAAAGGACATAATTATTACACATGTTTAATTTACATTCAAATGCTTCTTTGATTTTATCTCCTATAGCTTAATGTAATGCTAGATATATAATTTAAGTTGAAGGCCCATGAGATAAATATGACTTCTATGTGACATTTGTATTGAATCATCTATTTCGTTGTGTTATATGAACATAATTGGTACGCATATCTAATTTGCATTACTAATATGTCATGCTTCTTTAATTTATATTTTATAGATGACCAGAGCATCCCTTTTAATTCTATCCTTTTGCTTTGAATATGTGGGCAATACTCATCCGAATATTTTTCTATCATAAAGCGATGAGTAAAATTGTATTCCATTTGTGTCAATGTTAAGGTTAAGCACATGGATTAAAGTTTTATATAAGATGCATTGCCACGGTGACATTTATATCTAAAAAAGAGTCCAAAAACCCTCTTCAAGACCATATGTTTTGTTGATGTAGTTTGATTGGTTATATTGCATTGCTTTTGCAGTTATTGTTGTGGGCCTCACCATCTAGTGATTTTAGGTAAAAAATTATTTACATGGAATTTTGAAGTATCCTAGAATGTTTATTATTTATCACTACTAGCATTGTTGATTTATTTGTTTGTTTTCATGCTTCTTGGTTACCCATATTTAATAGTTGTTCATGTTTAATTCATTGTTAAGGCTTTTTACTGGCCTATCAGGATGTATTTTTCTCAAATCCATAATGGCCAAGAGAATGAAATTTATCTATGAAAAGGAGAGGTCACATGGAAAAAAAATTGTTTGCAAGTGTTCTTTTGAACCCATAGAACTCTGCAACCCCCAATATGAATACAATACTAAGTAATACATAGCCTCTTCATCTAACTTAGCTATGGGATTTTCAATACTATATTTGAGTTGGCTAGCTCCATTTCCAAGATATTATAATGTTAGATTATTATTTCTATAGATTTTGATTATGGTAGTAAAATGTTACAAAAAACCGTAAAACTACAAATAATATTATTCTAGATATATGTAAAAAGGACATGGTAGAGAAAATCAAACAATATTAAACTTTTCATAAATAGTTTAGATATAAATACATTTTTCTAATTTTGATTGTAAATTCTAAGGTTAAAGCAATAATTTTTTCTAATAATTTTGTATTAATTAATAAATAAAAAAAGAAGCATTTTCAATCAAAATCACATCCAACATATAATAAAAATAATAAAAACAATTTAAAACTTCATACACTATGAAATTACTATGGCAAAGAGCATAAAAAATATACAAGAAAAAAATCCTTTTATATAATAATGGAGAGCTTCAAATATACAAGAAAAAAAATATTTCATCCTCCTTGTATCCCAGAGAAAGATTTTCTCAAACAATCATATTTTAAACAATTAAAACTTGGAGAAAATCATCTGTTTTTGAATTTCAATTATATAAAAATTAGTCAAATATTTCAAATCTGTTTTTTGGCTAGTTGCAGAGTGTAGGTGCAGTTCTAGCTAGAGAGAGACTCCAAGAAGGGGTTTCAAGACAGAGCAAGTTTCCAACATTCCAATCGAGAAGGGAGGCAAATATTTCCAACAAAAGAGGCAAGAACAAGTTCCCTAGTGGTAGTGCTATGCAACCCAGTTAGTCAGTGCATGCTGCAGGCAAGAGTGTGGGTAGCTAGTAGTCTCCAAAGAGAGTTTCTAGAGGTAGAACGAGTTTCCCAAAAGAAGTACTACACATTTTATTAGGTAGGACTTCATCTAGCATGGAGAAAATCATCTTTTTTTGAATTTCAATTATATAAAAAATTAGTCAAATATTTCAAATCTGTTTTTTGGCTAGTTGCAGAGTGTAGGTGCAGTTCTAGCTAGAGAGAGACTCCAAGAAAGGGTTTCAAAACAGAGCAGGTTTCCAACATTCCAGTCAAGAAGGGAGGAAAATATTTCCAACAAAAGAGGCAAGAAAAAGTTCCCTAGTGGTAGTGCTATGCAACCAGTTAGTGAGTGCATGTTGCAGGAAAGAGTGCGAGTAGCTGGGAGTCTCCAAAGAGTTTTTCTAGAGGTAGAATGAGATTCCCAAAAGCATTAATACACATTTTATTAGGTAGGACAACATCTATCATGGAGAAAATCATCTGTTTTTGAATTTCAATTATATAAAAAATTAGTCAAATATTTCAAATCTGTTTTTTGGCTAGTTGCAGAGTGTAGGTGCAGTTCTAGCTAGAGAGACACTCCGAGAAGGGGTTTCAAGACAGAGAAAGTTTCCAACATTCCAGTAAAGAAGGGAGGAAAATATTTCCTATAGATGTTTCGCCCTTATTACTGTGGTGCTTCTTAACCTCCTGCTACGGGTGCTGCTAATGATCCTGCTGGTGGTTCTTAGTAAAAAAAACCTAACTTTTATGGGGGCATATAAAATACTGAAATATTTAAGCATCAGAAGATATATAATAAAAGTTGTGGTAAAAAAAATTGGTTGTGCTTCTTTATAATTTTCAAGTTACATAATGTAGAAGGTATGATTTTTAATTAGTCCTAGAAATAACTTGAAATAAGTGTTCCAAGTTAAATAGAGATATACGATTCGAGAAAGATCCAATTTAAGTATTATTGGTTTCATTGGGATAAGATTTATGGAGAGCACGGATGGAGAGTTACACACCCGACAGAGTCAAAGAGCGGGGACGACAGGAGCACCAGCGCGGCCGGGAGGAGCAACAACGAGAACAGAGCGAAAACGGTAAACCACAATGAAAACGCGCGAACAATGAAAACGGTAAACCACCAACCTTTGCGGGCGATTTATTTATAGAAAATAGTTCGACCAAACTATTTCAAAAGTAAAAGTTCGACCGAACTCATAGTTCGGCCGAACTTTTGTTGCCAGTTTTCCAATCTCTGGCAAAAATTCTGTTTGCCCACGCCGTCAGTGTGCCGTCAATCGAAACGGAATCACGAGTTCGGCCAAAATTTATAAGAAAGTTTGACCGTACTATTACAAATTTCGGCTGAAATTTGTAAAATGTTCAGTCGAACTATTGTTGAAAAAAAATTTCGGCCCCCGATTCTCACAAAAGTGTAACCGAGCTTCACGTTTCCACCCAGATGTTTATTATGTTCCAGGAATGAAGTGTAACCTCTTAAGTAATGGACAACTTGTCCATAAGGGGTAAATGTTTTCTTTGAGGATGATGTTTGTACCATAATGGATAAACCACCCAACAAACAATGTATTGTTGAAGTGAAGATGACGAGGAACAGGATGTTCCCTCTCAGAATGAGAGCAAACTTGAAGAATGAAGAAAAGATAGCAGCAGTGGCACAAGAGACTTTCCAAAGCAAACCAAAAGATGATAATTGGTTGTGGCACTTGAGATTTGGACATCTCAACTTTGGAGGTCTTAATCTGTTGAACAGAAAATGAATGGTAAGTGGTTTACCATTGATAGAGAAACCGGACAACCTTTGTGAAGGTTGTATCTTGGAGAAACAACACAGAGAAAGTTTTCCTTCTAGGAAAAGCATAAGGGCAAAAGCACCTTTAGAGATTTTCCACTCATATGTATGTGGACCGATGCAAACTCC